>JAQNCA010000018.1:3316576-3324076 GCA_029783725.1 Acanthurus tractus
TCTCTCTCTCTCTCTCTCAAAATAAACGTTGCTGGATTACATTGTAAGTGTTCTGCTGGATTGTACTGGATATTTTTTACTGACGAAATGAAAAGACAGATTTGACACAAGGGTACAGGTCTACTTTTAACAGGATGTCAGTTGCTTTGACCCAGCCCAAACAGTGTTGGACAGGAGGAGTGGAAAACCTAACATGTGTGATGGTAAAGCTGCATGCTATTTCTCCCCTCTCCCTTCAGATTAAGAGTTTTCACCGATTTAAGATCCGCCCTAGTATGCATGATGTTAATACACTATAGTATTATAATTTTTTTACCATATAGCATGTGACATTTTCAAACAGGCTAAAACTCTGGTTGCTGCATGTTGTCTACTTTGAACCATTTTTTAGAATGAACTTGCACTGCAACTTTAACCTCCATGCTACTAATTAGCATGCATGTTTTTGTACTTGCATGTGAGTGAAGTTGAGCATGCATCAACCCTGTCTTGAATGCATTTGTTGTTTGCATCTGCATAGGCTGCAAGTAGACTACGAGTGTGTGAAAAAAGGAGAAAAATGTGTGTTTGCCTTTATGTGTGGGTACGTGTTAGCCTTATTTTCCCAGGTCTCCACTCCAGAGTAGCACTTGGCGCTGAAAGCTGTGGCTGTAACACTTTAATAGCAGAGTTGTTTACTCTTTATACCAACCCACTTCACCCCCATTCTGGGAGGGTTCCTCTGCCTTTGGCATAGCTGCATGTAGACGTTTTTACAGCTTAGTATGCTCAACACCATCTTGCTAATGGATTTTATGGCATTATGCTTCTTATGTATGTGTTTTTATTATAAGTGCATGTTATGCAATCAACCTTGGGAAGGCAAGAACAGCCAAATGCCTGATCATAGCACTTAGCCTCTGTTTAACTCAACAGGTTGCTGAGAGTGTGTATATACTCTGTATGTATGCATGCTTACACTGTTATGGTTATATTTCTTTAGCGGTGTAGCCTGCTGGTGCTAGCTACATGTGCTGCAGTCCTGCTAAGCTGTGTTTATGTAGGAGATGGTGGGTTTGTCATGAAGAAAATCATGAAAAAAAGATCAATCTAATGTGAGACGAACAGGTTTTATCAAAAAGCTAATGTCCAGTAAACCATTATTGCAAAATAAACCTTGACTGCTTAAGTGGGACCCTCTGTGTGAAAGCTGTCATGATATGAATACCAGCCCGCTGTGAACGCTTGCACATGCTACGTGCAGTGCCTGCTGCAGACGCCCTCACAAAGTCCTTAACTGGAACCACAATTACCTTTCTATAACCGCTCAGCACAAACATTCCAGAGGTTTTGGAGATTATACCATTTAATATGTGACATTTTCACAAATGTTCCCGTGTAAAGGTCAAAGCAGCACCTTTCTGCACTATGTTACTGTATTGTTAGCGAGGATGGCCTTAGTGAGAACACGAACCCAAACCCTGGCAGTGATTTACACAGAGAATTTGTCAGCTTTATCTGGAGAGCAACACATGACAGCGTGCCCAGATGGTATAACTGCAGGCATTGTGCTGCTGCTGCAAAAAGGTTTAAGACCGAAGGGTAAAAGTGTTGTTACAATATGAAGATTAAAAAGTGATCAGTGCTTGCCAGGAAGTTGACATTTTCAATGTCTGGCTGCAGCAGCAGACCTTACATTGCACGCACTCTGAAACTTTTCATCTTATGAAGGGGCAAGCAGTTTCAAATGGAACAGTGGGAACATGACTTACGTCAGTAATTGGAAAAAAAACTAATCATTTAATAGGTTGTGGGTGTTAGAGCATGGTGTTTATAACTGCAGTGTCCTGAAGTCAAACATGGACCTGCTTTGGTCTTTTTTTTCTCTCAGCATGAAGAAACTTGGACGATCAAAAACGACTCATTAAAATCTATTTTCAGTCGCATGAAAGTGAAATTTTGTAATCCTCGTAAGGTTCCAGTGGGGATAAATGTATTGAATTAGCAGGTATGTAAAACCATGTTTCGCTGCCTGCAGGGTTTGCTCCAGCTGAGTGAACCTGTGAGCTCTCAATTTGTCCTTACTTTGTGACAGCATACAGTAGGAGATGTATCAGAATAAGTAAATCCAAAAAGTATAACCATAAAAGTAATGTTTTACATTATTAAGTGTTAGTTGTATTCGTTGTAACTGTCACCACTTTGAAGAGACAAGGTGCTAATAGGAAAGAGTTACGCGTTTAGCTTAAATGAGTCATTTTGTGAGCAGACAGTCAGTGTATCAAGAGGTGGGGAGAACATTAGAAGGGAATTATGGGTACATTTTCCACCGCTGTCCTCAAATGTGCCAAGCCTAAACAGGGAGCTGAGACAGCAGCCAGCTTATTTAGTGGCTGCACTCTGTCTGTCCTCAGAATAAGACACTTCAGCTAATGTTTTGGGCCGGAGCATTAGCCGCACTGGGTAAAAGTATGTTTGCCTTGGAGGTGGCAGCAGAGCCGGTGAGCACTGCCATCCATGTCAAGTGGTACATTGTATAATTCCATCCTGGGCGAACTTGGACGCCTAACGTGAGGAATTACATCTGCGGTTGTTTCAACACGAGCCCTGAAGTGGTCGGCCCAGAGGCAGTATCGCATCCAGAGGTCACGAGGGGTGTAATTAGGGGGAAATCTGTTTAAATATTTTAACATATTTATTAATGCTCTGTGACATGTGGAATTATGCCCCTTTTGCGTCAGGACTGCACAGGCTGCCCAGTAAGCTCTCTTTAGCGGCGAGCTTCCATCTGTCCTCACTGGAAAAAATCGCATGAAGTCTCCATCAACATAAGCCGACTGTCCGCACGATTTTCTGTATCGATACTCTTTCGCAGTCTTTGATAAGTCACGCTCACCCTGAGGCAGTTAGTCATTGGCTTTTCTTCCATTTGATTTTACTCGCTGGCGTCCGGTCAACGTACTCCTCTTTCATTAAGCTTTCAACTTAAAGATTTCCCTGTGAAAGAGCAGATTGCTGTCTTTCTTTCTCTGCTTGTCCTCCAGTCCACCTTTAGTTTCCACCACACAACCATCATCATACGCACGCACACACTTTCCACAGCTAGTCTCTTCATTCAGTCGATGAAGCTTTGAGAAAAAAGGCAGTCCAGAGGTCACAGAAGCACTGTGGTTTCAATATGGGATAGATAATTTGAATGAAAAAAGCTTTTAAGTCTACATAAGTGCCCTTGAGCAAGGCACTGAACCTCTAAGTCCTCTAAAGCTCCTTGTCAGCCAACAGATGAAGACTTCCAGACATGAAAGTGTGGAACATTGTTAATATGAAATAAGGCAATATCACATGCATGCATTCTAAGTCGACCTTCCCTGGATAAATAAAAATTTTCAAATATCCAGATTTTTGGTCCAGCCTTTCTCATGGCCCACTGCAAACACATCGAGTAGCGAGAGACACTTTTTATGGTTCGACATATTTTTGTCGTAAATCAACCAAAATTCAAAAGCCTGTCTTTTTCATTAGTGTTTTTTTTTTTTTTTTTTGAATTTATCTCTCGCGGCAGAGACGCAAAAAACACAAAAACATCGGACTCTTCCAAATGTCTGGAACTTAACAATGCTCAGGGGATCGTAAAAAACTCAAGGGTGGTCCCCTGCTCTGTGTACTCACAGGCCGGGGTCAGCTGATAGCGATTGCTTACACAGGTTGGCCCTGTGTGTCCCCTGTGTGGAGCCTTGTAAACACTGCACAAGTTATCTGGAAGTTATCTGTCCCGCCGTCTGTCCACAATACAGACCGCCAGCCGCAGCTTAGTCATCCTGAGTGTGTCTCAGTTACTGGAGAAGCCTCTGTTCTGTGTCCTGTTGCCATCAGTTTGAGACAGAAGCTAAAATATAATCAGCTACTAGCTTGTTCCTAAATCTCCGTTTTGTCTTTTGGACCAGCAACGAATACGCCTGTGAGAATATCTTTAACTGACACCACTGTTAATATATTTTGTCAGTAATATTTGGAAACTTTGGCTAGCTTGTCTGAACTGGACAGCAATGGAATACAGTTACATTTAGCGACTGAAAGTTGTAATAAATAATGCTGTTTAGTCTTTGCGGGTGTTGACGTGAGGTTTTAGGGGAGTCGGGGTGGAGAAAGTTTCCTACTCGGAATCATCACTTTGAGGGCTGTTTCATTGTATTATTCATTTGAAGAAGTCAGAATTTCCAACATTCTGACCTAACGCTTCTAAGAAATACACTGAGTCACATAGACAAGACACCGTGAGTTTGGAAAAGACAGATATATGGAACATTGCAGCCTTAAGGCCATGCTTAATTCAATGAGCTAAACATGGGATTGAGGTTGTAAGCGTGTGCAGCTTCAACGGTGGATGAGGGGACGTCAGAGGCAATCACAGAGAGAATGAGAGGAGCAGATGCAGGAGTGGTCTGCTTACAGATTGGCTTGGAGCCCTCACACTCAATACAGGCTGTAAACACACCAGCTCAAACGTGTAGATTTTGTGAGAATGCATGTGTTTCTATGTTGAAAACATGCTACTTGTTTGCCCCCGTTGGATGGATCACCATGAGGTGTTGCGCTGCTGTTCTTGCTCCCCAGAGCATAAATCACTTTAATGATCTCCCAGCTGCTCCTTCAGTGCCACCAGCAGGTTTACGTTTGTGTAAGTTCATATATCCCAAATTTGCTGCGGACGTCTTGGGTTACAGGTTGACTCAGTTTGTTGACTTGGATCATCCCCCATTTCTGCCGCTCAGGGTTCAGCTTTGTGGATCAAAGTAAGACATCTAACAACTATTAGACACACTGGCCTTAACGCTTATTCATGTTCTCCATGTTCAACAATGTTCCTGATCCAAGAGCTTGTCATCCAGCAAGATTAGTCCAATAAATTAGTTTATGACCGAATTCCTACAAAACTCATTCCATCCCCATTAGCCTCAGTTTAACTCTGATTTTTTTTTTGTGCTAATTAGCTAACGGTAGCGTGCACAGAAAAACAGATGACCATTGCTCCTGCTGCACAACGGCATGTTATCGTGCCAAGATGAAGAAAAAGTAGAAGTAGAAGCATCCAGCGTGTTTGTACTTTCAACACTCTTTCAGTTCAAAACTAGCAGCCCCTGACTTTCATGAGGACTCGCTGTCATTTCAAGGAGGTGTCGCAGCAAGGACCATGATTGGTGACACTGGTTCCATTCTCTCTTTATGCAAGCTTTCAAGTTTCTGTCATCGCAGCTAGAGGCATATTTCACACAGCACTCACTTTGAAATATAGCTAGCATAATAAACAGCAATAGTGATTATTAACTTCTGAGCCCGTATCATGGATTTTTTGGCATGTATTCAAATGTTCTGTGACTTTGCAGAAGGTCCAAGAATGCAGAGGGAGTTTTTTTGCAGTGTGTGTTGTAAAGATAGAGACGAGGGCGTCGATTTGTGTGGGTTTAATTATAATATATTGGGAAGACATCTTGGCATCTGTGAGGCAACATCGCCGATGTGGAGACATTGTGCAAAAGCAGAGTGACCCCTGTTTGATAGCCTTTCTCTTAGTTTTCTATGAGAAACTGGAGCTGTTTTGAGACTCTGTATCCAGGCATTTCATTAAGCAGTGAGGAAATGCAGACCGCAGCTCTCCGTCACACTTCTTGCTTTATAAGAGAGGGTGCAATGGGGCTAATTTAGATGTGGTCATAATTGTTTCAGCGGTCAATTTTTATAGTAGGAATGGAGGAGAATATTGATTGCTAGTTAGTAGATATTTTTTTGGAAAGAGAGAAGCTGACTTTTAAACTTGGCTCTTTGACCAGGTTTGATTCACTTCACAGTTCAGTTCAGTTCTCAATGAGGAACATTAGTTTACATGGATGTATTCATAAAAAGCACAGTAAAATCATATTACAAATCACAAAATGCCTCACAAACACGAGCTGACGGGAACAGACTCAGGATTTATATCTGGTTATATATATATAGTGCAGTAAAACATTACTCATCCATGCATAATATGAAGTTAATAAATACACACATGCCAGACTGTGTGATATAAATGCAAATTAAGCAATCAAACTTCAACAGGGGAAATACTTTCACCGCTGAGTGCATGCATTGCTCAACTTTTGCCTTTTTTTTGTAATGGCTCAGCGGCTGAGAACTGAGAACATGGCAGTATTCATAAAAAGATTTGTTATGGAGGAAGAAACGCCAGCAGTCAGATGAAGAAACTTCAGATTAATCTAACTTATTTCTATCCAAACAGTGAGACTAACAAAAAAATCACTGACTGTTTAAATCATCCATCTTTCCTGACTTTCTTTCTTTGTAGTTCCAAAGTTTTCTAACACCATAATGCATTATAACTAACATTTCAGGTGTGGTCCGGTCCAGCATCGCCTTCAAATACAGAGATATGTTTACAACCTGTGCAAAAACCTGGCCGCTGGTGTTTCTTGCCCCATCAGACTCACTGTTGTAATGTTTCCATGTTCCCAGATCACAGCATCCAAGTAGTAGGCTGCAATGTTACAACTGGCCTAAATGATAGCCAAACCAACAACATTAAGGTCCAGCTCGTAATAAATTAAGATAATCCTTCAGGGGAGAGGGAATACTCGTGGACTGTGAGAAGCTCGCTGACAAATGGGGATGGGGGAGAGGACAGAAAAATTGAGTACGTCCATAATTCTCTCTGACTGGAAAATAGCAATCTAATTGGTTGATTAGGACACAGGTCATTTAATCGCTTGTTAAGACTTCCATGTTTTTTCTAATTTTTTCTTCTCTGTTCATTTTAAGGCAGGCTGTTGCAACTAGTCTTCTTTTATGGAATTTTTTTTTTTTTTTTTTTTTACAATATCATTAAAAGCTATTGTGGTTGTGTACAGAAGGTGTATACAGACAAATGGTGAGCCACGGTTTTCTAAGACCTGAGCTCTTCTCTGGTCAGTGCAGCAGAACACAGGCAACAAAACACTCCCTAAAACTGTCTCAGTGTGGAATGAAATGTATAATTAACCTAGTTTTTCCCCCGTCTCGATTTCTCTGCTGTTCGGTGGTTGATATTTGCACAAGCTTATGGGATTCACAAGCTCAGCATTTCATCATGATAATAGCAGCCTATTTTGTTCTAAGTTACTGTGTGGATAGAGAAGTCTCCTGTTTAATATGGTGTTCTGATGTTTTTCTTTTTGTGAAATTGCAATCTGTTCTCCTAGACCTTCCTCTACTCGTTGCTCTAATGAAATCTGCTCCATCTTTTGTTTTTAATAGTTGGATTTTTATTTTTTATTCCTCTTTGATTACTTCTACTCCTTTTCCCCCTCTGTGATTGCAGAGGCATTTCTCACTCTCGCGTTCAGCTGCTCGGATGAAGTTGATCTGAGTATTTTCGGCCGTCTAATTATAAGAGACACAATTTTTTCTTAAGAATTCACTGCTGTCTTTTCAAGCGACCGCTGTTGTAAATCTCTCTTCATGCTTTTTATTTATTTTCAAATGCAAACA
>JAQNCA010000018.1:3329076-3342470 GCA_029783725.1 Acanthurus tractus
GAAACTGATAAATCTAAGAGTTGTCTTTATTTTCAAATTAAAACTTTCTTGTTTTCATCAGATATATGAACTGACAGCGGCCTGGCAACAAGGAGGTCTCTCGTCAGTGAACTGTCATGTTTTACATCTGGTCTCATTTCCTGCTTGACACAGATTGAGAGAGATAAGGGATTGCGCCACAGAGTCCCTCGCCTCAGGAAGGAAGGGTTATCAGGCGGATATTGGGCAAGGATGTTCTGCAGAGTCATTTGGAGGGAAGAAACCCAAGGAAGCAACTTCAGCCCGCCTCCTCCAGGGTTACCGTGGTGACAGGCCCTACTAATCCACTGACACACTTACTAGATTGCTATCTCGTTCTGGATTCAATTAGCTTGGTCTGGTTGGGACGAGATAAACGACCTTTAGTGGGACTTTGATATCCTAATGAGAGAGGATCGGAGGCATATGTTCGATTCTGTTTAGGAGTCAGATAAGAGATACAGGGTGCTTATCGGTGACATTGGAGGAAAGGAGATTAGTCTCCCAGCATTAGTGGCGATGTAACATGATACACTGGTTAATGATGTGTAACAAACATGCTTACCCTTGCCTCTGCTTTGTTCAATATGCAAGAAAACGGGACGAACGTTGTAGCACGTAATTCGTTTGACAGCATTGCCTCAGCAAAGATGAAATTTCTCCAGCTTGTTCTTAGCACATAATTCCCTTTGACAATTACACAGACATGCCATTCATCTTTTATGGCATGCTAATTGTGTTTACCAGCGGTCACGGAGGCTTGTTTGCTGGCTCCCGTCAGTCATATGCAGGCACGAGCTTGGCTTTTCCCAAAAGAGGCTTCGTCTTTGTGTCCCTGCACACACGGGCCAGCTGGTGGTTTGATCGAAATGACAAACCCTGAAAAAGGCTCAAGAAGCACTTTTTAAATACTAAATGTTTGCCATCGACTTACATCACCGGTAGTTAGAAGGCTTTGTTTTTCCCTGGATATGTGTAAACAGATATTAAATCTAATTTCCACCATTTTCTGCTACAAAAACACCTTTTACTTTTACCAGTGTTGTGGAACAACACACAATACTCTCTTAAGAGCCAGTAGGACCCTGAATCAAATCCCCATTTGTGTTTTCTGTATAAATGCCCTTTTCTTTCTCTCCTCCTGAACCTCCCACCCCGTGTTACCTTAAATGCCTTGGAACAAATCAATCAGATCAAAATAAGGGGGATGCCAAGGAACGGTATGAACTCTCTGTGACTGGCTTTTGGATTAAACATTGAGTTGAACTGACTAGCCGTAAGGAATTAAACACTCTCTTCTTTCCTCTTTCTTTCCTTCTAAATCACTGAGTCATTGGTATCGATCAACGGTCTCTTTAGCTCCCTGTGGATATACTATGGTCATTTTGTGCGACTTGAAGTAAATTGCCCTTCACACTGGCGTCAAACACAGAAGGAACACAGAAGACAACATGAATGTGAACAAATAGGCTTGGAAGAAGTCAATTCTTTGTAGAAAAATCATCTCATTTTCTCTGTCCGTCTCCCAAATTCCTCATTATTTGTAATTGATTCAATCATGAAACAGCCTGTATTGCAGAATTCAGTTCTTGGGACTGAAGCTAGCGCTGGGACAACCTGAAAGTCACTTCTCACGTTAGCCTCTAAAAATGCCACCAACCCCCCTGTTGCACAAGCAAGCCCTCTCATTTCTCCTTCAGTCTTTAGAGCTTTGCAGAAGTAATTGACCATATCAGCCTTTGATGTACTTCACTGTTGCACAACCCTCCAACGTGCTAGCTGCCACATTCCTCCAGGGCTCAGCGTAAGGTTAGGTACCTTTTTCGGTCCCAGAAATGCATTACTACCAGTTTGTTTGACAAATGGTCAGGGGCGAAGGTCGACCCCTGAGGGCTACATGCTAGCACGGCTCAGGGAAGCTTTCAGAAACCCTTTTGCACTGACCTCCGACTGGCAGCTTGACTGTGTTGAAACTATGGTTGGTGAGCTGGAGCCAAAACTGAGAGCTGATTTTCTTGTAGGGATGGTGTGGGATTGTGCAACAAAAAAAACTGTTTTTATATACTTGAGTAAAAATGAAACCACAACCATGTAGTTCCAGTTTAAAATCATTAGCAATAGTGGATATAGCTGTGGTCGACAGCTCATACTGATTAAATCCCACAGCTAGAGGTGCAATTTAAGATGTTTACTCATGCATTTGCACTCCAAATGTTAGAACAGCAGCGTTCGTTTGTTTTCGGCTGGACAGCCTCTCGAGATAAAGATGTTACTGACAAGCCTCGTGTTCACGAAATAGCTGGTTGTGTTTACTGAAGGTCAGACTGTGTTTACCTGACCAGTCTGAGGTCAGTCTGTCTGTGGGAACTGTGTCCACAACTAGTTAGGTATTGTAGGAGCTGGAGGCGACACACATTCTTAGTAGTGTTAGCATTGAGAGGCACGCTGAGAAATGTCTCACAATGTCAGCGGACATGTTTACCCTCACTTTGGATTATGGATGACGAGACACGTTGAAGGGGATTCTCATATGGGTGTGATGCACCTGATGCACTGCAGATTGACGTTGACACAAATGGAAGCTTATGTGCAATGATGCTGTGAAACATATGGAAGTACAGTGCAAATATAATGTGCAGATGGTCTTGGTTGTGTTTTGTAAAAAACTGTTTTTAGTTACCTTTCCATTACATGAAAATGGACAAGCAGGTGTGAAAACACTTTGTAGGGAACTTTTGCACAATTGAGTGTTTCTGCAAACAGTGGATATGTTTAAAACTTTGCATGTCTCAAACACAATTTTTCAATTTCATTTCATGGGAGCCATGTTAAGGCTCAAAACACACTTAGAGTTAGGAAACGATTATGTTTTTGCTTAAAATGCTCGGTTTTTGTTGCCACAAACATGGCTGGAAAATGTCCCGAAGTCCAGTTAAAAATACTGAGTTTTATCGCTGTGAACATGCCCAGAAAATGAATCCCTACTTTGGTTGGTTGAACTTAAGGCCTGTCTTTACAGCTTGGCAGCCGTCTTGCCAAGCCTTCACAGCCACCATGCCCTCCTCATCCAAATAAGAGTCAACTCATATACATTTAATTTGCATAGCACACTTAAATTACTGAAGTGTGATATGTTTTGTATGAAATGTATAATAAAACTTAAGTTTGGAAAAGCATACATTGCTAACAATTTTTCTGATGACCAGCCTCCAGGTATCACATTAAAATACATTCTGCAGTATCTTAATTATCAAGTGGAATATTCTTTTCTACAGAAAGTAAAGTGTGGTAGTAATAGTTGAAGATGTGCAGAAAATAGCAGAATCATTGGAAATATTACCATTTTTTGTAGTTACAGTAACTGCAGAAGTGTCATCTCTCACTGTAGCAAGACAGACAGACAAAGTGCATTTCAGGTTAAAACCATCCTTGTCAGATGTGGAGACGTGGCCTCCAGCAGAGGCACTGGACACCAGAGAGAGCAGAGTGGATGCAATGCTACTTCAGCCGAAGACACTGACCCTGCTGAAAATAACAACAGGAGAGAAGGACATTTCATGCATCAGCTGGCTGTGTTCCCTTTTTGTCTGAACAAACTGCCCCCCCCCACTGCTCCATAGTTTAAAGATCTTCATACAATAAGTAGTGGTGGACTGAAAGTACAGGACTGAATACAGTCTTGACATATCCGTCCTTTTTTGTTTGCTTCAGACAAAACAATATATTTTGTCACAGCTTTACGGTAAATAAGTTGAAATACTTATTTTCAGAGGAGTTTTGGTACTTTCCCTCAGTTTAATGATCTGAGTACTTCTGTCACCTCAGATATTATGATAGTAAGATGAGGTTCATGGTGATGGGGGTAATTCCCCTGTGGTTGCAAAATATAACTTTTTCCCTGTTGGGGGGGATGAATTACTGACACGCACCACACAAACCAAGTGGCTTGGGGTCTAAGATTTCAGGGGCCCACACACTCAAAACCCTCCATTTGAGCGCAGCGTATCGTTTACAAAGCCTTTCCCGGGATAGCAGTTTTTATTGGTGAAAATGACTCACTGTTTTTTGATGACTTGGTCTCATTTTTGAAGAGAGACGACTTGACGTCACACAGCCTCAAAGCCATGTGGAACATTCTGGGTTTTAGTGATAATTAGGGGGTTGCCCACTTTATTCAAAAAAAAAAAAAAATAATCACGGTTTCACAAAAGCAGATTTTTCCTTCGTTCATATCCTCTTCAAAGCCTGTTCAATTTCTGCCCTGATGAATGATTTATTTTTTAATTTTTTCTATGTTTTTGCAATGCCAAGAATATTTCAGTCTGAAGGGTGTGGTGGCCTCGACGGATGATGGATGGCATGGAAAAGGCATGGCGAGGAGGGGAAGGACAGGGACGAAAAAGATCTCGTAAAAGAAACATTCAGTTCTTTAAATAAATATAGTAATTAGGCTTGAAGTGGGCAAAAAAGTGGGGGAAAAAAAGTTAAATAGATGGACATTATTAAAAATGCCACGGTGGATGTTTTATTTTTTGTTGTTTTATATTGTTTAGCAAAAAAAAAACTTTTACAAATGAGGAATAAAGTATAGCGTGACCCCTCATTATTGCAGGTTAGGAATTTAAAGTGATTTTGCATTTACAAGATTTGAGTTAACATACTAAGACACTTGCCACTGTAGCACATAAGGCCACTCACTTTAGATCGCAAGTGACCTGCACACACACACGCACGCACACACCACGGCTGTCAGGATTAACTGCTGTGAAGCCAGACACTGCAGGGGCAGGAACCCAGTCACACCCTTACACATGTAGTCTCATTTTTAACCACATCTGAGAGGCCGCAGACCCACTGAGCTGCTGCTCGCATTGCGGTGACTGAGAGCAGTGAGGTGCCTCAGCAGACAGAGAGAGAGACACTTTTCTCATATTCTATTTTTCTAATACTAGATCATGACATGGAACGCAGCAGGGTAATATGCTTTTAAATGGCAAAAGCCACCAAGCTGCCGTCCGTTGTGGTTAAAGCTGCTGATTTATCTGCCGCATGAATGAACAAATTGCTTCAGAAAGACAAGTAAGGAGACAGTAACCAAAACACAAAGAAGCGTATCCATGTGGTTTGTCATCCTAAAGCAATGTCTCATCTGCACTTTACACTTAAATGTTCTGCTTTTATAGCACTTTTGTAGCTACAATCACACATTAGCTGTCCTGATCAGAATGTATTTTTCTTCTTATGGCTTCTCATCGTGTCTTATATTTCTTCTTGCTCCTTAAAACAAACTGAGCAAGGCCAGGGGTTTATGGGAAAGGTGGTTTTCATTTGAGAAATTCAAACTGCTTGCTGATTTACAGGGTTGGGGCTTTGATTCCCGCTGGATCCCCACCTTCCATACTGAAAAGCACTTTGGATTATAGCCTCCAAGAAATGGCATAAGTTATACTGTATATTTATATGTCAAATGTACAGCTGCAGCGAAGGGGGAGCTCAGGGTCTGGATTGAGAATCCATCCGTGAGTGAAATGAATTGCTATCTGTTCCCAGAAGCATTGCCTGCCCGGCCTCTGGGGCGACCACATTATATTGAGGAGGTAAATCAGAAACACACCCTGGAATCTCCCCTGTTGCCTCTTGTTGAGTTCTTACTCTCCGAGCTGTCGAAACCAAACCTCCCTATCAAAAAATGTTTCCTCATTCGTATTAGCCTGAATGGGGTCACGCAGAAAAGAGTGAGAGGGGACGGTGAGAGGGAGAAGAGAGGGTGATTATTATGTGGAGGATGGAGGTCTGACGGAGAGTGATAAGAGGGAAATAAGACAGTGACGCAGAGAAAAAGAAGCAGAGAGAGAGAAAATACTGTAAATTGCAGAGTTTTGAGGCCGTAACCTGACTGTGAACCTTTGCTTATTCAGTCACATTATGTCATCCAGACAAAGCACCTGATTCTCTCATCATCTCCCTCCGTCTCGTACTGTAGGCGAGACCAGACTTTTTTTCCCCCTTCCCTTCCTCTCCTCTGTGTCCCACCAGGGTACACGCATGGCGCTGTGAGACAGAAGGGAGACGTAGTGGTAGCGAAAGATGGATGTGGGAGCAAATATGAGGAGGAAGGTGGAAGTGGAAGAGAAATGAGAGCAGAGGTGGAGGCAGAAGAAGAAGTGGAAGATGGACGAGATAAGGGAGGAGAGGGGCAGGATACTAACAGCCATGGATGTGGAGAGGATGAGGTGGAGCAGCGCTTGTAACTATACAAGATTAAAAAGGCTTTTGTAAATTTTTTCAACAGTATGAAAATAAAACTGCACTGAAATGTTCTGAAGAACATTTTGTGCATCAATCTGCTCAGTTCCTACTGTGTGGCATCAAAGTGCAACAGTTGTTTTATTTGCCTCATTTTTTAGGTTTTGATACTGTTCCTTTAAGGGTTTAGTGTGTGAGCTGTGGGCAGATTTATGTCGACAGGGTCAAAAAATAAACTCACATTAACGACACAATGTCAAGAAGAGTTTTAGCGTTAAGTCAAAGATGTCAGTTTATTCAGCTGCAGAAATATCTTCTAAAGTTAGCATGCTAACCAGCTAGCCCTGCTGGGTTTTGCCTCATGTTTAATGTCTTGTTGAATTATCCTTAAACGCACTCAAACTAGACAGAAACAAAAGAAAATAAAACCATAAAAATCATCTTGGTTTGTCTTTCCACCGCTTCAACAATCGCCATCTCCGTTCTGCTCAAACCGAGTCACCAAGTTCAATGTGAAAACCTCTGCTGCTGATGATGTGTGACCTTCCTCTCCCTCCACGCCTCTCCTGTCCCCTCTCGCTGTTTCGGCTGAGTCCCCTGAGTCAGACTCTTGGTCAGAGTCCCTGTAAATCACTGCTGCTGAGTCCGTTCTTATTGCCTGAGGTTTAAACTGCAACACTCCCCCGACGCTCTGAGCTCGCAGTTCGCAGTTCGGGCAGACTCATTTAGGTAACAGAGCCGCTAGCTGTACTGCTAAGCCAGCTAATGAATTATATGCAGCCACCAGCTACAGCCAAAGAGAGGGTTGACTGCTGATCTGCTGCCCTCTATCATTTTTACACACTGTCCCTTCAAGGTGTCTGTCCTCACAACTTTCATTCTCTTTTTTCTCCATCTCTGGTGCTCAGAGATTTGTTGTTGTTTGCTTGTTGTGGTTGTTTACACTTCATACCTCAGAGATCACATGTCGGTCAAACAGTTTGGCTACGGAATAGTTGAATTTTCTTGGAATACTTTGAAGTACTCCTGAGGCTTCGCCACCCGTCCCCTACCTCATGAACACAGGTGGATTAAGCCCACCAAGCAGACTCCACATGACCACCGTATTGTATTTTGTCGCGCCCCACATGAGAACTATTACAACCTCTTCTCACTTCCCACTCGTCACAAAAGTCCGCCTTGGTCAGAGCCCCTCGTTGTCGTCACTTTCCCTCAGCACCTTTTTGGACATCAGAATGGACCGTTTTTCACAGCAGACATTTTGGCATGTCATAGCAGGAAAAGGTATAATTAAAAACTTGAAGAAAGAATGCATTGTGCCCAGCTGGCTCACTGTCACAGCTTACTGGAACACTAGTGGGACTAAGCCATGGTTAACAAGATCTCGGGTTTCACCTGTGATGTTCCCCTCTATGACAAGTCAGAAAGCCTGCAGTTCAAAAAAAAGTTGTGTTTGGGGATCTTCGTTCAACGATTTCTGCAGCCTTTCGAAGCCAGCAATCCAAAAATCACACCTACTTCACGATTGGCCGGCATGGCGCACATGACAAAGAGTGCTCATTTTGAAAATCTCCTGCAGGTTCTGTTTTCAGTCTTCACACAGCTGCTTCTATCCTTTTCTCCCTATTTGTGTTTGCATAACTGGGACTGGACGGCTTTGGGTTTTGGGGAGAGCCTGTCAGAAAGTGTGTGGTGTTATCCCTGTTTATTCCCAGGACCCTGAGACTCATATTATTCCTGTTGATTCTCTGATTTGTTGCACTTAATGCAAGACACATTTCCCTTTTTGTCAGATTAATATAAGCCAACTCACATAGGATGAATTTCTAGATCTGCTGGGTAGTAATCCAGTTGTAACTTTTAGTAAATGTGACACAGTCAGATATGCAGATGGTGTTACAGCTGGTTCAACAATTTTTTCATCAAAAAGTATCCAGACTCGTAGTTTTACATTCAAAATAAAAGTTAAAAATTGAGAAATAAGTTCAGAAACCATTTGTGAAAACTGCAGACCAATGAAAGTCTTTGTATTTGTACTGACTGATTGAAAATACGCCTCTGAGAGGCACTGAGACGCTGATCCACTGTCCTGCAGGTTGTTTTGTTCTGTGCCCATCAAGGAGCTCCCTGATCCAGGAAACTAGTCTCTGTGGTGTTTCTCACACGGTGTTTCAGCTGAAAGCAGAATTCGGTGCCTTTTCTTTTGAGTCTTTCAGTAAAAAAAAGGTCATTCCTCCAATCAAAGCGGAGCAGAGCCTGCCGGGCAGGCCGTCATCAAGAGATTTTGTTTCAACATGGCAAGTTCAAACTAATTTACTGCTGGCTCTGCATTGCTGTATTCATTTGAAAGCTTATAGGATCAAAACGGCAGTTAGAACAGGTGAGCTTCAAAGTAGACGAAATCACGTCTGTTGCACCGGCTCGATTGTTCTCACTTGACTGAATAATGAACTTGAGATAATGATTTTTCTGCTCCTGAAGCTCCTCTGGAAAGCACCCTTTATCTGCTAAAGCAGGGCTCCTTTAAGGGACGGCTTATTACTTCTGACGCGTCACTTACCGGTCGCCTCTGCATTATTCTTGTTCCGGTTTGCTGCTGATGTGGCCAGATCACCTGCTTGTTATTCAGTGCAGGTAACAGCACTTCAGTAGATACTTAACACCTGCTGTCACCGTCCCTCCTCCTCTCTGGCCAGGAAGCAGAGAGGCTTGATAAGAGATCGCTTCCTCCTCTTATCTCTGCTTCTGTCTGTTCCACTCTCATCCCTCCATCTATCTTCCACATCAGTTATCCTCAGACTTTCACTTTGCTTTGCTTTGTGGGCAGTTGTGAAATTTAGATTGTTGTTTTATTCATTTTTTTTTAATTACAGCCACTGTGTGTACTTTGTTTCCATTGATTGCGGTGATCCCTGGAAGTCTGTTTGGGCAAATCCAAGTTAAAGCTCAAGTCAGTCAAGAAAAGGAAAAGTAAAGTCTGAAGTTAATTAAAAAAGGCCTAGTAAAGTCACGGGGTCTTAGTGATTCTGTTCTCTTTGTGTTCTGTTTGATTTTTATGGTTCCATAACTTCGCCAGGTCACAATTTAAAAAGTCTTTTAAAGCGAAATCACAGAACTTTTGCAGATTGATTTTCTTCTTCAGACTGCAGTGATGGTTAATGATAAAATCTTTACCCTTCAGCGATGGAGGTGCAAATGAGAAGGAGTCATGAAAGCAGTGAACTGAGTGAAGTCGCACCTAAGTTTGCTAACATTCAGTACCAGAAACCCAGAACAAGGAGCTGCAGCAAAAGAATCCCTCAGGATGAGTGAGGTTTTGTCATATAGTTCAAAAGTTCAACTGTTAATTCGTAATTGAGAAAATCTGTTATTTTCTTTGACAAAGAACTTGTTCAGTGTGTTCAAAGCTTCTGCCATTTCCTCTTTGGAGATGTGTGAGGCAACAGGCCGCCGTGTGCATCCATAAACCAACAAAAAAATCCACAAACAGTAAAATGTAGGTCAAAGCGAAGACTTTCGTGCATTTTTATTTGCTGCACTTTGACTCTTCATCGCTCGGGTCCATCCTCCACCCACCCATTTAAGAACTGCACTGTTTCCCGGCTTCCTGCTGTCTGAGAAAAGGAAAGGCCTGTTTTTGAGTGAAAAGGTGTGAACGGAATGTTTTTCCCATGGCTTGGCTTGCAGTACAGACGCGCAATCTCCTGGAAATACTGACTTTGTGCTCGTGCATTCAAAGTCTCATCTTTACATGTCTCACCTGAGGTCTGCTTGTTAAGGTTTTATGCTGCTTTGTACAAAGTGCTGCAGTACGCTGTGATTTTTTTTGCATTCTTATTTTTCTGTGTTTGAAAGAAGAACCTCTCTGGAAAGCAGTGAAAACACAGTGCTCGCACTCTAACATCCACACTTCCACAGCCATTTTTATCACACCGACACACAAACAGTCATTTTTTATCATTTGCTCACTCTGCAAGGCAAACAATCGATCTCCAACAACGCCAAACCCCTGGGCTCTCTCCAGATTGTGTGTTCTGGCGTGTGCTGCAGAGAACTCAGGGAGCGTGAAGCAAAATTGCTTAGTAGGTGTCTGGTGGGAGCTTTGCACCTCTTGGGTTTTTTTTTTTTTTTTTTCCAGCTAAATAAGGGAAAGCAAATCAATCAGTGTTTAGTGCTGACTCTGAATCAGAACAGAGGTGCCCTGGCAGGTGTGAGCTTGTAATTTCTCTCTTCACTTTAATGTTCACCTTTTAGAGCCTTGATGACAATGCTGTTTCTTAGTTTAACCGATGGGGGAAAAAAAGTTTTTTTAAGCCCAAGAGGGTTAAGGCATTTATCCACACTAAAAGGAGCATGTAATCCCTCTTTTGATGTGAAATGAAAACCACTAAATTTGGTTCTTGTGGGGTTTTGTTGTGAGGGATGCACACATTCCTCACATGCTCTGTGGGAATTGAACCCCTTATGCTTGCAGTTTGAGTGCCTTGCTCATATCTGAATGTATAGAGTTGAAGTCAGTGTACCAGATTCCTGTCACTCTCTCAAAAAGCTATAGTTTAATGTCCTTTTGAATACGAGAAACTGATTATCAATTACTGGGCCAAAACTTGATGTACATTAATCAGCTGCAGAATACACAAACTGCACTTCCTTTTGAATATGCACATTTCAATCCGTGCCTACATCAAACACTCTTAGAGTATACTTTGATCCTCAGTGCCCAAATTTGATGTTTAATTTATGTATTTATCCCTCGGAAAGGATTCAGGAAACTGCAGAGTCTTCTGAGCTGCTTAAAACTTCTAATTGCCCTATTTAATCCAAACTAATGGAGGAGAGGAGGATTGTTTACTGTACTGTAACCAGTTTTAGCTCGGGAGTCCACCTCGAAACCCGGAAAAGATGCAAGTTGTCACAGTTATGCTGCAGGAATGAACAAGTTTTGCATGTTCCCCTTCTCAGTCATCGGAAGGTTCCAGGAGGTTTTCGGCTCAAAGTGTCAAACATTCACATAAACCTGTGCAGATCTGTCTGAAAACTCCAATAAACTCCAACAATAACAAAAAACAGGAGATTGTCTATGTCAGATGTGTTTTCACATAATCTCACCTACACTAAATTCACATTAGGAGTATTAAAATGTTGAGATTACAGCATATTAAAGATGGCAGAGGAGGCTGCTGACTCATTTGTAATGACACCTGTCAAAACTACATGTTACATATGTTTTATGTTTAAGCCCTCTCACGTCCTGTGGGTTCTCCGAGCACTGACCCATGCTTTTCATACGTGGACTTAACAGGCCATCGCATGAACTTTGTACTTCCACTGGGTAAAGCTGTTTTTAATGTCTGCTCCATCTGATTTGGACACTTTTGTTCTTACCTGCAGCTTCTTCAGGTAACGTAAATTCAAGGTTGTCGTGCATGTGTGAAGGTGTGTGTGTGTGTTATGAGTGGAACGGATGCAAAGCTCACGCAGAGACTGTTGAAGATAGATGCAGGAGTTTTCTTGACGGCTATCACTGCAGTTCGCTGTCCTCAGCTGCTCCACACTGCAGCCTTTCAGAAGTATTTTTGGCCTCGGTCTAACCCAGCCTCTGCTCTGCAATGTTCAGGCTTTTTATTGGGCCTGTCCCGTTGACTCTGGGTCTAGACGGAGGGCAAATAGACTGGAAAAACGCTCGCTGTCTCGTCCCCCGACACATCTCTCTCCATCACTCTCACTCCTCGGAGAGAAGAAAAAGTTTTCCTGCGACGCTTCCTCCGACCCTACTTCCTCCTTCCTCACTTCTTTCCCTGCTTTCACTGCCCCCCTCCCTTGGCCGAAAGAGAGGGGTCGATTACAAAGCTGTCTGTCACCCTCATGGACATCGGCGTTCAGTTGTCTCTTGCCTGCTGTCACTCTAAATCCATTCGGGATGGGTCATAAGTAATGTCGTCAGCCGCTGGGTTCACGTAACCCGATCACAATGCATCTAACCCCTGCAGCTGCAGAGCCCCCCCCACCCACCCATGTCTCCCCTGGAAGCTCCATGGTAATTAGGCAAGCTAATAGGGGCTCAGCTTGAACAGCACAGAAGCGGGGGGTGCTGTTAACGCTCAGTTTAAGAAGAGATTTTAAAAGGGCTCTGATGAAGGCCTTTGAGATGTTCAAGCACGATATGGCCTTTAAAAAAAGTTCCCCCAGCCCTCAGCTGACACTCAAATCCCCCCTCTGACAAGACGAGGCTGAGGAGGAAAGTTATGAGAAACGGTTCTGTCCCTTTACTGATGCTGACACGTTTCTGCGTGTTTCTTCCAAGGCACAAAGCGGCTCCCAGCACACCAAACTCAGTTAAATGCAATTCAATTTACATGTGAGCTAATGGGCAGAGCTCGCCTTGACCTTGCAGCAGCCGGTGAGTCCCGAGTGTCCCGAAGCAAAGGCTGCCTGTGTTTTCTCTTCTGCCTCATGTCCGCACCGAACAATAGGACTCAGGAGCGTAAGGAACAAAGTCACGGGGAATTGGAAAGTCCGGGCCATTTGTCTGCTTGACTTGGGTCAAAAATAGCCGGTCATGTTTTCTTTTTTGCTCAGGCTGGAAGTCCTGCAGGTTCACTCGTAAAAAAAAAAAAAGCTTCTCTCTGTTTCCTTTTGTTTTTCTTCATTTGGTTTATTCCCCCACACCACACCGCAGTCTGTCTGACAGCAGGTGTTTGTCCCCGGTCCTGCTCCTACAGATGTTGCAACTTCTCCTTTGTTTTCGCCTGAAGCCTGCTGCACTTCAGGTCATCCATCTTCTCACAGAGGAGTTTAGAGTTTGAAACTTTTGTTGCTTTTGGTAATTTACCGTACAAAACTAAATATAACTTTGACACCATTACTAATGAAGCTCAAATGCAAGAAAAACATCTTATGTAGGGATGTTTTTTTTAAATGCCACAAAAACACACATGCATGCAAACACACTGTTTTTCATCTTTTAGGCACTTACACAAGCATTTTCCTCGGCCACCTCTTGCCTCATTTTCTCTTCCCTTTAAACACACTTTTACACACAAACACAGAGGATGTGTGTGTGTGTGTGTGTGTGTGTGTGTCTGGCCTGTTTTTGTAGCTGTGTGTGGTGACTGAGGGAGTGAAAGGCT
>JAQNCA010000018.1:3342570-3358566 GCA_029783725.1 Acanthurus tractus
TGTGTGTGTGTGTGTGTGTGTGTGTGTGTCTGGCCTGTTTTTGTAGCTGTGTGTGGTGACTGAGGGAGTGAAAGGCTCAGGCTGTGTGTGTATGTGTGTGTGAGATGCAGAAGGGCACCCCTCCTGTTGCTGCATGTCACCGGTCATTAATGGGAAACGCGGTGTGTTGGTAGGAACGTGTGTCTGGTTGTGTCCTGTCTCCCTGCATCTGTCAAGACAGGCCTGTTTCCCACTTGGCCGAGGCAGAATTAAGGTCACTTCTTTTGGAAAAGCAAAAGAAGGAAATCCTGGCAGAGCGCAGACTGAGTGAACTCTAACCTCTGTTGTATCAGCTGCATGTTGCAGCCTGCTCATGGAGTCAGAGCATGAGGAAAAAAAGAATGAAAACAAGAGAAAACTGAAGTCGCGTTATATAACGAAGCCGAGATCGTACATTTATCATGATTTTCTAACGCCAAAAGATGAATTGATTAACTGAAAAGGGGGATTAATTGCTAATATAAATAGTCGTATGTTGCAATCCTGTTAGCAGAAGAAGCATTTGCAGAAATAGCAGCAGTCAGTGATTGATAACCTCAGTTGAGAATCTCTTTGTCATCGAAACACAGAAAACAATCAACACATTCGAAGGCACAATCAATCAAAAGAAAGTGAAGAAAGAAATGACAGGGGGAAAAAAAAACAAAAAAACAGAAGGCTGATGGTAACGGTGACACACAAAGCAAGAATGAGCGTCTCACAGTCTGTTAGCGAGTGAAAGGGGAAGACGCGAGTGAAACCACACACACACACACACACACTGTGGACTCTGTGTGACTCAGCGGCAGTCACCTGTGATTCAGGGGCGACTCACAGACCCCCGGCCCCAGATGTTCAGCACATCCACACTGCATTTACAGTAAATGTCAGCCCTGATGGATACAAGCGGCCAAGTTAACCGCAACATTATTTATCCCATGTTTTTTTTTTTTACACACTGTGACGATGTAAGTGTGTGTGTGTTGGAAGGTTGCATAAGCTGACTGTTACTGGAACTCCCTGTCTGGAGGTGAAGTTGAGGCTCGGGTGAATGGTTATCCTGGAGTTCCTTTGTTAAGGTGAAGATAAGTTATTGTAAGAAGTGTAGCAATATCTCTGCAAGGTTGATTCGGTAAAATGAAGTTTTTTCAGCAATTTTAATGGATTGTGACTTGTTTTGTACCTTCATTTTCATGCCATTTTTAAATAATTCCGCTTCCTAACCAAAACTCCTTTGTAAATTACTGCTTTTAATTCGAATGTCCCTGCTGTTTTAACATTAATGCATGGAATAAAATGGTTTATCAGTTGTGATTACATAAAACTTGAGTAATTCCCGTCACAGGATCTGTGTTGCAGTCAGATAGAAGCTCGTTTTAAGCCTGAAATTAGCAGCTAATTCTGCTGCCGTCATGCACAGTGACAGCAGATTTACAGTATCAAGGAAAGCTCGTTTCATAACGTGGAGGGCTCAGGTTTGACTGAGCTGGTAGATCCACGGTAAACACCACGGAGTATTAATGGCACAATCCCTGGAATGAGTCAATTAATGATCAGGAGCGTGTTTTCTGGTCTGCAGTTCCCTCTACTGGTGCCAGCACAGAATTAACAACCCAACGCTGACTGATGACGCTAATGCAGCTGAGTGTGAGAGGGCTTATTTGGAAGTGGGTGATGTGGGTTTGTGTGGGAGTCTGGCAACACGCCCATTAACTTGGCAACCCTTGGGTCACTGTGGTTTCTGTCGGTGTGTATAATTCAGCAGAGGTCTCACATTCTGCTGGATACTTCTTATATCTTGCTGCATTCTGGCCTCTTAAAGTTTTATCTTGTGAAATTCCTCTTTGAAACAGTTTAAAAGTTACAAGAAAGTGGTAGAGGCACATATTAATGAGTTCCCTCTGGAAGCTCCTGTGGGGGTGTTAGCGTTATAACCGATCTCAGTGCACATACTCACAGTGAAAGAAGATCTGCAGTGAAGTGATGTGAGCCCACTTCTCCACCTTGTTGACAGCACCACCAGACGGTCATTGAAGTTCATTAAGTCCCCAACCACTGAGGGCCACGACCCCAATCTTCCTCTAATTCCTTCATACTCAGCAACACACACACATGCACACACACACACACACGCCTACTATATAGAGTATGAAAGCACATTAATAAAGAAATGACCGTAGATGGATGTGAGGAGGGTGTGGAGGTCATGGAGTCTGCAGTGCGCAGACAGTCTTCAGTGACTGTGTCGTGCAGGGATGAACAGTGAGGGTTGTGATCAGCTAGATTTTGCATCTAAGAAGCTATTAACAAAATGAATATGGTCACAATGCTTTAAGTAGCATCTCTAACCATCACTAACTCTTTAAATGGAAGCATATGGAAGTCATAAAGTCAACTCAAAATGAAACAGAGAAGTAAAATCGAGTAAAAATGTACGTCATCGGGTTACTTTCAGGCTGTTATGTTGCAGGTGTGGTCATAAACTCACAATAACTGTGGACTTAAGTTAATTAAAAAGAAAAATCCAAATGATTGTGGTCACAATGTGCCTTTTTAAGCGAGCTCATAATACAATTTAATTTCCATGGATTACCAACATCATTAAGTATGCACAACAGTGGTTGCTCGAAACAAATGCCACATGTTTTGCTGTAGTGGAGTAAAAATTGTCTAACCCCTTCCTGCCCTGCGCTTTCACCGAGCACACAGCCCTTCAAGTCCATCTGTTTGAGTAAAACTGTGAGAGAATCTAAAGATGAGGCAGAGCTCCAGATGATTAATATTGTGCCTCCATTACATTAAGATAACTTGAGACAGATTATATATAGAAATATATAGAAAAGTCCAAATTGAAGCTGCTTTGGCTGAGATATCCAGACTTTCATTCAATGATATGGGTCAAAACTGCTGGACCTTGCATTTCCCATAATGCAATTTTGGAACAGTCTCTCTGTCAGAACCCTGTGTGGATGCTTACTGCTCATCTGTCACACTCTGTGCCTTCAGACGCCTATCAGGGCTTTTTTTTTTCTTTCTCAGACTTGACAAAGTTGTTTTTGTCAGAGCCGCAGAGGACATTAAGTATTTTTCGCAGCCTGAATAATGGCCCTTGTGATGAATAATGTGTTTAGTGATTCAGTTTGGGACTGTTTGCTTCTAGTGATTAGGTTGTGAGTAAGTCGATCCCAGTCTGAACTCATGATAAGGTAAACCAGACTTACACAAGTCACAAACACCTACATTTAATGAGAGAAAAGGCAATTCTTATCCATTGTACGTTGCTTGAATCCTGCTCACGGAGGTCTTTTCACTCAGGTGAGTTATGAAAAGCCTTTGAAGGGACGTTTCATACATTTTGACTGTCAGTTCCCTCTAATCTGTTTCTCTGAGGTCTGGACAAGGGGAATCTGGTTTATAGGTTATGGCTGAAGAGAACACAGGGAAATATGCCTCATTACTAACCAAAGAGCCAAAGCCACTCGTATTTGAAGCAGCCGGCCGCTCTGGCTTTTACTCTCGAACAGTATTTCACAGATGATCCTTGAATGACTCATTAAGTTCATTCATACCAACCTCTGACTGCTTTTCAGCAGCCAGCAGCAGCTCCACAAAAGGCAAATTAAGTCGATTCTGCTGCTGGATGAGGTGAAGTGGTGGAGGATTAGTGCGGTGGAGCCCTCTGCTGGTCACTGTATGGAAAACATTTTTCTCACAGCTGATCAACAAGTCATGATGTTGAGTGCAGTCTGTGTCTCGGTTTTCTCAAGGATGGAAATTTCTCAATAGCCTGCTGTAATCTTCCTTTAAACCTGGAGGGAATTCAGCAGGATTTATTACCGTTCGGCTGACTTGAGAACTTTGTTTCAGAGAGGCAGAGTTGTGCAATTTTTGGAGAACCACATTTGTTCACACTGAATGTGTGAACAAATGTTGCTGCGGAGGGGCAGTTGTTCAAAGTTAGCCTTCTTAGTTGTTGTATTCTTAATTATTATTTTGCCTTTTGAATGCATGTCAAATGAATCTGAAGTCCAGATTACAGTCATACTGTTCCTAAATACACCAAATGGTTTACAAACTTTGGGGGTGCGGGGTGAAGTGACTTATGGCACATTTATAAAAAAAGGAGTAATAACTGAATTTTCACCTTTTGTCAGTTATTAAGATATTAATCTCGTTGACATTATGTTGTGGAACCACATTTACATCTGGAAATGTTATCTGGACAAATGCCAATGGTGTCATCAGATCTCTGCCAGGTGTAAATACAACTATACTATAGACTATGGAAACTATGGACTAAAGGCTAGAGAAACTATATGCTGTGTTGGAAATTAGCTAATTTCCCCTCTGCAAAAGCATTGTAATAATGGGTCACTTTCTTTTGTCTGTTGACAAGTCCAGAGGAGACACAATGATGCATGCATTAAAACCATCTTGTGCCTTTTCTTTTAAATAACTTAACATCAGATTTTTTTTCTTGCTAATTTATAGACAAAGAAAAGAAACATCTCAGATGATAATAAAGGACACAGAATGATTGATCTCACTGTCTTACAGAACAACTTCTATATGAACAAAACAAACCGTTTGAAACTGAACAAACTGACATCCTCCTCTGTTCAAGCATCACTGCGTGTTGTTATGGGAGCTAAAGACTTTGCTCGTATTCTGACAGGCAAACAGTGTACATAAACAATCAGCACTTTAAATGTCTGGCCGCTTCACTAAGTGGCTGGGCGTAGTGTCGCTGTCCTGTCCTCGTCCTCTGAGAGGTTTGTTCATAAAAACGGGCCCAGGCTCCTGGCAGTCTGGACAGCACCCAATCAAAAACCCATTAATCTAGTGATCTAGATTAATTTGTTTCTCCACAAGCAGATGGCAGTCCTGATTGAAACCAAACAGACATGTGTTCTGCATATAAATGGACTTTTTATACAAAGAACAAAGGCCAAATACATCCATTGGGGCTCATACCTGAGGAAGATCATAGCAGTTGGTGGTCTTTTGATACCTTTGTGGGCTGACAACACTGTTTGTCATGAGATTAGGGCTGTAAATGTGAGTATTTCTCTAGAAAACTCAGCAAACTTTTGACCCTCCATCTGCACAGGCCTGATTATAATCCCCTTGTGTTTGTGTTTCAGTTTTTTTTCCTCGTCATTACGTTTCAGCAAAGACCGCTTTACTGCTAATGAAATCATTCTTTTTTTTCACCATCATTATGTCACTGAGAGGGACACGGCTCATGGTGGCAGAAGCAACAGTTGCTGCGAGTGAAAGTGTTTCCAATTCAGGCCTAATTAGAGCCTAGTCTTATTGTCAACCAGGCAAAACTAGTTAAAGTCAACAGCTGACTCATCTGGAGCAACAATAAACCAGTCAGATGCTGTGAGTAAGTGTGACTCATCTGTACAGACCAGCGGTGAGTCACACCAGCACAGATCATGTCCATGTCCTACGGAGGTGGTTTTTTATTGGAACCAGTATGGAGAATAATTCAAACCCTCTGAGGGGAACGATAAGGATCCGGTTGCGTGCGTCTGTAGTTGTGTGTTTCTGGCCGTGCTTGTTGCAGCAGCACAGATAGCTAATGACACAGTAGCCTGTTTGCCTCTCCTGATTTATTTGTGTTTTGAAGTGGGCGGAGCTTACGGAGGTCTGAAGGAATGATTACAGAGCCCTGCGGCATCCCGGAATAGACGGGTGTCAGCTGAGAGCCCCCAGGGCACTTGTTAAGGCAGCCAACCCTCCGATTCTGAGCCAGACAAGTTTGCCCACACAGGCCATCAATTAGAGCCGTTACCACTACAGCGTCTTGCTAAGTGATGAAACCCTGTGAAAGGAGCTCATCTTGTGAGCTAGCAGCTAAACAGCTAATTAACACAGAGCTCTCCACAGGCTCCTTTGTGAGTCTGAATGTCAATGTCATGCATTATCTAAACTGGCCCGAGCTGACCCGGATCTGGAATGATAACTGTTAGCGCTTTTTTCCAGTTTTGTTTTTAGGACAGACATATTTTTGTAAAGTGCAGACTGGGTGTGCAAGGGAGCCGTGGAGAGCACCAAATGCTTGTGAGGATGTGTGTGTAAGGCTGCCAGCGTGTATCCACGTGTGTGTCCTTCAACAACGCCGACGGTGGCGGTGTCTGGCTCACACGCCACAAAGCAGGCGAGGCAGACGCCGCCACCACCGCCGCCGCCTCACATGCTGTGGTTACCATGGTAAGGTGAGATGCTGCTTGTGTCTGATTGTGCCAAAGTGCCGTAAACCTTGCTGTGAGGACTCAATGTGTTTGTGTGTGTTTATATGTGTCCATGAGAGACTACTTCAGCATCAGGACAGAGATGATGGCTTGTATAAACCCCTCTAATGTAGGTTATTTATGCCTTTTCAAATATTTTTATCATGGTTATAAATCATGAGGGGAAGAGAACATCAACTAACAGTGATAAAATAAAGTGATTCAATGAATGCACATAACTGAGGTTTAAACACCAGATAATATGAAGTGCTTTTATTTATAGGATATAGGATGATAAAGAACATTTGCGAGATGGGAACAGCACACTGTCAGATCCTTTCATTTTGCAATAGAAAGGCCTTTGAATCAGTGCAATATGTCGTCATCCCATGCATCAGGCCTCTCATACAGATCCTTAAACTCCACAGACGTGTCTGTGGAAGCTGGAGATGCTTCTCCTTGAGTTTTAACTTGTTTTAAGACTTTGTGACTCTACTTTATTAATGCACAGAGATAAGAAACTGGAGGGAAATGACAGAAAGAACTGAAGTTTCTGCTGGCTTCCAGTCAGAGTCAGAGCAAACACTCACACAGACACACTCATGAGCATGACTTCCTTCCATAGTTGGCTAGCTAACATTACAGGCTATAAAAACAGACCTCACATACAGTCCAACTGCACATTTAGCAGGAATAATGTTTCTTTTTTGAACACACCTTTGTATTAGCATAAGTCAAACGCTGGAACATATTTTTGCACAGAAGAGAAGTGCTGTGTATTTTGTCCTCCATCGTCTGCAGTATTTTTTAGCAAACCTATACTCTTAAGTTCCATTAGTGCCATTTAAATGTTTTCATAATGGTATAATTGAAGCATTATGAAAACATTTCTCATACTCTGCTCTGGTTTATTTAAATATTTTATGACTTTAATGTAGTTTTTAGCACTTTACCTCTGTGTTTTATAGCTATGCAAACGAAATGACCTGTTGGACCTGAGACAGCAAAGAGAAAGAAAGGCATTTGTGTTATTGGATGTGTTTTTAAAAGTTTGATTAAAGTGACTCTGATGTCCTCACACTGGTTCGATTACCACAAAATGATCATAAAAAGATGAACCAGCCACTGAATTTATTTTTTTGTTGTCGGTGCAGCAAAGATAATCTCTCTTTCAGCAGTTTATTTTCACTGTTCTTTGGTTGGAGATCGGCAGAAAATTCATGAGTGGATGCGGAAATTGCCAGTCATTTTGGTAACGTCGCGCTTGGTGCTTGTTTAACAGTTACCGGATAGCCATGATTTAGACGTGTCCTTCATCTGCCAGACTGGCGTTACGAAACAGAATGATATGAGATATTTTATATTTTTCCTGGCAAAAAAATAATGGAAAGCTCCTACATGTAATAGTTCCCTTGTGTGCTACCTTAAAAATGTTGCTGCTTTGGCGAATGATTGCCTGTAATTGGTGCTTGTAACCACTGACAGTTTATCAAATTGGTCAACAAACATCTATTATTCTTGTCTGCCTGCTGCTGCTGCTGCTGCTGTCTGTCTCACAATCGGGTTGTGATCATCTGTCTTCAAGCTGTTTAGGAGCTGTCATCTCTTTTTCCTGGTCCTCTCTCCCTTTTTTTTTTTTTCTTTCTGACCATCCCCTCATTTTTTTTTCTCCCTCCCTTCACTTGTTGGCCCTCCGTTCCCGCCGTGCTATGAGAGATCAGCTCTGACTGACGTGTGCGAGCGCATCCAGCACGGATTGTGTGTCCAAACTTCTTCCCAGCCATGCAATTATGTCATTTTCTGCTCAGGATTGCCCCTGAAATGACAAAGTGGCTTGGCAGATGGCGGAATGAGAAAACGATGACTGAATGTTTCAGTTTTTAGCAACATGTGCCTCTCTCTTGCCTTATCTGCTGGCTTGTAAGCGAAGCCATTTGCTCTGTGCCAGTGTGAAGTTAGAAGGTGCCTGTTCTGGTTGCAGAGAGCGGGGCTGTATGTCCAATTTTCTTGGACTGAGATGCTCAGTGACGTAGCGTGCGGCAGGACCTTGAAGATACCGTGCACGCTTAATCAGTTTTCCTTGGAAAAAAATAAACCAAACAAACAGTGATGCACACTTAATAGGCTCTAAGGAAATGTTGAGTAAGACTCTGCCTGAGGAGCCAGAGAAGCTTTCGTTTGGCAAGAAAGATTAGAGCACGCTGACGTGTTTTCATAAGCCTCATTTTAGTCTCACTCGCTTTAATTGGTTCTTCACGTTCATTCTTTCTTCTATTCTGCGTCTGTTGTTCCATTTGATGAGCGTTTTATCACCGCGTGTAAAAGCTGTTTCATCATCCTCGTAAACAGACAGATCTCCTCTCACCCTCAAATCCTCCGGCAGAACACACCCAAGACTCGGCTGTGATTGACCGTTGGCACGGCAACAAAGATGCTCCCCGCTCATCCCCTCCACATCCTCCGGAGCTCAGCCCCGTTTCTGCCTCTTAAAACTGTTGTAGAGAAGGCTGTCAAGTAAATGAAGTTATTATATTTTTTTAAACCCTCCTCACAAACGCCAGGCCGCAAGGAAAGTCTGAGTCTGGGATTTGTATATTGTCGGCGTAAACTCCCCACTTGGGTGTTTGCAAGATTGGAGTAAAGCCATGTTGGAAAACTGCCTGCTGCTATTACCTCTGGATTCAGAGAGTTTGATGGAAGCCCCTCTATTCAGCTCCCAGGACAAGATAATGATGGTTTCAGAGGGAACAGTGATGCATTAGACTTATCCCAGGGAACACCAAAAGTGTTTATATAGTGGAAATGGTTTCCAGGTGCCTCCATAATGCATTATGGTATGGTGATCTATATTTTGAACCTCCAAAAGTCCAGTGGAAACACTCCATGGGAAAGCAGCAGATGCTCACAGTTGGTTCTCTCCAGGATTATGCAATTTATCTCCGTAACTGACCCCAGAACAGGGGATTCTTCTATTGATTACACAGCTGCCAAGCAACGCTAATGCTTTACTTTTTAAAAGATTAACCTATTCAAGCCTCAGCAGCCTGATTAAACCCAGACATGGACATTATACCACAGACTTTCTTTACTGGCTCCCTGCTCCCAGTTTATAAGCACCACAAGGCCGTGAGCTGCAAACCCACAGATTTACACTTATTTCATATAAAGTTCACTTCAGCCTTCTTTTTTCAAGTCCTCTCTACTCGAAAACATGCTTTACTGATTGTTACTTTAATTTAATGTTTGACTGTGAGTGTCCAGAGCGCAGAGTTTAACTCTAAAAAGCAGTTTTCACATTCATCTGCTTAGAAGAAAGTCTATCTGACCCGACATTAGAGCTAAGTTTAACACATGGAACATCACAGCTCCTCTGGAGACCGATGATGACTGAGCATGCAACAAGTGTTATATGGAAAGTTGCCTCCTTCAGCTCTACCACAATGAGAGTGGACTTTTCATTGAAGTGCAGAAGGAGGAATCTTATGTCCAGCAGTTCAATTTTGAAATTACAAATGTGTGGATTCATCAGTTCTGTATTTTCCTTGTGAAATACTTGCTACATTAAGACTTTTTCGGCTATTAGACATTTGCCTAGAAAAAAGATCAGTTTTTTTTTTGTTTGAAACATTTCTGTAAAGGATACTGAACTTTTTTAAGAGAGAAATTTGCAAAGGTTTTGGAGTCTGTTGTTATACACACAGATACCAATCTGTATCTTTATTCTAAGTGTGGCATGCAGAGATTAAGAATAAAACTGGCAAAATCCTCCGTTTTTTATATGTGGGTCTTCCCAGAGATCACCTGCAGCAGCACCGCGCGCACTTTCTCTGTTCGTACCCTGAGAGCATTTATTTTTAAAGCCCTGCTCCATAAGCATACCTCACATCAATCAAGCCTGTTTCCATCTCTCCCATCACTCCTGGTGTGTCATCATGAGCCACAGACAGAGACCAGGCAGAGCGTGCTCCATCACATCACGGCTTCATCGATTCCGCCGGCTCATCGCTCGTTTAGTTAATGCAGCTTTATGTTGTGTTTAATTACATTTAAGACTCACGCGGGAGCAGCAGCGTTGCCAAGTTGAGGTTTTGGAGCCAGTGTAGCCACGGAGGAGACTGCTCTCTCCCGGCTAGCCTGCTTCAAACAGCATTACACAGCTAAACGTCCTCCGAGTGATTGTATGTATGCTCAAATCCCTTAAATGCAATTAAGGTCTTAATTGAATCGACAGCTGGAATGATGCCCTGATTAAAGAGCCCATACATTAACAGTCATTCAGTGGAAGCGCATTAATGAATACAGGAGAGCTACACTGAGTCCTGCACAGTGTTAACTTCCTCTCTGCCCCGTCTCCTCTTGCTCCAGCATCTCACTCCTCTCCTTTTATTCGGCTCCTCCCGGAGGCTGAACGGCGCCACTGCAGCCTGTGCCAATAATACCTGCGTAGCTGTAGTCACTGCATTGTGATCTGGGCTGCTGAAGGCAGTTTATCTGCTCTGGGGGTGAGAGCCGGCTGTTTTGTTGCGGCGTTCGGGATCCCTGGCGCTGAGTGGAGGGATCTGCAGAGGAGGACAGGAGAGGAGCATGAAAGGAAAGATACTTCAAGTGGCATCAATAAGGATAACATCATCACAGAGAGCCGACTTCTGCTGATTGATGCTGGCTGCCGAAAGAAAGAAGGAGGAAGAAGAAGGGTGGGCAAGGGGAGGGGGATTTATCTGTGTTTGTTTGTATCTGAGTGGCTGAGGAATCTGTAGGCTATACGTGAATGTATGTATGTGTGTGTGTGTGTGAGTGAGTGTGTGTGTGTGCGCTGTCACATCCAGCATGTGTGTCCGTATGATGTCAGTAGTCTCAGTCAGCACCGCTGAAGGTGGCGTTAATGCTGATGTTTTGCATCTGTCGTCGCGCAGGTTCTGCTTCCCAAAGCCATTGGGATTGAGACAGGAGAGGCTGAGGAGTGCAAGAGGCTGACAGAGGGAACTCTGAGCACTCGTGAAGTGAGAGGATCAGTGAGTCGAAGCTCACGCGGAGACGGGCGGCTGTGCTTCTTTAGACATGTTTCCTGTTTGATGTTTGCGCTCAGTCAGAAAGCTCAGAGAGGATACAGGAGGGGAGCGGAGGTCTCAGGTCAGGTCTGAACTTAAGACGTTGCAGATACACCTGAAGGTTCCTGCCTGTTTTCTAAAGCAAGTTCTACTTTTCTCTGACTTAAAACTTAAAGCCGGGATGAGAAACAGACAAACCAGATGTCCTGAGCCTGGCCTGTTAGTCAGTTTCCTCTCATCTTTGCCTCCATTTGTTCAAAGTAGATTCCCCGCTTGTCGTGTTTCAAACCGATCTGCTGACAACAGAGTTCTAAAAAATGTCCTCACCTGGATTTTAAACAGCATCTTTTGAGTGAAACAGAAGCTCTTTCTCGGTGGCTGACTCCTGCTGCAGCTGCGTAACAGTTAAAGTTTCACAGCGGTTCCCCCCCACCCCCCCTACACTTTTTTGTACATTTTGGCTGATTTCTTTGGATTACTGGCAGTTTTTTTTTTTTTTAAGTCCCAGTTTGATCTATGTGTTAAACAGAGAAATGTGAATCAATTATAAACACTCTGTTTATGCAGCAATAAAGAACCCAAAGAAGGGTTTTGGCTTGCAACTTAATTATGTTCCCGTCAAAGTGCTAAAAAAGTATTTGCCAGCATGATGGTTTTTATGCTTCCGCAAGTTGACATATTTGAGTTGAAAAACCGAAACGCTGGAGCACACGCTGTTCTACAGTGGGCAGGTTGGACCAAAACAAACTGAGGAAAGTGACTCAGCGTTATTTGGAGCTGTCACAAAGCTGAACTTCTTGAAAATAAATACGTTCCAACAACTGTGGCTTTTTTTTTTTTTTTTTAGAGAACCAGGACCGAACGACTTTAAAAATCTGCGGTGGGATTTTGAATGTTCACCTGCTGCGGCACGACAAAGTACAAATAAGATGTTTATCAAGAAGCTGGAACCGACTTTTTTGTGGTTTTTTTTTCGTCGTTGTTTTTGTTTGTCTCGGTGAAAATGTCATAGAAGCAGATTTGTGAGAAACTTGAGCTACTTTAAAGTGTTAAAGTAAACCTGCTCTTTCTTGAGCCCGTTCGCATTAATCAGATGTCCGAACTACTTTGCAGCCCGTTTCGCTGCGGCTCGTTTATTTATTTCACCCTGGAGCTTCTGTTGAAACCACAGAAAAACAGAAACAAATCACTCTTGTCCTCACATCGTTGGCAGAGTGCTGTTTGATACACGCAGAGAGGAGTCCGAGCCAGAGCCCAGGTTAATTATTAAAGACCTCCAGTGGTTCATTTAATTTACTGTGGATTCATATGTGAAGGCTTCATATCGTTCAGCAAGACGAATAATGGCAGACTGAACGGAGTGTTTGGAACAGAGCGAGCTCTCAGAGTCGCTGTGGTCTACTTTTCTGTGATTGTCAGCCGCTGCTGGTGCAAATGCTGACTTATCCGCCACAGCCTGCAGCTTCAAGAGGAGAAAAAAACCAAAAAGGAACAGTCCAAATCAAATGCAAACACTGTGAAACCCTCCGGGCTGCATAGGTAGTTCATAGCCCTGAAGATGTATGTTTATTTGATTCATATCCCTGCAGGAGCTGCAGCAGATGCAGAGGCAGCTGGCCATTTTAGCCACAAATTTAGCCACAGATTGAATTTATCCGCTGGGTATCGCCGCACCCTCCGCTAGGTATCTGGATTGCTCCCTGCCTCCTCTCCTCAGCTCATGGTCTCGCTGTCGGCATGAGTTGAGGAAGTGAGTAAAAGGCCCCTCTGTTCTCTCCACCTGTGTCCATGTGCATTATCCATTTTCCTGGCTGGAAATATCAACATTTTGGGGGGGAAACAGTTGAAATAAGGCAGAGCAGCTTAACACAGGGCTGAGAAGGCAAAGCCTGTGTACTGATAAAAGCAAAATGCATCAGAATGCAGTGGAAACAGGCTTGTGTCAAACAAGCATGTGACTTACTCGTCACTAAAGAAACACAAACATCTGATGTGTAGAGCCGAAAGAAGGCTAGAGTGTTAGTTCCTCAAATATACGCACACTAGAAATGTAAATGCCTTTTTTCCATTGTTTTCCACATAATTTTGCTTTGTTTAAGATTTGATCGGAGCTTTATTACTCACTGCGTCTCGGTGCACTCTTTTCTTCTGCGAAAATGTTTAACAGCACCAGGTTGGGGGAATTAGCCGCCATCTGTCTCACTCGATGCACTCGACACCTCATAATGCAACAAGATAAACAGGAGAAAACACACATCAATTTGTTTTTCTTTGGCCAATTTTCTAGGAATTTTGTAAAAAAATTGTGCAGCTATTTGACGTAAACTTTCTGATAGAGACAGAGTCGTTACTGTGATGCTCCGTTCCCCTCTGCTCCTCTGCAGAGGGTTGAAGCCTCCGTCCTTGCTCTCTTTTAAGGGTAAAGCAGAGATAAGAGGAGAGATGTATGGCAGTGAGTGCAGGCTGCTGAAACAATGTGACAGATCAATCCCTCCTCTTCCTCCTCTTCCTCCTTTCGACCCGTCCAGCAGCTTGTGTTCGAGCCTCGGCAGAATTTCCTGCAGCCTGATGTGACTTTCATTGTCAATAGGGGCAGCACACACACACACACACACACACACACACACTTTCATTCCTCTGTTTCACACACACTCCATCACCATCCTTCTGCTCTCCTGTTTGTTTACTTGCCCCCTGATGGGATGTGGCTTGCGTTTGCGGTGTGTGTTATTCTGTGTGTGTGTGTAAGTGAGCCCTACGCAAATTCATTTCTCTGCCAATTGTGTATACCTCCTCTCACAGGCAGGTTTTATTGGCTGTGTGTTTGCCTGTGTGTGTGTGTGTGTGTGTGTGTGTGTTTCCACAATGAAGGCTCTCGTTTTTTTTTTTTTTCAAGTTTAAGCTTTTTTACGACATCAGATCATGGAGAAAGTCGCAAAAGGAAACCACAACAGATATAAACTTCTAAGAGTCGGAGTCTTTGATGGAGCGAGCGTTTTTGCTTTCAAGAAGAAGAAAACGAGCGGGAGAGAAATGCTTTTAATTGAGAGCGGTGTGTGTGTGTGTGTGTGTGTGTGGTAAATGAGAGGAAAAACAGATTATTTCATCATGAGAAACGCTTATGTTGTAATGAGGGAATTTCTCAGGAAACGTTGACCGTTCACGATGCTAAGAAGCCTGTTCTGGTTACATGAAGCTCATCTGCAGAAATCCAGAGATCCCAAATATCCACCATGCAGACGAGAAGCATCTTGAGTATCTCAGGGAGAACTTTAAATCTGAACTAGTTCTAATATTTCACATTAAGAGCCTCTTTTTAAGTGCCTGAACCCCCACCCACACCGAAGATCTTACATTTTTTAAAAGGGATTTTCATCATTCAAGGTCCTTCATTGCTGCTCAGGCCTCCACTGCTTTGCTTTTTTTATATTGTTAAACCAGAGGATAACACGAAAGGCTCAGGCAGCAGCGCGGGCAGTTAGTGTCTTTATATGGTTTCAGCATCTGTGTTCAAGCCGAGCGGGAAGAGAGATGTTCCTTTGCAGCTGTCTGTGGAAATTTGTATCAAACGCAGCCCTCTGCACAGTGGGAGGAACCTCTGCTCTTTTCAAGTTGCTGCTGTAATTTCTCAGGTGTTTTCTGGTTCTCAGTGAACGAGGTTTCACAAGAAAAATTCTAGAAAATTTGGTGATCGGAGAAAAAAAAACTCTATAAGTGAAGTTTCGTGATACAGAAAACTTTCCAGCCTGCCTGAACCAGCATTTCTTAACTTTTATAGCTCCTTCAGTTCTTCAGTTTTTGAGTGAAAAACTGAACCGTTTGTGGACAAAAGAACCTGATTCCTCCAGTGTGCTCCTGTGTTAGCCGGGCCAAGCACTTGGAGGCCAAATGTGATTCAATCCTTTTTGCCTTTCGGAGCTCAGACTAACAGCAGCTGTCGAGATCGGTCTGCCATCGACGGACAAAGCGTCGCTTATCAGTCGGCTTATGGGCTCTAATGAAAGACAAAGCGTCTGTTAAGAGGTTTAAGTTACAATACAAAAGATTATCTGACACGCCGCTCTTCTGGGTTTAGGTACACGCTGCAGTTGGGAAATTGAATCCACTTGTTAAAGCAAATGTCTTAATTGAGACTCGATTTGGAATAAAAATCATTTGTTCCATGTTAGAATCGTTCTGGCTCGTGCCAAGTTTGCTCTGGTGTTTTCTCTTTAGCTACACTGAGTTCTCCAAAGTGCTTTGTACGGGAATTTGTGGCATTTTCTACATCTTGTAAAAATTGTGCAGTGACGGATTGTGCATTGTGCTTGTGTTTGCACAATCGGTGTGGGCTGTCACCTAAACATCTGTTCCATGCTGAAGTGTTTGCTGGGTTCACTTATGAATCCCGCGGAGAAGGATCATAAACATTTTAGCTCTCCTGTGATCCGGGGTGCCGCGGCCTGATGAAATATTTGTGTTTGAGTAGTGGGATGAGCTGTGCGGGGAGTTCAGATGTTTGGACAGCGCTCGCTGGCGGGACATTTACCACTTCAATGTGGAGAAAAGTGAGAGGCAGAGCGGCGCGCTGCTGGGACGGGCAGGCAGCACTTGTTTCCACTGATGGGAAGTTAGAGGATGACTGCGGGGCTGAAGTGGCCTTCAAGGACGGAGCCAAAGGTTCTCCTTCATCCACACTGCGTTGTGTG
>JAQNCA010000018.1:3359405-3375190 GCA_029783725.1 Acanthurus tractus
ACACACACAAACACACACAAACACACGCAAACACACCCTGTGCTGATCTGATCTCTTCTGTTGTATTGATTTCCTGCATTTCCCTTCTCCAGCTCTCTGTTTCTCTTCCTGCTCAGCTGATTCACTTCCACCACACTCAGCAGAATAATGACTGAGCAGAGCTGAGCTTCTGTCACCAAAGCAGAATAATACTTTACTTATTTATGACGACTGAATCCATGTATTATCAGCAATAATAACACTGTGTGGGTCCATAATTCATTCAACGAAACGGCCACACACACACACACACACAGACACACACACATTATGTTCAGTCTCAGTCTGCTTCTCTGTTCCACAGTCTGATACATTATTTGGGCCAAATCGCAGCAGCTGTCCCTTGTTTTGGGTGCTGGGCAAGCAGCATCAGCAGCAGAGATCTATGGCTCCGACACCCAGGGGTGCAGAGGCGCGTGTCTCCCATTGGACCCCAGAGAGAATTTACTTCTCTTTCTCTTCCCACCTTTTCTCTCTCTCTCTCTCTTTTTTCCTCTCCTTTTATGTCACAATGTCTCTCTTCCGTTCTGGCGCTCTGCTTCCCTTCATCTCTCTCTGTCTCCCACTCGCTCACAGTTGAACTCTTTCTGGGTCTCTCTCTCTTTCTGTCTCACTCAGCCTTTCTGTCTATCATTTCTCTCCCCAATCTCACTCCCTCTTTCTTTTCGGTCTCTCACTTAATCCTTACAGCGCAGTAAATATGTTGCATTTATTTATCTCTATTTATCTGCGTTTTACACTCTGTTCCTTTGATATTCTTCGAGCTTTTTTTGCTGCCTCATCAGAAGTTTGATGGACAGGATCTGATGGATTGTCTGATAGAAAGTCTGGTTCAACTGTTCTCTGTGCAACTTTAAATGTAAAGTGAAAGATGAAAGTCTGTCTCTAGTTTTTGACCTGCATGTTCCACTGGTTGCAATTGTTTTCTATCGACTGACCAGATAGTTTCTGTAGCAAAACCAGTGATGTTTTGTGAAATTCTTTTCAACTGGGGCTCAGAAACGTAGCATTAGTTCCACATGGCTCTCCCCTGTAAATTGATTGGAGGCTGTTAAATGGGTTCAAAGTGGTTCTGGGGAATTAAATGTAAAAATTGCTAGAAAATAATAACATAACTGCTCGTCGATTCAGGAAATGAATTTCATTGAAAAAAACGTTTATGTTTTAAAATTACAGGGAAGTTATTAAGAATTTTTAATTTAAAAAAAAAGTCCAAGTCAAGCTGCGAGTTTTGTTTTGATTTTGCCAGGTTGAGTCTGAAGCCATCAAGTTTGTGACTCCAAGTCGAACTTAAATCCGCGTCATGTGACTGGAGTCCACACTTCTGTTTTGTCAGTCAGTCGGTACAGTTTGTGTGTACGGCGATGAACGTCAGGCCACACAGACCTCTGCGGACCGGAGCAGCTGAAGAAATGAATGCCATTCATACTGTAACTGCCACGGAGCTTCGGAAATGTAATTTGGCCTTAATCTGTTTAGTCACATTGAAACGGTTTTGACCTGATGTGGACCTCTCGTGACCTCTCACATCACGGCCGCCGTCTCTCTCGGAAGCCTCGCTCTGCAAAAATCTGTTTGGGAAGAGGTCGGGTTCTGCAGACGGATTAGCAAAGCGAGTTACTTTGACCCCCCTCTTTCAGTGCCTTAGGCAAATTAATACGGAGCCATGTTTCCATCCTAATAAGATCTCGTCTTAATCATAGTCAAATACTGTTTAATTAAACCCCAATGATTAAGGAGTGATGTAAGAAACACAGCGGTATTAATCATTCACATAATGCCTGGCACTGACAGCAGGGACGCTACATCAGAGAGCCCTCATATTGTGTTGATTTGGGAGGAAATGACACACAACTGTTTTGTGGTAAGAGTTGTTATAAGCCTTGATTAAAGATTAGCCTGGTTTTTGTTCAAAGTTGGATGGTGTTTGAGCCCAGCAGTCGCCGTGAGGATGGAACTTGAAGAGCCGCGTGCAGCCACCAAGGCTAAGCTAGCTGTTAATGGACAGTAAAGTTCCTCTAAACTGACTTTGAAAACTTCGAAACTTTGAACTCAGTGATACATGTTGAATAAAGTTATTATGTCCCCAGAACTGGCTGTTGCACAATTTATCTTTGTGTATTTTCAGACCCATTTCTCTCACACATTCTTTTTTTTTTTTTTTCTAAACTCGCCTTTGCTTGCTCTCGCTTTCTTTTTCACTGTCTCCATCACTGTTCTGAAGTTTTCTCTTTCTGGGACTCCCTCTGCCTCTGTTTATCATACTCACACACACACACACACACAAACACATTTTCCTCTCTGTTACATATGCTGTCTGTCTCCCAAAATCTCTCTCAGTTTTTCAACTCTTGTCTAACTCTCCTTCTCTCTCCAACTCTTCCCTCTCTCTTTCTCTCTCTCTCTCTCTCTCTCTCTCTCCCTCCCTCTGTTGAATTGAAACTTTACCCTCCCTGCTCGCCCGAAACAGACAATGAGGCCAAGCTGGCCTGTCAGTAATTCTCCGGCGGCAGCTGACGAATTAGGCAGCTTTGCTTCCCAGACCTTTCCTGCCTCGCTCTGCACCTCATCACACACTCACACTCACATGCATGTGTGTACACACATACACACACACACACACACACACTTTACTATGCTAACCTCAACAGAGGTTTCCTGCTGGATTTGTGCACCTGAACTCAAAAGTCACTGGACTTCAGGATGTTAGAGTTTAGAAGAGGGCAACAGTAAAAGTCGTGTTTCTTCGTTTCCTTTCTCACGCAGCGAATGAGAAGGTGGAGGATATCAATGGCAGCCCCCGGAGTCAGACGCAAATGGTGAGTGTTGATTAAACAGTTTCATTTTTTATACCAATCTTCATCTATCCTTAAATACACTGTTGCATGAGAGAGAAGTGTGTTAATGAGGAATACTTGTCTGAATGACTGACTTTTTACTGCCCTGCTGTTGAGCTGTAATGAAGGTTTACATTTGTGGTTTAATTCTTAGTTTTTATAAGACTAAAATTACAGCTCAAAACATTACTCCTCTGCAAAGTATCTCAGTACATTAACTCGAGTGTAACTGTCAGATACTTGTAAGTGTCCACATTTTTGCTTTTTTATATGACTTTCACTACCTTTTGGAGGGAAATATTGTACTTTATAGTACTTTTCAGTTTACATTGGAGAGCTTTTACAACTAGATACTTTTTAGCTATGATTGTAAAAAACATATAATAAACATAAAAATAGAAAACATTAATAAACTAGTGGCTTCTAATGTTTTAGGCTTGTGGTTACGGCTGGTGTCAACAAAGCATTGTGTGCTTCAAACTCCTCATCACGTTTCAAAGGTTGTTAGCAGTTCCATCAAAAATGCACATTTTCCTTCTAATTTTCTCAGGTGTTGTGTCTAAATTACTGTTTCAAATCAATTTTCCAGTATTTCAAAAAGATGTAAATATTACAGAAGAGGCAAGAAAAACAAAATAGATTTATGAGGCAGAACTTTTTCTTTATTTTTAATCTCATGGAACAGACTGGGAGCAACTGGTCAAGGTTGCTTAAGTATATCAAGTATTTGCAATTAGCTACACTATAAGCAAATAAAAAATTTGAATGACACTCATTTATTAATGCATCACTACTGAAATTTCTGTAATGTCACATACAAAAACATCATTTGCCAAGGATCCAATGAACATTTGGTATGTTTTGCTGATTACTGAGTTTATATACACGTTTTCCTTGGAAAAGATCTGATCATGTGTCCACAACCTGCCATGCATGCTTACTTATCTTAACCATTCACCTTAACAAACACACTTTTCTTAAAATTCAAGATTTAAATTACGATTCTTAGAGACAAAGACGGTGTACTGTGGTCAATAAGGACAAACTTTGACCGAGTCCTGGAGTGTACCTACAAATTCACAATGTCCCGAAGACATAATTTTGACTCTGATCGCAATGATAACCATCCTCACTCTTCAGAAAAATGGTGATGACCGCAGAGATGGCGAGGACGCAGTGGAGTTCTGTAAAGTCGAGATTTGAACATGTTTGACTTGCTGTGCCGTTTTCAGTCATCTGTGTTTCATACATGCGGCTGAGCGATGCTGGCAGGCTCGTTTTTCCTACTGTTAATGAGACGACGGTCTGTATAACCGCTGATTGTCGTCACTGTGAGATAATTACGCCTCACTTTAACTAGAGTTGACTAAGTGTTTATGCTGTGTTGGTTTGCCCTGGCATCTGCCCTCCTGCCATTAAAAGTGACTAAAGCTGTTTAGCAGCTTTCGGCGTGCTTTCTAAGTAAGACACTGTGGGTGAGGAGTGTGTTTGGTCCTGACAGTGTGTCTTTTGTGTGTCACTGTGTGTGTTTGTGTCCTTTTTTTTTTAGAGCTGTTATAATCTGCACAGCACACTCTGTCACATTTTTGTATTACTTGGACCATTTCTCCATCCGCACCATTTAGGTGGTCCTTATATGAGCCAGTATTTCAACATTTCTGCTAATTAGCAGGGAAGTCGATGGACTTAATAAACTCCTAAAGGGAGGAGGAAAATCAGGGAACATTTTCAAAATGCTCCTGTCACTTGAATGCAGCAGGATGTATTTTACAACAAGTTTCAGCACAGTGCTGACCGGTTTTATTTTTGGGGTCCAGCTGTAATGGAAGCAGACAGTGATTGAAAAGCAACAAACCAGGAAAAGAAGAAAAGGTTATGTTCATGGGAATCCTTGTAACCCCCAATGTCAGTGAGTGTAATTAATTATGCAGAAACCGACTCTGAAGAAAAAATTCAGATACATTTTTTTTTAAATTTTGGTTTGTTTTCTTTCATGTTTTTTCTCTAAGTGATTCTGGTCCCAACTAGAAACCAGCTGAATTTGCTGACGCACTCGTCACTAAGGGCGATTTGCAAGCACCACTGTAAGCATGTGGATCGACATGCCAGCTTCTTCTATGTGCTCTTGTCAGTGTGTGTGTGTATATGTGTGTGTGTGTGTGTGTGTGTGTGAGTGAGTGTGCAGCTAGTTCTTTGTCTCAGTCACTTACTAAGCCCATTGATCCACCACCTGCTCTGACCACAGAGGGTCCGGCCAGCTTGGAAATGTGAAGTGTGAGGAAGCACAGTTGCTTATAGTGTGGGTGCAAAAGGGAAGGAAACATCTGACGCACACACATACAGACACACAGAACGGCCACAAAAATGTAAAAGCTAGCACACCACAGATCCACAAATCAAGGCTTATTCTATGGAAGGTGAAAGGAACAGTTTGTGAAGTACAGCGGGTGCTTTAAAGACATGGGAGCCGTGAGTTCGCATCAGTGTATTTGAAACAAAAGTAATCAGCGGCACAAAATTGGATGCTAAGACAGGCACAGGACCCGAAGCTACTGAACTGTAAATAACAATTATAAATCCTTTTAATGAAATTTAATATCTGAGCTTGTTGCGTATTGTAGAAAGAAGAGGAAGGGCGCTTTCACACCCGGCAAATTGACTGGGATGCATTTGCCGGTTTGGTTTGGTTCATTCAGGCTGACGTAAAAACTCTTTGTCAGATTCTGATGCAGACTCGTCACCTGAGAAGAGAAAATGAGGAATTGCTTGTAGTGGACTCTGAACGCTTTTAAGTCGATCAAATCAACCACAGATTTTGTATAATCGTGAATAAAAATTAGAAACTACTGAACTGTTACCTCATAGGTGATACGTTTAGCACGTTTTTGTTAGCAACAGTAACACATGTGTGTTTTAGAACGCGAGCACTGGGATATTTTCTTATCAGATACTGAAAAGAACTTATCAAGAACGTGTCATTGTGCTGATGTGATCTGCCATTTTGGCAGTTGTTCATCAATGAAAAGGGGACATAAGTGAGCATGTTGTATATTTTAGTCGCAAACAAAACTTTTTAGATTGTTGTGCAAAAACAAAACACTGCAGAGTTATGTGCATAAAGCAGTAAAAAATAACCCAAGATAAATCCCTGGATCATCATCAGCACCTGTTCTAAAAGCATTTTTGTGATTACTCAAACTTGCACCCGTGGGTCATTCGTAAAACCTCAGTGTGGACATGAACCAAAGCAGAACTAAAAGGCATGTTGTAGTTTTTATCTCCAGTTTTTCATGGCTGCACCAAATGAACTGAAGTGCCCCAAGAGATCAAGGTGATGACACATGGACATATTACTCGCCGAGTGCAGAAGTATTTTGTTTGGCTTGTTTATCCCATCGGTTCGAACACTGATATCAATCTGAAAATTTTGTTATTTACTGACAACTATCCCTCTGTCCTGAGCTAAACTAGAGCTTTACTTTTTTTTAACTTTTGGCTGCATATTGACAACACGATCTGTGAAGTTTGGAAACCTGCCATTGTCCACCTAGCACCTGGAGCTTGAGCTCCTTGGCTGGAGACATGACAGTAGCGGCAGCAGCTGTCTGTGGAAGGGCAGATGAGTCTTATTTACTTCCTCTGCACAGATTTTTCACCCATGTGGGACTTGAAATGGTGATCCTGCAGTCACAAGTCTGTTTCTCTAAGTGGTGGGTCGCTGCCGGTCCTGTGAGTGGACAGAGGCCAAGTGAGCAGCTGCTGGAAGCTGGGGAGCAGAAACCAGAACGGCCTCAGCATCTGCAGGCTTTTCAGCTAATCTACATCCATAATGCACTTTTCTTGTCTAAAGCCGTGTTCACAATGCGAGAGATCCACAAGTCAGTTGAAGAAGTATCATTTCCTGCAGAGTTAATCCAACAGAAAAACTTGGCCGACGCGCGGCCGTTCAGTAAGAGTAATGGCCGACAAAAGTCTTATGGCTTTTCACAAACATCTGCCACCAGCAGCCAGTTCACTTCACTTCCTTTTCGTCCCTTCCAATGTTATTTTGTTTTAGGACGGAAATGCTCCAATTTCATCCATCACTGAAATGAATGGCAATAATTTTAGTTAGTTAGTTAGTTAGTTATGATACCCGATGTAATTTCCACATTTCCTTTTCAATTTAAACCCAACAAACCAGAACCCTTTGCATTCAACCAGTGCCAGAATACATAGACCTTATATGGCTAAAGGATTTCACCTCTGACGGCCCAGATGGCCCGTGGGATAGCCCAGCAGAGAACAGCAGAGTTATGAATTAATAGCCATCCTCTCCTAGTTTTCCCTCCTCAACTTGCTCTAATTTGCTCTCATCAGGAACAATATGTAAAAGAGTCTGACCTTTGATCTCGTGACCATTACAGTATAATAAAATCCTGCATTTGAAGTGTGCAGGTATCCTCCATTAATGCTGAAAGGTCAAACTTTGGTCACTCGATTCCCAATGCCAAACTGAAGATTGAAATGTCACAGCTTTTAAAATGCCGTCCCTTGTGGCTTCGACTGAAAATAGCGCAACAACAAAAAGTAGCTATTGTTACGCTTCCATCCTTTAGCTAATAGCTTGTTGATCCTCTAGATCCCTCAAAATCCCTGGTCTTACTACTTTTAATCCTGCAGACTGATTTTCCCTCTTGATGATTCTCTTGAGGATGAAGCAAAGGTGTAGCAATCTACAAAACGTCAGACCTCCATTTATGTATTGTGCAGTAATTGCTTTCGGTAAGCTTATGGGAAAATAGGTGTTTTTCTTTCCTTTTTAAGCCTGCGAAACATCTACATTGTTAATGCGAATGACATTTCTCACATTAGGTGCCTGGTGCTCCCCAGTGGTCAGACTGGCTGAAATTTCAAACATGCCCATTTTTCCCAGAGGAGTTTGCAGCTGGTGTGTTTCAAGAAATAGTTCTGGTCAGATGGGCTGGGAACTAATTGTTGCAGGGAATTTGTTCCTGGAATTGGGAGTAGGGCTTGTCCACAGAAGCATATCCTAGATTATATATTTGGTCCCGGAAGGAATCACCTAAAAATGATAAGGGAGGGGGGTGGCGGGAGTGTGGCATAAGGGACTATTAAACTCAGCAGAGATTTCAGTCTGTTTCTTTTCACCGGTTTAATTTCATTTTTTTTATCACTTCTCAGCTTTGTGGTAAAAGATAAGAGTAAAGGTAGCAAAAGTATGACATAGATGTAATTCGGTGGCTCAGGTGTGATATGAGGCTGTACTGGACAGAAGTTTAGGTTCATCAGAAAAAGAGGAGTGTCACATACCACAAAAACTTTTGTCTTCTTGTCTTGTTTCATTTATTTTAATGTCAGCGCCCATCACATCTCACATTATGGTCCTGGCCCCTTCTGTGTTATTCGTAAATCTGCAGTGGATGGATCTGTCCCTATTCTCACTTGAGGTTTCTGGAGAAAAAGTGTCAGTTAAATGCATAAACTGTACAACTACAAATGCATTGTGTGGATTAAGGATCTCACGATCTCACACTGTGTTCGTGTGAAGCCTTCAAAGGTCTCACTCACCTCACGGCACGCTCCGCCATCCCTCCGCTTAGTTAAACCTCACGCCCTCTGACAGTGCACTTTTTCCCATAATTGTACAGACATCTAAAGGAATTAGATGCTCACCAAGGTTTTTGAATGGAGTGAAGGATTTTTTTTTTTCCCCCCTTCATTTCTCAGAAGAATTGTTCTCAAACAGAAGAACAGCAGGCGGGGGGACGGCAGAAGAGGCCCATTCAGCAGAAAATATTAAAGCCTCGCAACACTAATCCTCCTCATTATAGACAGACATCATTAGCAAACCACAGTGCGCTTCCCTGCAATACGGATGACTGTGCAGTTTCACTTTCTGGGCTTGTGTGTATGCATGTATGGGTGTGTGTATGTGTGTTAAGCTTCGAGCAATCTCAGCAAAGGATTTCAGAGGAAAACAAACACTTGTGGAAATCTAACTCGAATGCAAAGATGCAAAGATGCAACATCTGTCAGCACATCAGCAGAAGGCTGTGCAGGTCAGGGTTGGAGAGATTACATCAAACAGCTTATTTTAAAGTCAGCCCCGTCTTGGTGCTTTGTGGGATTGGATTTTAGTGTGTCATGGATCATATTTACATATTCTATTCACAGCCTTGGCTCACATCCAACCCAGTTTGATTCAAAATGCAATTTCTTTGGCTATTGATTTACACTGATGGAGAGTTTGTATTAAAAGTTCTGACAGAGTTTTTTTTTCAACTTTTCAGTACGCCACATCTTTTAAGATAAATTGCATTATTGGGGAACACAGCATGGCATTGCCTTCACAAAGGAAGGCAGGGAAAAATGGTTTAATTAGGACTTTATTTGCTTTAAAAGTATTTGGTCATAAACCAAATCATAAATGAAAATTAGACTACTGCTGCATGTTAAGAAACCGCCAGAGTCATTAGGATTCATCCTGAAGGAGGCATGAATGTCTTGATGGCGGTACATCCCATGATTGCTGAGAAATTTTAGTCTGGATCAAAGTAGTGAAGTCACTGACAGATAGACCACACTGCCAGCATGGCTAAAAACAAAATCCTACTTTGTCAGGAAGTTGAAATTTTTTAAACATAGCTGATATTAACAAACCCATTTGAATCAGCAAAGTGCTCAGTAATTTCCTCTTACACTTGGAAAGTCAAACCGATGGGTATTTTGGCTTTCGAAACGCATTTGGACCTGCTGCCTTCGGGGCTTAATTGAGTCTAGGGTTTCTTGGAGACTATAAAAGCCCACCAGATTCATCTGGTCCCCATCTGTTGGCAGCCTGCACACCAGTCAGACAAGAAGACAAACGGCACGAGCCACTCAGTAGTATCATCTTTACTGGTATGAGGCTTCATCTTTAGCTCATCCACTATTAATATCTGCTCTATTTTTCTGGTTGAAGTCCATCGCGAGGCTTCCTGCAAGACCAAACAAACTGGCTTCTGTGAGAATCTATTCCTCAGGTTGTTAATTTGAGTATACCAGCCCTGGCTGTCAGGCAACTCGCCTATTATGAGAGTCATTTGGTCTGAAACTACACCGACAAATGGATGATGGGAATTGTGGGCCTCTGAAGCATCCCTGATGTCATTGTGCATGCCCAGCATTTGGCAGCCAGCGGTCTAAGGAGGGCGGAGGCAGCCAGCCAGCCCAGACTGCTGAATCCGTAGCTGCTCAGGGGGTATCATTCATTCTCTCTTTAGTCTCCACTCCTCGACTGGTGCAGAAATTTGCCTCTGACCAGAATATTTTAAATTTAAATCTTTCATCTGATGGATCAGTTTTGTTTCTTTTTTATTTCTGGGTTGGATTAATTTAACTAACTTAACTAGAAACTCCCCACAATTTCTATCGACAAACCTTTCTAGACCATCTTTCGAGCCTTCTAGCAGTGTGTTTAACGCTCTGAACGTAGGTGTTCAGTGGACTAACCAGGCGTTTTATGTAGTCAAAACATCATTGTTCTCATTTTTAAAGCCAGAAGTGACAGAGAACAGTCTGCCAGAGCGATGCTGGAGCTTGAACTTGATCAATCACTCAAATTTGATCCTGGATTGTGCCGTTAATGTAGGATAAAAATATCATAACCACATCACAGAAGCCTTTACACCTTTGTTAGATTGTTGGTATGTAAAGCTTCAGAAGGGAGGTTGTTAATTATACCTCCCTTTATATCATCTGTACTAGAAAAGGAGATCAGTTTTAAAGCATCCATTTTTGATTTGACCCCAGTATGGGATTTCTAGGGTTCGGGTGAGCACATAGGACTTTTAGTAGGATTCCCTTTTTAAGTTTGGGATTCCCCTTAAAAGGTAGGTAGGATTCCTTATTTTCCCTACTTCATTTATTCCCTATTTTCCTCCTGTTGGCGCTTTAATGCCTTCACAATGTTGCGCTAAGACCCCTCCCTGCTCTCATGCTGACTGAACATCATGCCCTTTGTCATCTGCCTCTTGCCATGCTTCTTCTGGGTTCATCTTAATTACATATTTTTTTTGCTTCTCTGTAAGCGCCAGGTTGTTGATGTTTTTTTTAATTTATTTCAAGAGGTGTGTGTTCCGGTGCACAGGTTGACCATCTCATATTTAAGCCAGTTTAACAGCATGAGCAGATCACCCAGAGGCTCATTACAGGCTCACTTGTAGCTCAATTGAAGGCTTTTAATCACTCATTATAACTGAACGACATCAGCAGATGTTCTTTTAAGGGAGCATGGAGCAGGCTTGTTAAAATGGGCACAGTGAAGGAGTGGCAACCTTTGATCCAGCTCAGTTTGTTTGACTGCGACACACCAGCTGCAGTCTCTCTTCACTATTTGAAACCTTCTCTTGCAGTTTTGGAGCGTGCGATAAAATATAAATCAGTCGGTCTTTTGTGCAATTTCCCTTTAAGGACTAAGGACTTAGCTTGTTAGGATTCAAGTAAGTTAGGCTGATTTCTCTTTCTTCCTTCTCCTCTGTCACTGTTCCTCCTCTGATGTTTTTTAGGATTTGCCCAAGGACCCATCGGCTGCTCATTTACAACCAGGCCACCACATGCTGTTAGCTCTCCTATTCTGCCTCCTTGCCCTTTGTAAACCCGACCCGCCTGGCAGTCTCCTCAGTCAACCCCAGCCTGACATGGCGAGAGATAACTAAGCCTCATCCTCAGCACTCACTGAACAAAAAAGACTTGTAATTTGCTCTTCTTTATAGAGTAAAAAAACAACTGTGTTGTGTGTGTTTAAAATGTCAAAGCTGATGACGCTGGTTTGCATTCATTTTTAACACTTATTACAAAAACGCCGTTGAGGTCGCTCCAGGCTGCTGACCCTTGTGATAATTAGTTAAACTTCTTGTCTTCAGACGGTCTCTGAGTTCACAGAATGCTCTTCTTTATCAAACCAGCCTCAAACAGAACAAAGAAGGTTCAATCCCAGATGTCCAGCTTTCTCTCACTACAACGCTGACTTTCTGCTTTTTAAAAGAGACAGCCAGTTTCAGTGTTTTTATTCATTTCTTCCTGTGAGCAGAGGATTTCCTGCCACTGACTTTACCTGATTTAGATGAATAAGGGGACTATTTGACATCTCAGGCGTCTACTGAGAATCTGGATCCGGCCTGTAAAGTGATTTCAGTGTAAATGTAATGAAATTCATTGTATTGCAATCTCCACATTCATAAAGTGATGCACACCGGCCCGAGCAGCGCTTATACAGCCGTGTTAGAGCTCCCAAATGAACAAAATGTGTCTGTTCCAACTTGTTAAAGGATCACACCCAGGTTTGGTGCAGGTAAAAGGGAAGAAACCACAGCACCACCTTACACTTTGGTGGCATAACTGTTCAAAGATAAAAAAAAATGTGGTAGGTGGGAATGTAAATCTAAAGAAACAGCTGCTGCACCTGATCAATCGCTGCTGACTGCCACCGCAGCACAGGAGACTGCATTTGACATCAAACATCTGGATGAGCTGCTGTCTGCAGCCCTGTCTTATTGCACACCCACAATGAGCGAGACACCACAACTAGGTTTAAAAGAGAGAGAGAGAAACTGTGAGCGACAGTAAAAATTCCCCGCGACTGGATGGGCCTGAATATAATGTAGCAAATTATGAAGTTACTTTTTAGTAGCTCTCTGTTCAGCACCATAACACAAGACAAAGGAGTAATGTGACGAACTCTTTCGGACTAACTTGCCCTCACATCATCTCCTGCTTAATTTTCCTGACTCTTAATGGCTGCAGAAGCTTCAGCTACATTAGGAACCAGGCAGTCAGTACTACTAATTACATAGACCTTTTTCATAATAACATAAGGCGTTTTAGCTAATTTTTCCTCATATTTAGCCCTCCTCTTGCAAGATGAATTCACATTTGCTTCAAAAGTGTCTTCTCCTCAAGCAATATTCCAAGTTCAGAAAAAAAATGACTGTCTTTTGTTCTCTATTGTTGTTCATACACAGGAAAAATGGTAGAAAACAGTCCAGCACTGAGTTTATTTAGTTTCACTTTATGAAAATTAGTCTCATTTACATTTATAGTGTAAAATTACATTAATTTTGAACCCCTTAATATTAAATTATTGCAGTGACATCACACATGATTTTGTATGTTAATTTATAATTTAAGACAATAATAATAATAAAAAATCTCTGCGATATTGCACGCTTTAGTTTTATCTTCTCTGCTTGCCCAGATTGGTTCAATGCACCCAAAGGTAGGAAATAGATGGTAGCTGATAGAGTTGTTGATTTTGCGAAAGGAAACAGCAGGGCTGTGGAAGTATTTCTCATATTGCATCACAGCTGGTCAGCAGGTTATGCAAACAGATACCTTGAGAGTTAACAGCTTGACCTCTCTGACCCCTCTGGGAGAAACAGCCTCTGACAGGACTGACAGCAAAATCTGTCGCCTGTTAGCAGTTATGTCAGCCATCACGCTGCTGATGTTTACATACACACACCAGGACTGTAACAGTGTGTACATGACTAAGGGACAGTAGACGACCAAGTCATGCTGCGGCTTGAAAGCCATTAAGAAATACTTACCGTGGTCCTCTCACCCCTGAAATACATTTTCAGCTCATTTATCCTCCCCTGCTACTTTCTTTAATGTACTCTGGTGTGAGGATTAATCATAACACCTCCACCTCTTCTGCTGTTTGTTATACATTCACATAAAAAGCCATCTGCTGGGATGAGAAAATAGTCACGGAAAAAACTCAAGGGACATCAATTAGCTAATCTCATTTCGGCCTAAGAGACTTTTCCAACTTGGTAGTGAAAAGTTCGAAAGACTTGACTGAAAGGATATAATAACTGCATCATTATACCAGAAATGTAGAATCTTTTGATTTTAGAGATTAACATAATTTAGTCACCTTGTGCCGCTTCGATTATGACCACTCTTTTTTTTACATCTGTCTCCCTAAGATTACAGGTCCGGCAGCTATATGAAGGTGTGATAGTAAATAGGGGCACTTACACTAGTTGTACACATGATATTCAGCTGACAGATGGGATTGCCCAGGGATCCGAGGTGCTGCTTTTCACCTTAGCATAAATTAAGTTTTATCTCATCTTGTCACAAAGACTTGAAAACAGGTAAAAAATGTCCTCCGTGCTTCTACAGTGAGACCTCCAAGGTTAGACATGTTGCTGATTTCACAATGCAACAAAAAGATGTGAGATTCTTTGGGGTTTGATGTGGATGAGTCTGACTAAAATAATACTCTATCCAGCTGCATCATGGGAAATGTAGCATTCAGTTTAGAGCTGTACCCACACTTAGGTCTAAAAGTCAGGATATCTAGACCTCCACTGCTTTGACTTTGACCATATTTTAAAAAGCTGTCTCTTCTAAGGCGACCATTCTAAAATCACATTACTACATCGCTGGAGTATCACTTTGAATGCGGGGCAATGATGACCAATTATCCTATTACACAGAATTTTTCTTTCATAATTATTCTGCTGTATTATCACACATAATTTCTTCTGTATCTGTGGCAAAAAAAATGAGAGAATGAAAGACAACCAGTGTTAAGAACAAAGACACGGAGAAGGGATGAATGCAATCACAAAGGAGGCAGTCTTTGCATGTGTTTTGCATCATTTTGCTATTTTCTGAGACGGCGTCATCAACCCAAGCGTTAATGAGATCTGACTGGAGCAGAGAAGGATTTAAAGAGATCAACCCAAAGATGAATGAAGCGACTTGTTGTCGTCTTTGTCATCCATAAAACCTCTTTGTTGGACACCCTGTGTTTCTCTGTTCACACACTGCCTACAGAAAACATATGGACACACACCCTGTCTGTGCAGCAGATGCACAAAGCCCCATGGAAGCCCTCCAAGTTATTTGACGCTGTAAACATTTGAAATAGAACCACCATATATAATTGAGACATCCACGGATATAGGCTTGTGTTTCCATGCAGATCCTGTTGATTATACATCATATGTGTTTATATGCTGACCGAGCCAGTACAGTTAGATCCGGAGGGAGCAAGGAACGTCACAGCCAGTAAAATCCATACAGAGAAATTATTGTTTTATTTATATGAACGTGTGGTATGATGTGATAAAAATCAGCTACGAGCATGTTTTGTCTCTGAAGTCTCAGCTACTTGAATTGAATCATTTCAGTTTGGTTTTCTTGCATTACAAAAAATTTTATGGTGTACAATTTCATAACATTTATCTGGAAAGTTCAGGCAAACATTGACTTAGTAAGCCTGAACTTGCCAGATAAATCTAGACGTACAGGGTTCAGCATGAGGTTTACACTTCCAGTGTTTTTTTGGGGGATTTCTAGAAAGACAGAACTGCGGCTATCAGGAAGATTTCAGTAAGGAAACTGCCATCTTAATCAGTTTTTCCCTAAAACACGATAAGAAAAAGTTTCTTTACTTTGGAATTTTGACATGATGTGCAATGATCCCTGAGACGGGCTCCTTTAACCCGGCTTGCTCTCTGCCCATCAGCTGCTCTGAAGCTCCATCCCATAAGATCCGTTTTCATTCATCGTCTGTCAGCAGCTGTCTGCTTTGGACACAGGGAGACTGAAAAGGGCAGGGTGAAAGAGGAATCACTGAAGTGTTTAGGACGAGACAGTGGAAGCACAAGTGTCAGACCTCCTGTATGAAGACAGGAGTTGACAGAGAGTTGATAGTCGCTAAGAAAAAATGGTTTTATTTGTAAGTATTGAGGCTTAGTGGCTTTAAACGCTCACAGTGTAGTTAGGAACTCTAGGCCGCCGTGTCCTGAAACACTAATAACTCTGGCCTTTTTTTCAGATGCCTCTCAACTGCAATGAGCAGAGGGATTTGGCTTTGTCTGCATGTAAATGTTTGGCTTTTTAAAGCAG
>JAQNCA010000018.1:3375290-3388646 GCA_029783725.1 Acanthurus tractus
TTTCAGATGCCTCTCAACTGCAATGAGCAGAGGGATTTGGCTTTGTCTGCATGTAAATGTTTGGCTTTTTAAAGCAGCTCAGCTCAACAGCAATGATTAATAAAGTATATTCTGGCCATAAGAAAATGCCCCAATTATGCGACGCCTCAGCATGAGTGATGAGCTTTGCCTCGTTAGGATTTCAGCGCTGAGTGGAATTAATAGACACACAAAAAGTGTGTATTCACCCTCTCAACATTCAGCCATGTGAGCTGAGTTGTAGGGGGGGAAAAAAAGCACATTTTGATACGAGGCAGTCTGAGGCAAAATTCATTTGTGTTCCTTTCTGCTTGTATCGATTTGATCTGCTCCCAGAAAGGCTTTAAATGATGACACAGTGGTTTGTAAGTGAAGGGTTTTGATTTATTTGGATTCGCTTGACTCATCAGTAGACTTTGATTTCTGCCTTAAGCAAAATAAAAGTCTCAAAGAGATACTACAAAAGCCCTTCTTTGGTTTTTCTTGAGGAGCACAAGTAACCCACAGCCTTCTTAAAGACTGACCCCAGCCGCTCTGCTGACTCAGGTTCCTACCACCTGGACAAGCTTTCAGCACAATGTTTTTGTGGGTGTAGAAATAAATTAATCAACACCGGCAGAGTTAATAAATTATTCACTTATTTGAGAGTAAAACTAATGGTGAAAAAAAGCTAAAGTTCTAAGACACCCTCATATAATAGCTCTGTTTGTGAAGCCTGAGCCGTCTGTGTTTTTGAAATACTGACTGGGGGATTTAAGGTGGCACGTATTTTCCAGTGGATATGTAGCATTTTGAGGTAAAACCCTTCAATTATTGAGCTGTGCTCATGTGCTGTAAAGCGCTAACGCCTGCTTTTCCAGTCCTGTCTTGAAGGAGGTCGTTTTCTGTCCCGCAGGAAGTGGTAATTAAGGTGTTGGCCCATTTGTATTTGACAGTTGCATCTGAAGGATAACACTTTCCAATTCCAGCCATCATACATCAGTCACTTGATGCCTTTTGAGGGGCCCAGCATGCCCCAGCACACTTCTCACAGGCATGGAGGCACGTGAGGAAATGAATCTGCAAACACGCAGAAGTATCCAGCGTCTCATCTCGTGTCTCACTTTTTACCAGGAGTGGGAAAGTTTCACAAAACACTGCAGAAATGCTACTACTTTGCTGTTGAGGATAACTAAACACTTAGCAAATGTAAATTAAAGTGCACTCAGATAAAAAGATGAGTCACAGTTTTATAAAGAACACTTTTTTACATGTGAAATGGTTGTTTCTATTAAGTTCTAAAAGCACAGGAGGACAGAGTTCACACCAGTCTTTTAAATGGAAGGCAGAAAAAACCTTGAAAGATTAAATGCAGAACAAATTAAAGCTAATGGACAACGTTCTAGTCTTGTTGACTCAACAAATGGTCAATTTGTAGCTGATCAATCTCTGTATCTGTGTTGTCGTTACTTCAAAGAGTGAATATTTAAACACACATAATGCAAGTCTATTAAAACACTGAAAAAGACACTGAAGAAACCAAAAGGACTTTATTGTTGATTGGGCGTGTTTAAGGCAATTCACTTAAGTTAAGCACACTAATAGTTAAGCAACAATGCTGACTTTTATTTAAATGTTTTTCATTTGGTTTTAGGCAGTTTTTATCTTCCATTCATATGTCTGTGCTGAAAAGAAAAGAACAAACCAAAATTAAAGCACAGTAACTGATTCAACTAGAGGTCTGCAATCCTTTTTATTGAAGATACAACATTTAATGCTCTGTGGTTCCAGTAATGCAGAAAGCACGCGAGAGAGAATTAGATCATGAACACAGAATTAACTCTAAAATGCTAATTATTGTTTCTCTGTCGCTGTTAGTTCTTATGTTTATGTTGTTGTTTTTTGCTGAATAATGAAACCACCAAAATCTAGATGCAACTGATAAAGTCAAGTTTTTCCCAACCGCTATATTCTTCACACAAGCCTAAGCCAAATGAATATAAAGTGACTATACTGCTGTGTTTTAGTGTGTTAAACACAAGTTCAACCATGTAAGCAGGTGCAATACACAGCTTCACTGAACACATCGTGACTGTGAGCATGAAGTAAGATGTTCTGTTTGAGAAATGAGAGCTGTTTTTGGTCAAATATCATAACCCCCTGCACAAGACCTGTTAGATAAAAATGGTACAACCTTCTCTTAAATGACATTTATTGATATCTTTTGGATGTATTTTAATGCAATTTAAAACCGTATCCATCCACTACACAATTCAACACTTTCTGAGTTTCTGAGAACAGGCATATTTGTATGAAAAGAATTGTTTGCAAAAATTTCGATGAAGCAGCTTAAACTACAGATACTACAGATTCTTTCATCAATAATAATCAAAAGACAAGTTTATTCTTGACCTCGGAAACAGCTCCTTCTCATCACACAGCACCCTTGCATGGTGTTCCTGAAGCTTGAGGTGTTGTTGGTCTGATGATTGACCAATCCACTGTCAGACAAGGCCAAACTAAACAAGTCTCACCCTATTTTCCCCTAATCTTGCCCTCTTTCAGCTAAATACCTCTTATACTAACTTGTCAGCAGTGTTTGGTGGAGACTGTGATGGGCAGGTTGAAACGGGGAGAGTGGTTCTGCACTCAGCAGGCCTCTTGTCACCCAGCCATTGTGCGGGCTTCTCTCTGCTCTGCTGCCTGTCTCAGTTGGAACGTGATATTTTGATTTGTACTGTGGCTCTGTAAATGAAACATTGCTTAATTGAAACTGATTATCACAGAAACTTAACAGCTCGCCCTCGTTATTATTTCAGGCTTAGTGGCGAGTTTTCTTCCCGCAGTGCTTGTTGCACATGTCCGCTCCTGTCACTCCTGAAAACGCACACTCTTTTTTTTTTTTTTTTTCCCGCTTAATACTCCTTGATTGGGTGAAGCGTGCCTCATCAAAATGTGCTTTTCCAAATTGCTTTTAATGGCTTATGGGGATCCGTCTGATGCCAGTCTGCGTCGGAAAAATAAATGATGTCGGTTTCTTGAGAAGCTGTTACAGGATGCCACAAAGCCAAACCGCCCGCCAAACTAGCAGTTAAACATCGCCAGAACCCTGCGGAACATTAATGCCCAGCCGTCATCAACGCCTTCAATCATTATTCCACTTGTTTACGTCATTTTAGAGTTAAGGCCGACTAAAAACAAACAGCGGTCGCTTGAAGGCTTAGAGGAAGAAGCCACAGGTTTCATCATGATGCTTGTCCTTTCAAAAACATTCAAAGACAAGAGATCTATCCAACTGAAGACGTTTACTGCGTGTTTATGGGTTCACTCCTTTTTTGTCTTTATCAGCCATTAAACCAGCCTTCAAACAGACACACGAAAACACACACACGCTGCCTGTGGCACAGATGCAAAATGCTCCAACGAGGCCTTCCAAGCTCTTTGTTGTAAATATTTGAATCTGAATGAGCCTAACCGAGTCGTCCCATGATAGAAAAAATGTCTGTTATCATGTAAATATCGCCCATGGGCTGTTTGTTTTGGAGAACCGCTTCATCCCACGCCGTCCTTGTGGTCAGTCTCATTAAGACCGAAGTAATGAGCACTCACAAAACGCTGCGCAGCACATGTCGCTCCTCGTACAAACTTCTGAGAGTTTGTGTGGGATAATCAAACAAGCTAGCACCAGGCACACATGTGTCAGTCTGTGCATGCGGCATTTTTGAAGAGAATGCGGACGGCCACATGTGAGGGCGTTGGGTGCCTGCTGCGGGAATGTGTGTGGTATACGGAGGTGGAGGGGTTACGAGTTGAGTCAGGCAGATGCTGAAACTGAGTGTGTGACTTCTTGTCCCATAGGGTTCTTCGTTCATACAACCACTGTAAACGTATCGGCCTCTGGAGGAAAAGTGAGAGCGGTTTTTCAATAACTGCCGGTGCTGAGAAAGAGGACGTGTTGTCGGTGAAGTTCCCCTGTAAATTGGTCGTAAAAGCTAGATAAATTCTTTTTAAAACAAACAAGAAGTATGTCTCAGGATCCCCATCAAAGAAGCAATGCTTGTGAACAGCCAGTTCAAAGCTGTCATGGCTGCTGCCTCACAGCTGACCTGAAAGCTGTGCTGTCCAAGATTCAACACGTCCTACAGTCCCAAGTCACAAAATTATGTCAGTGCTCTCTTAAGGGACAAATAGAGGCTTTTTCTCATTTGACACCACATTAAAATGTAACCCTCAAAACTGTGACAAAAAGAAGCTAATCAGTTTTATGACGTGACAAAGCTCAAGTTAAAGTTTGGTTTGGTTCAGGCGTACAAGCCACTTGATGGAAGTTAAGGGAGAGATCACGGTCTGGGTTCAAATGAGTACTGAATTAAGGATAAGAGACCTTTGTCGTCATAGTTACAATCATAAACATACACAATACAAAGCAATTAACATAATTTTGCTTTGTCATTTAAACGTAAGCAGATGTTTCGGGGCACTTGAACCAAAATAAATGATGCTGTCCTTTCAGCTGCTGCTGTTTTACTTCAGAATGTTTTGGCATGCAGGTAGTACATGTGGAAAGCTCCACCTTCACCCTACAACACTCACCTGTGCTCCACCTTCCCAGCAGAGGGAAAGGTAGTATCTTTTGCTCACCACGACTTCTCATGCTTCCTCGTGAGGAGTGATGAGGTCAGGGATTAGAAGCCAAATTTGTACATATTCTGCATTCACATGTAATCTGTTCCTCGTGTGTTGGCTGACTCCACTTTGGATAATCATAGGAGCAGTTTTCATTAAAACTATTTCCTCTGCTGAGAGTGAACTAACAGCTGAAACACTGTTTCAAAAAAGTTGATGATTGTTCCGTTAGATATATATGTTTAAAGTTACACACAAAAAGGGGGAAAAAAAGTCAAAATATCTGCATAGGGATATTTTATTACAAATTAGACCAAAATTAAAAGATATCACATTCAAAAACAGAATAATGTTCCTCCTTGTTCCTCCTTACTTCAGTAGCTATGGTGAACATGGGATATACACTAAATGTCTCCAACATCTTTGAAGTGAAATGAGAGAAGACCATGTCAAGTATTTGTCACGGTATTAAAATAGTTAGGCATTTTAGCTGTGACTTCTCTTCAGCCTCCAGCAATTTGCAGCTGAAATAGCTGCGTCAGGTTCTTTTCAGATCAAATACAGGAATCTTCATGTGGCAGAAAAACACCGGAGCAAGCAGATTTATATTCTTAAATCATGCAAACATGAAAAAAAAAATCGGAATGTTTATGTGCAACTTGCTACAAGTAAAAATTAACAGTAGTCGTAAAATTGGCCATGGTCTCAAGCTTTCTGTGCATTAAGAAACAGTTCATTCTCTCAGCTGAATCATATGTCACAGAAATGCACATTATTAAGCCACTGAGGACAATATAGTTCAGCTCATTATGAGTAACAGAAGAATCAGCAAGTATTCAAATGGCCTGTGTGTAGATATGACTCATTATTCTGCTTCCACCAGCTCTCCTTCTCTCTATTAAAGAGCTACAGGGACACTGAGTGAGTGAGCATTAAAAAGAGAGAGAGAAAGAAAGAAAGATATTCAGAGAACTGAGAGGAGTCACAGCTCATGAATCATCATTGCCTGCTGGACGTCTGGCTGAGTTGCCCGGCCTGCCCTTTTTGTTGCCCTGGCACACTGCGCTGGAGCTGCGTGCCCTGACCTTTGACTTCATCATCACAGACCTCCTGAGGGGCGTTGGCAACTGGCCAGCATGCTAATGGAGCCACCCATTCGCTGCTGTCAAGGAATACAAAAATCCCCCTGATAAATGCAACAGTAGTGGGCCTCCGCCAAAATGATACTAGTTGGCAGAGATGTTAAACGTTGATTATACCGTAAAAGGCCTCAAGTGGATCTCTTTTGACAGCACACTCAGTGTTTTCGTGCAAATCTGTGTACATTGTTGTTTGTTTGTGTTTGCGTGGCTGCGAATTTTCTGTATATTTGCTTGTAGCTACTGTACAGATTGTACCCTTTACTGTCAGTATGGATGTATATAGCCATGTGTGTGACATGCTAAGCTGCAGGCTGCGCCCGGGGGTGTGTAGGTGGCAATACACTGCGGCCACTAAGTCATGCAGCCGGGTGCCAGGGTCGAGCGGGGGTCGGGTATAACCACACAATGACGTGCTTTATGGTTAATAACGCTGATCGTCCCCCATCCTCTTAGCCCTCTGGCCCAAGACATTTAGGCCCCCTGAATGCTAAGCATCGTCACATTCTTGTTGTGTCTGTCCTTTGTGCTGACTGTCTGCCGTCTCCTCAACAGATCGAGAATGTGGACGCCTGCCTCAGTTTTCTGGACGCCAGAGGAGTGAATGTACAAGGGCTCTCAGCAGAAGGTAAGAGGGATAAACAATACTCAATTCAAGGCCTTATTAAGCACCTAATTGAATCACTGGTTCAGCAGAAGAGGCATCTCCCTGTTGTCTTTCTAATCTTAAGACCTGGAAAATAAATTAAGCTCCACAGCACCACTCAACTTTTCTGTAAGTAGCTTTCCATTTCTTCACAGCACCAAATATCCTCAAAAAACTGGTTCGAAACCTATTTCCAAGACATACAACTATACTTCACGGCAATGGAATTTACCACGTTGGTATCATGACAGGGTGCACAGTTTCTCCATCTCAAGCTTTCACTATGGCACTGTAGGCAATCATTAGGGTATCAAAGGGGATTGTGGGAGGATAAAAACTCCGGAGAGGGATTCGCCTCCTGACCATCAGGGTATACAGTACATGGCTTATATTACATGACTACAGCAGTGCTCCATTCCTAATGACTGCAAGCCAAAATGTTTGATAAATTAAAACTGTCTCACAAGGCCGGGGTTAAAATAACAGTGAAGTTGCAAACTGCTTCATTTGTTATGATTTAGTTTTGGCACTTGATATTTACTCAGCAGGAGGAGCTGAAGTGTCCCACTGAGTTGTAAATGAACTCAACTGTGTGCTTCTGTAGAGTCCTGAGAGAAACATACACCAGATGCAGACAGACTGTATGGCATCTTGTGATGTGTCCAATGTGACACCTGCGGCACACACCTGATAATGTATTCAAGGTACAGAAACTAGCATGTCCTCGTCTGAGGAGCAAATTGTTATTGTCCTGTGAAAACCAGGTATGTTAAAGAGAATTTGTCCCTGAGATTGTTCATAGTTCATAAATTCAAAACTTAGTTACAATGTGAAGAAAACTACTGGTTTTCTGCTTTACAATGCGTTAACCATGGAAATAGGGGCAGTAGAATAACTTGATGCTACCACTGTGCAGCCTTACGCAGAAAAGAACAGGTATGGATGGTTTGACCTACGTTACGCACTGCTAGCATGTAATATAAAAACATGTCAACAGTATTCGGTCCAGAAAACTAAATCCAAGCTTGTTCTTTTAGACTGAATGTCACCTACAGGAAGGTCTCAATTACTCTGGCAGAAAATGTCTCCAGCTGTTATTTAGGACTTGTGCTCGCAAAGACCCCATGTTGTTTCTGCTCCTCTTTAAACATTAAAGAGGTGAGCGTGCCCTTGACCTCAGCAGCAGCAGAAATAGTCTGACAGCCTGACACACTGACCGACAGCTCTAAATTCTGTGCCCCCCTCGCTACAGCACTAAAAACAGCAAAGTGACTCACTAGGCCTGGAATTTCAAAGTGGGTCTGTAAATATATGGGCTATTGGGTTACTCTGACCATCACTGTTGCTGCAGCATTTCATCACTCCCTTTACTCAGTCTATCTTTCCCTCTTTCATTTTCTGCATTAGTCACACTTTATTCTCAAGACTTACTCCGTTAAATTAGATGACAATGTCTGCCTTCTCATGTCTAATTTAATCACTCCATAGATTTTCAGATTCTGTTGGTACATGTTGCCTTTGTTGTCTTTTTACAAGGCGTGGGAATAAAATGAAGTGGAAGGTTTGATATGCATACAAGCACAGCATATGTTTTTCCTGAGAGAGCTTACTTAATGTAATAACCTCTCTAGAAGTCACCTTGCATCTCTCTAGTGGAGGCTGTAAACTGAAGTTCCGGAAAAGCTCATCTTGTTGAAGAGTTATGGTTCCTCCAAAGACATTTCCGCTAAGAGAGGTTACAGGCAATAATAGAAGCAAGGCTAAACCATTTTTTCAGTGCAAAACAAGAAAATCACACTAGATAGAAGTACGTCAAGATTACTTTGCTTTTTCTTTAGTGCTAATTAGCAAGTGTTAGCATGCTAACACACTTCACTCGGATAATGAACTCATTAGGCATTATTCCCTCTGAAGATCAACATGTAAACATTGTCACAATGAATCTTGATGTAGATCCATGCACCAATCTGGCCTAGCCTCTACAAGTATAGACCTTTAGTCTTGTTCTTAAGAAGAAAGATTTTGCCTACTTAAACCAACAGCTGACCCTTTAAGCTCAAAAGTGTCGTAAAAACCACCAACAAAAAACTTAAACAACTTGAGATGTAATAATTAGCCAAGGAAAAGCATTTCTACAGGTACCGACCTTAAAAAAAGGTGTAAAGCTCCTAAACACACATTTCCTGCAGCTGCTAATGGGTTACGGTGAGGGGCCCTTATAGCAGGTCATTAGGGAGCCTCTTTCTACTGCAGGGTTTCTTCAACTAAGACCTCAGCAGAACAGGCTCCTAGCAGGCAACTTACAGTATGACCTGCTCACCGCAGTAAAGTCCTTCATGCTTGATCTCAGTGGGTGCAAATGTTTTTAAAATGATTTTATTAGTCCACTTTAACACTCATCTGCGCTGGGTCATCAAGGGGTGTACTCTTGTTCTCTGACCAGGAAGTTAGGACTAGAATGAGAGTAAGTTAGTGTATTCAAAATCATTTATGGCTGCAAAAATGGCAAACTCTGACTTTTTTTAAAGTAATTGGGAACTCCAAATTGATTAAATTCAGAGGAAGCAAAGAGATAACAAGCACTGGAGTGTAAAGAAAGACCATGAGATGTATTGTCTGAGGTAAAGACAGAATATTCAGTCCATAAAGGCTCATACAGTATTTATCTTATTCATATCTCCTGTCTGGACTTGAACTTTTTTTCCCCCAGCTCCTTCAAAGAACTACTCCAAGAGAGAAGAAGAAGAAAAAAAGATTGAATGAAATCACTCAACTGCTTTATAGGCCTCCAGAAGCAAAGGCACTTTTGATTAAGTGTGAGCCAAGCACAAACACTTATTCCCTACACCGCTCCATAGCGGCGAGAGCCCTTCTGCTTTCAGAGAATGAAAAGGCTGTGTATTGCTGGCAAAATATGTTATTGGAGATTTCCCAGTGTTCTATCACTGTCTCATGAAATCCAGATATTTGTATCTCTATTACAACTTCTCAAAGAACTCCCAGAAACCTGAAAATATTGTATCAAAATCATATACCTTAAAACTTAATTGGTCAATACTACTCTGATAAAAATGAACTACAAACAGAAACCAAAAAACTTCCAATAACAAATTCTGGTACCTAATGACAGATTATGATCTCAAGTGTCCAGCGTTGGGGCAATGCATGGTAAACCATCTACCCTGACATTATTTGACCCAAAATTCAATATGCATCAACACTTGAACTAAATTTACCAAATGGGCTACACCTGTAAGACTACGACAGAGGACAAGTTAATAGATGAAGAAAAGTTAGGGTTGGTATGTTCTCATGAAATGATATCAGGATCAGAATCTCCAAACTCTTAACTTTTGGTAAAGTGCCTTTATTTCTCTACTTTTTTTTAACTTACTACTTTTTCACATTCTCCAAAGATAAAGCATTTACAACAAATTCTCTGCTTAGTATTAAAAAGACTGTCAAATATTTGATATCAACCCCCCTATCAACATAACTTATGATAAAGGGGGTGTTGGTAAAAAAAAAAAGACATAGAAGAAGAGTAAATGTAAGAATAAAAATACCAAGGAAATATCAAAATAGACCATCATGATGCTCATGATAATGATGTTTTTGGTTTATCCAAATCCTGTAATGAAGGCAGTCCCCTCATCACTGACCAATGTCCATGCTCCTTCATATGGCTGGAGATGTCATGATTGTTCCTATTAACACAATGTGCTTCCAAGTCTTTCGAAGTATTAAGGCTACATGCTAAAACAATACCTAGCCCAAGATTGGTTGTGTTTTAATTTGATCAAACTTGAATGTGTTGAAGGTTTATGCAACATAAGAAAAAAAAGTTTAAAAAAAATGCTGATTACTTAAAACTAGATTCTGACACCAGGACATCAAAAGAGAACTGGAGGATCAGTTGACAGCAGGATCCACCTTAAGACCTTCACTGCGACAGTCAGTACACTGCCTTTGTGGTGCATGATGCTGAACAAATTTTCAAATAAACCATAATAAAGCAGTTATCTGAGAGCTCTGGGGCCTTGGGACAGATGCAGAATTGCCGAGTTGGTAATAGAAACCTTGATGCAATTCTTCGTCTTGCTAAAGTTTCGTTAAGTTAGAAATAGAATACTCTAATGTGCCGTACTCTAGTCGACCCTGACCTGAAGGCTAACGTTCCTTTTGAGACTGTGGAAGTATTATTCTTCCTTATGTCCTCATCATTGTCATTTTTATTACTTTTACTGGTTGCCACAAGTTGCAGTCCACAGCGGCTCTTTGGATGGCTGAATCTGCCACATTGTTTCTCCCCAAAGCACAAAAAAAACGCTGCTGTTCAGATTCTTTCTAAGGCCTTCTAAGTATAAATTACCACCTCTGGGTGTAAGAAAATGGAAAACACCCCCTTGAGATTAATCTTCAGCTTCCACAGTCTCCAAACAGCATAGCCATGGATGGCTGGGGAGAATGTTTGAGCCTCGCCAGATTGAAAAATGTAGTTAAAAAAGCCTGCGTCAGCTGCTGCCATCCTTCCTGTGCCTCTGTGTGCCAGCTCTCACTTAGGGTTTCATATGAAAAGTCCATTTCACAAATGGGTGCGTTAGCCACAGTGATCAATTCTTCCTCTGCCGTGACTGCTGAATCCCTTCTCGACTGTGTGTGAAGGAGGACTTAGAGATGCTTTTGTATGAGTTTGGTCTGAGATAAACTAAAGAACGTTGAGGATATGATTAACACTCGAGACAAAGTTACCTATTGATTAGGAGCTTTCTTCATGCTGCCAGCTCAGCATGTTTAAAAGGTAAATTTATCTGCAGGGCTGCAGTTTCTTGAAGATCTTGTACCTCAAATAGGAATATGATGGCCATAACTCTCATATTACTCTTACTTTCTTCAAGTTCAGTTTCACGAAAAATATATTGTGGGTTTTTAGGTTTATCCTTTTCCTCTTGTCAATGTGCTTCTGTTTTGTAGCTTATTTCCCTTCATCATTTACCGGTAGATATAAATCCATCCCGGTAATGTCAGTTTTCCCTGTTATTTCATTAATTTCAATGATTCCACCTTGATCCTTACACAGACATGTGTCACTTCTGCCATTACTCACCACTGAGTTAACAGTACCTGTAAACACAGTATCAGTTCCTCATCACGCGGCAAAAGCAGAACTGTAGCTGTAATTGTAATTCTAAAAGTTCCTGTTGTAGTATTTTTGCCTGTCTGGCCTAAGTCTCACTCTCAAACCAGACTTCTGCCAGTTGAACACCAGTCCAAGAGGTTCCCATGGTGAGTTTCACTCCTGAATGAACCAGCTGCGTGTTAGCTTATGTATGTGAGCATTTGATTTTGTGTGGGTCGATGACAGCTGGTTCTTCTTGAGAGCATTAGCTTAGATTATTCCTATAAGGAGTGAATGTTACTTCATGCTGAACACATTACAGTGACACTTATATTTCACTGTAGAGCATATGTCAGTATCTCATCTACTGTTCCCCCATCCTGTTCAGTGTAAAGTTACTGTAAAATTACTTATTATCAGTATCAACCTCTAATGCTTTCTGCACAACAGTTGCACTTTACCTTTTTATTCGCATGTGCCTTTTAGAAAAGGTAAAGTGCAACTGTTGTGCAGAAAGTTCTGCATTACAGACATGTGTAAACTTAATTTCAAGAAATGCATTTTACTGGATCCACTGGACTGCAGATGCAATGCGAGGCTATATCTTGCTTTACAGAGGTGAATTCAAAATGATGGTGGAGCAGTATCACAATGTCAAGTAAAACCACACTGTCCCTCTTTTTTTTTGTCCCTGCAGAGATCAGGAATGGCAACTTAAAGAGCATCCTGGGTCTCTTCTTCATCCTGTCCCGCTACAAGCAGCAGCAGCAGCAGCAACAGCAGTACTACCAGTCCCTGGTGGAGCTTAGCCAGCAGACCAACAGCACCGCACCATCCGGCAGCAGCCTCAAGACCCAAGAGATGCAGTCCAGGTACGCTGTACTCCGAATAAATGTATTACAGTAGTTTGGTGTTGTGTTTGGGTCCCGTTTTGGGGAGAGGTCGCTGAGAAGTCACAGAAGCAAGCTTACGTTGCTGGTTTGAATTAGTGAACCAATTATTTTTCAAGATCCAAGCTGGAATGGAGGGCGACTGATTTATCACTTTGGGATGCTTAATTAAGTCCAGTTAGAGCTTTTATAAACATAACTTTGATGGATATCATGGATCTGGTGTTGAAAATTAATAACAGCCTTCATGGAAAATGTTTCTCATTATGGCTTTTGCAGCATCAGCTCCAAAAGGAAGTTTCGACAGGAAAGACTCAAGCTGGTTGATTTCAGAGGAGAGTAGTTACATTAATTTACATTTTTATTGGCATCCTGGCTGCCGATTGTACATAAAATAGGCTTATTCACTCTCTGTTTGAGAGATCATTTGGAAGATTGACGCTGCTCTCATGTACATCTGTTAAATATAAAAACACAAAGAAACAGCTAGCAGCTGGTTAGCATAGCACAGCATAAAGACAGTGATAAGCTGCCAAGATACACAATATTGGTTTTTCTGCAGCATTTTTTGTTACTAAATGCCAAAGCCATTGCCAACATGTGAACAGTTTGGTCAATAAATAATGATCATTAGATATTTCTATTTATCGGTGTCCAAAAGTTAATTTAGACACAACTTCGATGTGGATAATCACTGGTGAACTCTTATAAGGAATGATCACATGACCTTGGTTTATTATTTGCGTATCTACAGTATGAGGCGGTTCGTTTTAATGTACGAGGACAAAGTACAGTAGAAGCATTGGCATACAGGCAGCGAAGCAGTAAAAGGCAGTAAAGCTGAGAGGGTCTGTCCCTGTGTGATGTAAATAGACAGAGCAGCTTTAGAAGAGCATCTAAAGGAAGGCCTGACATGCCACACATGAGCAGCATTCTCCT
>JAQNCA010000018.1:3390013-3400488 GCA_029783725.1 Acanthurus tractus
AAAATGTTCCCTGTGCAATATCATACACAATGTGAAAGAACATTCTGAGGTTATACAGTAATTTGGCCTGGCTGACAATGACAAGTCATTGTAAACGTTAATCACTCATGTTGGGAAAAGTGTGAAATAGAATAAACTCTCACTGTGATAATGGTTTATGGTGTGTGTGTGTGCGTGTGTGTGTGCGTGTGCAGAGGCAGGATGAGCCAGATGATCATGAGTGTGTGAGTCAAACATCAGACACGGATGATTTGCTGATCTGAAATCTGTGTTGCATCTCATGCTCTGCTTTAGGTTAACAGCAATTTGCAGTAAAACATAGTCCAAACAACTTCCACTTGTTTTTTTAATCATGTTTTAACTGCTGTACTTTTATATTTGTTAAAGGAAAAAAATCCAAACTCAAACCTTCTGATTCAGATTCTGAAATGGTTCAACCCCTTAAAAGCGACAGACTCACTGGTGGGTCGGTCATTATGAACTCCTGCTGTGAAGTCAAACATCATTTAAAGCCACAGATATGTACTTGGAACTCTTAGCAGAGATCACAGATTTCCCAGAGAGGATCAAATACGTCTGACTGACTCTTGGGAAAATGTTTATATATGCTGCACAAGACATCTAGAATATTTCAATTTGGTGGCATGAGACAGGCATAGAAGCATGACATTTTTCATTTGAATATTTCACTCACTACACAGATTGTAAAGCCTTAATAAGCAACTGGAACGACACGATAAAGAAAATTCTGCATGACACTGTGAGACAGGGTGGATAAAGATGATTATTCTGATTTTGATGTTATTTGAACTCTTAATCTCTTGATAATGCATTGTTTGAGCCATCTTGATTAGTTGTGCTCTTTTCTAAATTCAAACACAGTGTAGTTCAGATATTTAATTGAGAAAATAATGTCTTTTGTCATTTATTTGCCTGAATGTGATTAATTTGTTAAGTTGAGAATCTCAGTTTAAGGGCAAAAATATGCTTTGCTCGTTTAAAGGATAACAAAAGGTGCAAGCTTGTTTCACCTGGACTGTGTAGAAATTAATTTATTTAATTTGATTTGAAGATCCACCTCATGTGATATACAAATATTGTACCACGTAAATTTTCTTACATATTAGATTTGTAATGTTCTTTTGTTTGAGGCTTCATACCTGGCTGTTATGCAAGCTCCCTTTCCTTTGCAGCCTTCTTTGAAAACACTGAAATGTAATTAAATGTATTCATGAAAAGACTTTTCTGATTCTAATTTTCCACAGTGATGAATTTCTGTTGGCTCTATCCGACCCTGAAGATTTAGCTTGTCTGAGGAACTTCATAATAAAGATAAGACAGAAGAATGGATGTTTTAAATTAAATATGTTAAGCTTTTGGAATTATCAAATTATCTGGCTCACAGATTTACACAGACGGTGACGCACGCTCACACACACACCCGTACACGCACGCACGCACGCGCGCACACACACACACACTCATTCACACATTTTGACCACTGCACATCCACAGTTGTGGTATGTGGAGCTTTCTATAGACAGCACCTGCTGGTGTAACTGGTGTCTCTGGGGCAGGGGATTGGATTTGTGTGAGTGCATGCCTATGTGACTGCATGTGTGTGTGTGTGTGTGTGTCTCTGAGGGGATCTCCCCATTGGACAAACCACGACAGTCCGGAGCCACGGGAGGTTTTTGGTGCTCTAGAAGGTAGGGGGGCCCAGGCCTGGCAGGGCACAGCAAACCCTCCCTCTTTAACTCACCATGTCCCGGGGCGAACAAGTTGACCCCCTGGTCTGGCGCTCCTCTCGCCTGCCTACCGCCGTGTCTCGCGACAGGAAGAGCCGTTTGCCCTATGGGAGAGCCAGCAGCCTGGCAAAGCCCGACTCGTCTCCTAGGTACTGTTTTAGCTTTGCAGTGTGTGTGAGAGTGTTTGATAACAGTAAGGCAGCAGAGTTTGGATCTTTCTGGAGAACACATGGTGATTAGAGGAGGATGATTGGTGTCAGTGGCATCATAAACTGGTAAATGGTTTCCTTCCCTTGTCCTGTTCTTTATTCTACAGTGTTTTACAGCAAAGATTTATAGTTTAGCTTGTTATCTTATGTTGTTATACATAGTTATGGTTATAAATAATTCCCGATCTTTGCTAGGGGACACAGTCAGTCAGTGTTAGTTAAGTGATGTCGAGTCATTCATGATTCTGGCACACAGCTTATTTGATAGGTGGAGTGTTTTACAATTTACAATTTTACAAGACTAATTTTATAATGCATGTATATTGAACTTATAAGTTGTGTATGCTCTGTCATTTAGAGAGAGGTTTTTCTGTGCATAGCAATTTTTGTTTTTTGTGGATGTTAGAGGCTGTCCTCGTACAAAAATATGTAATGATTTAAGTTTTTGTTTAACTTTTTTGATCTTTTATTGTTCTGTTACCTCAGAAAAGCAACTTGGTAGTGGTGTGTTGCTATTTTCACATCAAAACCTCATAAGGAGAAGGTTAAGCTGGATGGTTTGATGTACAAATCATCTCACTTAATGTTAAAGACACGGCTTTTTGCATCTGATATCTTTCAGAGAAAGAAGCATGCTTTATATTTCTCTCTCGAGCTCTGTTTCATATATCCGTAACTCAGCAGCTGCTGTCAGTTTTCATGTGTACAACACTGTGATCACCTTCTAGGAGAGAATGAAAGAAAATGCATGCAATTGTTGACATATTTATTTCACCATCAATTTGTCTCACCTCCTCCTGTGAAGGGAGGTTTTTACACTGCCTTTGAGTACGACAGTCATTAACAACTTTTTAACTATATTGTTTTCAAGCAAAGTGCAGAAAAACCCTTGGCCATGAAGTGCCTAGGGGCCCAAGGACTTAATGACGCATTGAAACTACAGGAGATTAATGCAAGAGCTTCTCACAGTCTCACATGCTAAGATGAATATGTGACTCTGTGTTTGTGTCTGCATCCAAGCAGCAATGCCAGTAGTAGCATCTCAACCCGAGTGCTGATTGGGCTTTGAAAGGGTCAGGTTGGACAGATGGCCCCCCCCGGGCACAAAGGTCAGGTGACATCTTATTACCTGCTGTCATTACACTGGGCTCGGTGCCTGAGCACCCGCCATTTTGGATCTCGAACCCATCACTTTGCGTCTGCCCTCAGCGCTGCAGCTATAATCAAGCTGACACTGATATTACTCACATTTAATGGGACTGCGATGGCATCCAATATCACTTGCATGTGTGCCGCGGTGTCGTGGACTATTAGACGGAGGCCCAATTGATGTATGTTGTATTGGATCAAAAGTGACAGACTGTGCCCCCTCCTCCTTCTCCCCTTTACCACTACCGCTCCATCTCCTTTCCCCGCTCCTTGATTCTGCCCTCGTGTGTTCTTGTGTCTTTTTTCCATACTGGAAAGATCTTAAATGTTGTTGATTGGATAAGCACTCCAGGCTGTGGACTCTATAGCAATGCCTTCATGTGTCATTGCATTTTATAATGTCAAAGGTTGGTTAGGGTAGTCAGGATGGGTCTTGTGGTCAGAAATGTGCACCGCAGCACCCCTGAAGTTTTTTGTTTTTTTTATGTTCACATACAACTGTAAGCTGCTGTTACATCAGCAGCTTTTGTTTCGCCTTCTCTGAGCCATTTGCTGCCCTTGCTGCCTTTAATCATAACATCCCTCACTAACAGTCTTGTAATACACTCCCACCCTGAATATGAACAAAAAGAGAGAAAACTCAAAGAAAGCAAAAGGACAGCAGCTTCATCCCTTTAGAGTAATGTGATGCACAAATTTAAGGTTGACCCTTTTTTCCACTAAAACACTGAAAAAGCATTTTAAGTGTGCCACAGGCTCCATTAATCTCCGTCTAAGCTTGTCTTTTCCATGTGCTAAGTGCCATTTAGGATATTTAATAGAGCACAAAACACACCACTGGGAGATGAAATGTGATGTGGGTTGTGAGTGTGTATGGTGGGGGGGGTAAGGAGAAGATATTAGTTGTTAGACATCATTAACCAACATGTCATGTATCATATAGATCATTAATAACATTATATGACTCACGCTCGCCACTGTAATGGGAAAGTGCTTGAACTTGTTTCCCTGTGCTCCTCTGTCTGCTCCGAAGCTCGTTAGCATAACACCGCATCATGAAAACCTGCAAGGTCAATTAGAAGTGTACAGTGAGTCGGCACTTCATCACAGGTGGTTTGAAATTGTGCTGAACTGTCCAGAGGGAGAGGTGTGATTGGAGCAAGACTGACATTTAGCATGTCTGATAGACTGACAAGAAATGTCAATGTGCGCAACGTAAGAAAGAGTCGGAACCTTAAAGACACACTTTCAGAGAGTAGACCAGCTAATTGAAATTTGAATCATCCTTTAAAAGATACTTTTGGTTCACAGTTTGACCTTTCTCAACGAAGCATCCAGTCGCTCTGTGACAGCTGTTTTTATTCTGTAGAATGGCTAGATTTATTCAAAATATTGACTTAGCATCTTGTCAGCAAGGCCTGAAACGTCTTCCCCATTCCTCTTTTTATTGTGTCTCTCAATAAGAGGAAATGATGCATGAATAAGAGGCTGCCAAAATGTGCATCAGCAACAGATTTCTGCAGAAGTCATAGACAGCACTATTCCCCAATTCCTCCTGAATTTTGGTGGTGTATCTTGAATACATAATTCTGTCAGTATAATAATTATTATATATGTTTATTACTGTTGCATCTCCAGTAATCTTTTTCTGGTGAACCCATTTTTTATTCACTTTTGATCCAAGATGTACAATTTTTTTTAAATGTAAATGTCTTTCTTGGAAGCTGCTGACATTAATTTATATTCAATTTCATTTAAAGTCAAGATCTGCACACTAAAAGCAGACAGAGTGGAAAATAAGAAGTGTTGACTGCAGTGCGTCATTCAGCCACCCAGTATAGGTAGTTTATTGTCTCTGTCCACTCTCACTCACCGACGCCAAACCAGCAGCCCACAATCACAAGACAGAGAACAAGTTGTTCCTCGTTGTCAGAAAAGAAGGACGTCTAAACAGACTGCTGGTGTTTGTTGTTTCCTCGGTCCCCCAGCTGAAGCTCAACTGCTCCGGTCAGAGTGGAGGACACTTTTAGGACAGTTTTACAGATGAACCACCAAGACTTTGTGACTTTCTTCTCAAATGGAACTGATTGAAAAGTTCAGGTTTACCTCACTGGTCAGCCTGTGAAAGGTATGAGTAATTAGCTGTAATATAACTCTATAAAGTGAATTATTTCTAATTTGAAATGTTAACAGTCAGAAATTATTTTCAGTGTTCACAACTAGCCCACTTGAGGGGGACATTGTAAGTTGTTAGTGTCTCTAACTTAAAGTTAATGCCTTATTATGAGGTGGCGAGTACAGTCAACATTTTGTTTTTAATAGATTTATACATTTTTAAAAGAAATCTTACGTTAGGCTGTTGCTTCCAGCTGTGAAGCTTCAGTTGTATTCTGTCCTGCAGGCGAGTGTACGGCATCCAGGCTACCACAGTCTCTGTTCGCAACCAATTTCTGTGTCTATTTTCATTATTTTTCCTTAATTTACATAACAAGGTGGTTCATATTTCTGTAAATCACCAAGTTACAAAAATTGTTTTGTCTGTGTAACAGCAGCCTTTTTTTTAAAGTCCCTATTTACAAAAGTTTGGTAAGCTAATAATGTTAGCAGCCATTAGTCAGTTTGTTAGCTTAACCTGCCACAACATTTGCTGCGACTTATTTTGACTACATTTTCAACAAATGCTCTTTTCTTTGTTTGTGTTTGGTTTTGTTCATAATTCCTGGTTAAATTTCAATTTTATTTGTGAAAATAGTGAAAAAATGAGCAGAAAAGGGAACTTTGTTTTACCGCTAATCTAATGCTAGCTGAGGCACAGTTAGCCTGGATGTCCTCATTGAACCTTTCTGTCCTCATGTGATCAGGAAGTTCAAATTATACTGTTGCCTTGAGTAGAATTTTAACAGCTTGTTTAACGTCAACCACTGACTCTTCTTTTCTCCGGGCACTTAGAGCTACCAGTGAAAAAAACAAGAAGACACTTCTGGTTGATGTATCTAGTTGATTGAGGGCTAACTTTCAATAGAGCCTCTGTTCGTCCGGCGTATGAAAACAAGTGAGAAAAACTCACATGGTTTGCGAGTCATGCAGTTCACGCAGGACATTACACCCATAACATTTACACACAGGAATAAACAACACCCTTGCCACCTGGCCCTCAACTTTCCATTGTTTACGGGGCGTAAGTATTATGATTAAAGGCATCCCTTGTTAAAAAAAAAAGCACTCTACAAGTAGTTTAACTACTTCCTGTAAAACATGAATGGAGAGCTTGGTCTGTAATAACTGGCGTTAATTCCCGTCTCAGCGAATGACTAACAGTGAGTGTTGGGTTATAAACTGTGACTGTAGCTGTGGGCATTTCCTTTGCCTCTGCCTCTTGTGTTGTGTGTTTTGGGATTTTCTTGAATTGATGCCACCATGAAACTGATTGTGAAAGTTATTCGGGGCCGTTTATTGTCAGCGGCCCCTACAAATGGATTGAGAGATTTTATTAGTTTAGTCATATGTGTGTGGTTGTAAACAAGTGTGAGCCATCATGTGAGAAATCAAAGCAATGTGCGACGGTACGTACTCAGCACTTCTTCACTCCTTGGATATCTTTTTCCGTTCTCTTTCTGTTTCTATCTGAATGCCTCAACTCACTTACATTATTACATTAAGGCATGGATTAAAAAAGTTCCAGCGAGACACTGGTCTCATTCCTCCTCTAACTGTGTTAACAGTCTGTCCGTCATCTTCTCTGCTCTCCTCTCAGCCTCACAGCACGATATGCAAGTCCTCCTGGCCACAGTGGAATAGGGTCGCCACAGAAGAAGAACACAAGGTAATTATGACAAATATGTCATTTACCTCTTTTACTTTATGGGCTAATCTATATCAATGTTGTTGATAATTTGAGCACTCCTTTTTAAATTGATTTAATGCTGTTCGACCACATGCCTTCACATGTCCCTTTTGCTCAACATTTTTATGGTCTTATGATACAGTTTTGAATTTTTTTTTTTTTTTGGCGTATGATGTAGCTCTACTCTTTAATGTCAAGGCTTATACATTTAAATAGACATAAATGTAATTGTAGAGGTGCTTTTCTATAGTTTCTCTATACGGAAGTTTTTTTGTATATTGTGCAAATAAGCAAATGCTTACAGTTTTGTTAAGTCAGACTGAATGACAACATCTACCTTGAAAAACATCACTCCAAAACTAGGATTAACTTTGATCATCACTTTGAAAGTTGCAAAAACAAGGTCTTCATTGTTCAATGCGTTAATATAAAATATCCATCTTTAGAAAAACAAGAGAAAAGACATCAGTGTAATGCTAGCATAATGTGAATGACATAATGTGACTTCAGTGCATTAGTATATCAGTCAATCTTTTGGCCTAAAATAATGTTAAAAACCAAAAATAAGGGAACTGGGGATCACCGCAACATTTTAACACAAGTAGTTTACTTGCATTTAAAGTCTGGCAATCTCCGTCCTAAATGTAGCTATTTAAGAAGTGCTGCTCTGTGTAATGTGTACTTTGGGAATAGCCCTTCTTACATCTTGCCAAAGAAGCTGCTATTAAAGCTAGAAGACGCATTATAAGGACACTCTTTGTGTTTCTAGCTCTAGACTGTGGCTAAAAGTCGGGAAACTACAGGTTTCAGCTACTCTTAAAGTGTCATGTGTAAGCTGGTAAACAAATACCCAAACGTAGGGTCAATGACCTTAAAAAACAAACGAAAGCTTTTAGACGCTCACGTTGCCGTGGCTATAGTGTGCTGTAGTAGATGCTGTAGTACATGCACTACAGCACAGGTCCGTACAACCACTGGACACATAAAAAGAGGCAACATACAAGCAAAAACAAACAGATGCAATCATGTACATGTGTGATATGCGCCCACATATTGTATGTACACACCCCGGAGTCCAGCTGTCTGATGCTTGCAGCATTTGTTACCGCTCAGAGGCAGTGGGAACCAGCGTGCTGGCAAATTCCTCTCCAGCCGCTACTGAGCAATGGCAAAAATGCTGGAGCCAGCAGCTTCAGCCCTGCGGGTGGTAATCTGCCCTCTCACATCAGTGACAACAAACCTCACTGCTGCCGCCGCTTTGTAGAAATAGCTCTTTGATTCCTGCACACAAACCCGTACTGGTGGTCAGTGTTGGAGGTCAGCGAGTGTAACCATTCCCCTGTCACCATCTAATTCTCAGTCACACAAGTCGGATTACTGCATTTAATTGCTTTCTTGCCATCTGAGAAGTTATTTTTAATCACCACGAGTTGTCTCCTCTCTATCCCTGAAGCAAGAAAGTTTAAGCAGTTCTAAAAAGGGAAAAACAACTGATGCCTCGCTCACATAGTGCACTGAATGAAGAGCTTTTCCCTTAAGGAGCTGGAGTTTTAGCATTTTTATGCTCTTTAAGAGACATTCTGCTCGTTAGCCAGAGCTAAAGGAAATGCCCCCTTTACAACAGGAACAACTGCACTTTTTGCCTGCAGTCACACATGAAGGTGGTTTGTGTTGTTCTTAACAATGGAGGGATACAAACATGTCTACCATGTTGCGTTTATATCTTTGGCCTGTTAGGTCTCACGCACTCTAGCTGGGAGGTGCTTTCTTTGATGTTATTCATGTTCTTCGTTGTTCATATCAGTTCAGCTTACATAAGGAGAGTGCTACATATTAGCATGTGTCCCACACAAATGACTGCCCTCATTTTGTACCCTTGTTTTTAAGCATGAGTAACTGGGGATTATTTAGTGTCTATGTAGAGCATCTTGTGCTTGTCTACGCTTCTCATAATAAGTTGCTTCCTCTCACTGGTACTCATTTCTCTCTTACACCTGACAAAACACTCTGTGGTCTTTGTAGAGAACTTTGACCAGCACTAGGCTAAAACAGAATATCTGAGTACATCTGTCTGAATGAGCGGTCATACCCTGAGGCTGTCATGGTGTGCTGCTCCTGCTTCTCTGAACTTTCTAAGCATCTTTGCTTTAATGGTGCTACAGGGTGATTGTGTGCTCCATTCGGATATATCATATTTTTAGTAGACCTACCAGGGTGTTTATTAGTTTCAGCTACTTTACCACAAATTATCTATATGTTACAAGATGGATTTTTGCTGATTTGATAAATGCCTCCCTTGGAACTGTAGATTTTTAACATATTTTTTCTACAGTTCCAAGCAGTCACTGATTTTCATTAACGCTTGCAAATATTCAGCAAGCAGACTCTTGACACTTGGAGGAGTTGTATGATCCAAAGTAAACATTAAGTTTGCTCATTGAATTGACAGCAATTAATGGCTGCCTGGAAATACGAAATATATCTTTAATTTTCTTGGTTCGATGTTGAGCATACTTGTTAATTATTTTCAATGGAATGCAGAACTTCTGATTTGGTTCTTCGAAAAGTTCATAATATTTGCAGCAGGGGGTGATGTTTGACACCTTTGTTGGCCACCTGCTACCCTGTGGTCCCTCCTTTTTATTTTAATGAGCCTGAGGTGGTTCAAGTTTTGGCCCTGAAGGTGGAGTGAATTCCAGACCGGGCCACATAACCTGCACTCAGGGAAACTGAGGGATAGAATTTGGCATATTTTAGAGAAGAGTCAGTGGCAAAACCCTGCAGGGGATAGGAATAAGAGTAGGAGTAGGAATGAAAAGGAAGAACTCTCTCCACTCAGCAAGAACTATTATGGATCACTGGTGACTGACAGGGTAAATAATGTGTTTTTCCAGTTCCTCTCTTCTCCGGCTGGAGATCTTTTCTATGTCAGATATATTTCCCCAAGTCTGTCCTAAAACAAAATAATTGTCCAGAATTTACATTGCATTTCCCTCTCCAGCTCCATTTTGCTGATGCATTATCAAACATGTATTTTGGAAGATGAAAGAATCGTATGATAAAAGGGACTCCCTCTGATTTCCATGTGAATTGCCGCAATCTCACTCTCATTTTCCAACTGTTTATCTCTCATTTTCTCTTGTCTCGGTCACAGCCATACTGTTTTTTCTCTGATTATATCTGCATCTATTTCCTTTTCACACCCATTCTCTCAGTTCTTTCCTTTGTTCTTTTTCATTTCTTCTTACTTTTCCATTCTTTTAATTGTTTGGTCTGCTCTGTTCCTTTCCCTTTTGACTGCACATGTGGGAGCTAAAGGCTCTACAGCTACTGACAACAGTGCATTAGTGTGTATGTGTATGTGCATGTGTATTTATTTATTTATTTATTTATTCATTCATTCATTCATTCAATCATTCATTCATTCAATCATTCCTTCAATCATTCCTTCAATCATTTATTCAATTATTTTTGGTGCTTCTAGTTCTGTTTTGTTACGAAATAGTTAATATGAACATTAAAATT
>JAQNCA010000018.1:3411353-3434471 GCA_029783725.1 Acanthurus tractus
CCTATTAAGATACTTATTTTTAAGCAGCACTTGACTTTTTATCACATTGTGGGACATCTTACATATCATGCAAATTTTACATTGTTTATATACCTTTTGTCCGTGAATTTTCGCTTAACCTACTTATTCTTATCATGTATTTGTACTAAATATGTGTTAATGTTTCAGTAAACTTGAGGTATAAAATGCTCTGTGGAGTTTCATGTACACAAAAATTCTATACTGTAGCCCTACTAGAAGTCAAACACTCCTCTTAGTCCCTTTTAATGAGAAATTTAACCTGCAGTCCACGCAGTGTAAATATGCCCTGCACATGTTCCTATTTGTGTAGATAAATGGTTAAACATGATGACACGATGACCAGATATTTCCAGCAGCTATGAGTGAGATAGGAGGAGACATTTCAGCGATCTGGTTATTTTGGTTTTGATGTGAGTCCTTCAAAAGGAAAGAGCTGCCATTTTCTACCAGTGTTCTACAATCATACTGAAATAAATCCCTGGATCAGAGGGAGACACCAATTTCCACACCCACTGCAGCCTTAGTATGGAAGACGTTTTCTGATTCAAGTCACAGTGCTCACATTTTTTTAAAGTGGAAAAGCTCACTTTCTCCTTCCTACTACACACCCTGTCTACATGTAAAATACAAGTGAACTCATTATAATCCCAAAATACTACTTGGAAAGGTAGAAGATCGCTCACGTGAGAAGTGTGCATGTTCAGAGGAAGTTTCTACATCAAAACACTAAATTAAAGCTAACTCCCGGCATTTTGATCATCAAAGCTGGATGATATTGAATAGTAAACATGGGTATGGATAGTTACCTTTCTTTCCCTGTTAACATTGCTGGTGTGATCTCTTTTGTTGTCAAGGCTACAACATTGTGGCCTGACCCTTATAACAACTGCTGTTCACCTGCAAACATGCTGTGACAGGCTTCAATAGAAGTGTAAAACAGGAGGAGGAACAGGAACACACTGGAGTGCAAACTCCTCTGAGACACAAGTGTAATAATAACAATGAAATCTTTTCTTTTAACCCAACCTGCTGTTGATATGTTGATATTCTGCCAATTGGGAATAAGCCCTTTTTTTGACTTTTAAGCTGAATATGTGTAAAGCCATAAAGTAAGACAGTACAGTATTCAGAAACTGTTCTCATGTGTAATAAATCTAGGAAACTGTGAAAGTTTGCCACACTCAGAACTTGAATGTTTCCCCCCGAAGTTTTTTGGTTTGCTTAGAAATGCCTTAACTGTGTCAGTCACTACAGTTAATATTTTTACTGTGAATATGTTCTAAAATGAAATATAATCAATTTTAAAAGTATTAATAATGGAATTGAATTAAGTATAAATAGATAGTAGGTAGATAATAGGAGTGTAGTAAAGTTAGAGGACTTACATGTAGACAACAATGTAATTCTTAATGCTTAATCCTTAATGTTTTAATTTTTTCGATTTATGTATGAGACCAAAAAATTCCAAGACTGTTCCTGTTGCAAGCATAAGTGGAGCTGCACACTATTGTGCATGTAGCAGGTTCCAGCAACAGCTGTGTGGTTAAGTATTTCAAGCTGCATTGCTTCATCAGCACCTGAATTACAGGCATTTTTTTTTTTACACCTGTACATGCACATTTGCAATGTCACCGTGGACCTGAGATTGGGTCCATAGCTACAAACCACAGACCAAACTTTAAATTTTTGTCTGCAAAGACTGTTCTCACTCAAATGCCCCAGAAGATCATGCTAGCACTCAGTCAGCTAGCACCTAACCAGTCTGACCCTGAACTAAGAAAAGCACCAATGGCTGCAATGTTTAATTATAATATACAAAAAAGTCCTTTGATATTCAGCTATGTCTGTGTCCCTCACTCTCTCTTTCAGAAGCAGTAAGGGGCATCCCAGCACCCAGTGGTATGAATGGGAGCAGTATTGGTGGGACAGTCCCTACCAGTCTCAGCGGGCAGCAGCTGGCCTCTGCCATCCCCTCACCCACAGCCGGCAAGTCCTGGCGCAGCAAGTCCATGAACCTCAAGCACAGTGCCACTTCGTCCATGCTGGCAAGCCCAACGCACTCACCGTCCCCAACCCATTCACCTCAGGGTGAAGGCCTTCTACCACACGGAAGCGATGGGTCAAAAGTAGTGTCTGCTGGCAGTGGTGGACCCCAGAGGTCCATGCTGGAGAAATTTCGCCTGATCAACCCCAGATCGGCTTCACGAGCATCCCCGTCTATGGCAGAGATGGCTCTGCAGGAGGAGGATGACCTGTCGGAGAACGGTGAGGATGGACTGACACCCACAGGATCGGTGTGCAGCAGCAGCGGTAGCAGTGCTACAGCCAAGCAAATGCCTACGAAGACTTCTGCATCAGCCCTCACTGCACCCAGCAAAACTTCCTCCTCTTCCTCCCCCTCCTCTTCATTTTCAAAAGGGTCGACCAATGGCAGCAGGTCCATGTCCAAAGACAAGGAGGACAAAAGTAAGTCTGGGAAATCTTCCAAGGACAGCTCTCCACCCAAAGAGGACCGCGAGTCATCAGCTGACCCCACCAAGAAGACCTCCAAAATCGCTAGCCTCATCCCCAAGGGAGGGAAGCCATCTTCTGGAAAGAAAGATGGTAGCTCCTCTGCATCCAGCGGTATCCCTAAGCCAGGACTCAAAGCTCCCTCCACCTCATCATCCAAGCCTCAAAGTCAGTCGCAGAGCCAAAGCCAGGCCGCCTTAAACAGCAGTGGCAACATGCGGGGTGCAGAGGGGGAGAGGGCCAAGCTGACGAAAGGAGGGCAGGGTGGGAGTTTCTACATACAGCGCTCCATCGGGGGCCCGGAAGGCAAAAGGACCAGCATGACCTCCTCCACCAGCACCTCAGCACTATCTGGATCCAGTGGGATGCTAGGAGGTGGAGGAGGCGGTGGAGGGGGTGGAGGAGGTGGAGGAGGAGGAGGAGGAGCACTTGGAGGTAATGGGGTAGTTCAGCTTCCTCAGCAACAGCAGCACAACCACCCCAATACTGCAACTGTGGCCCCCTTCATGTACAGGTGAGACATTTGTATGTGTGTGTATGTTTTTGAGTTTTGAGCTTGCGTGTGTGTGTGTGCGTGTGTGTGTGTGTGTGTGTGTGTGTGTGTGTGTACATTATCCTCAGGATACATTTAAATGAGCAGAGCTGTTTATTCCAAATCCTCCCACATAATTTTCCCTCAGAGGTCAATGTATTGCTCTATTTCCCTAAAATCATACCTGCACACATTCAAACTATATTCATTTACACATATTCCCTGAAATCCTGGAGCAGTCCCAGTGATCAGCTGGCTCTCCCTACAGTGCATCTTGCTCTCGCCTCCACATCTCTTCACAGTCATTACAGAGCAAATTAACATCCACTGCCTGCTGCTTGCCAAAGCCTATTATTTAACTGTCTGGGTTTCATCTTTGATGTGAGAATCCAGACACTGGCAGCGTTCAGGAACCTCTTCCTTGTCTTTATTCAACTGGTGTTGTTTTGATGCATGCAGCTGGCGCGTGGTTCCCTGACGTTACAGCCATCAGAGATTCAAGAAGTGGGTAAATCTACCCAGCAGGGCCGATTTTTCTTTTACAACAGCAGAGGTAATCCAGGGGAAAAAATGGAGAAGCCGCCAAAGTCTCTGGGATGCCTTTGTGCTCGGAGAGAAAGCGAGTTAGGAATCCCATTAAACAAGACTTAATCCCTCAACCCTTCTCTCCCTCGATCGTCTTCCTCCTTCCTTGTGCACAGTCAGCTCTGCAAAATACAGCGGCGCCTCTTTCTAGCATTAGCATTACTTTAATCCCACACATTTAGCAAGTTAAAACTACTGCGGCTCTCAGTCCTGGGCCAGTCAGTGATAGTCGGTTATGAAGAAGGAAACTAAACTGAAACTGTAAGAAACACAGCCCACTCAGTGGCAAAAGTAAATGAAAAAAACATTCAAGGCAGTTAGTGTACCATCTGTAATGTCACCCACAAGTTTCTGAAGAAACATTTGGAAGCTTGGCTTTATTTTACCACTTGTTATTATTTGAGTCAGTGCTAAAACTTTCAAACTTGGCCAAAGGAGGCAACAATCTCTACTGCTGCTCATAGGCTACTTACTACAGTTTTATTTTGTAATATATCACCAAAAAACTCTAAAAGCTTTTATGAGACTATAACTTCCTAGAAAACGATTTGGCAAATTTGGATTTTGAGAGAGAAACTTGTGGGTTTTTTTACTTCCTTCTGTACTGTGTAAGTGTGTTGTGACCATCAGAAACCAAGCATTGACAAAAACCTCCGACTGTTTTCTTTAAAACTCGGAAGCGTCTTACGTGTCTTGGCCTGCAGAGTCAATGGACAGTTGGGCTGTTAGTGACTTCGCACTCTCAGCAGTTAAGACTCAGTCACATCAGAAGGTGTTGTAGTGAAATTCATTAATGTGTTCCTCAAAAACAGTTATTGTTTTAGGGTTCAGGCTCTCTGAGCTTCTTTCTGTTGTGTCTGTGCTTTGAGGTTAATTCCCCAGGAATTTTGCTCTTGAGTTTATATATTAAAGTCTAAATTAAAATCAATCTATAAAGAGTTCTTCTTAGGGGGCAAACCTTGCTGAGCTGGCAAGTTTACAATGGTTGTTTCCATGAAAGATTAGTAGAGAATTATTTCATGCGGATGAGAGAAATGATCACTTATTCTCTCTGTATATTTAGCCCTTTGAAACAGTGTTGTGCCTGGGCTTTTAGCTATTCATTCCACAAATTAAACAAAATGCATTAAAACTAATCCTCATTGTTTGTGTCTCTCTCTATACAGTAACCACTAATCATATAAAACCTCTGGGTGTGTTCAGCACCTTCTTCTTTCATTTAAGGCAGCCCACAGTTTCATGTAATCCACCTTTTTCCACTGCGCCAAAGTATTTCTTAGTGAGCGAATTTCTGTGGCCTTCATCCTCAACCTCCTCTTCTCTTGCTATAAATGTTCTTCCTCGTCAGCAGGCTTCATCTGCAGCCATCAGCATACAGATAGTGACTGTAAAGGCCTCCTGCGGCTCTGCAATTTACCACCATTTTCAGCCCGATTAGGCATCTTTGTCTTGTTCTGTTTCTCTGTCTACACCCACTTGAAGTTTAGCCTCTGCCAAGTTTAGCAGTGTGGTTGTTGGACTTCGCTGCAGTTACTGTGCAGGATTGATTTTCGTACCTCACCCCACACACTTCAAATTTGCATTGTCAACTGCTAAATGTATCCTTTATGTATCCTTTATCCCTGAAATAACCCAAACTGACCTGAGTTGCGGGGTTTATTGTGTTTCTGCCGTCTATCCGCTGATGAAACAATAAATGAAATTCTTTCATCAAGTCGTTATACACTAGGAGTAAAAAAAAAAAAACACGAGAAACAGCCGTTATCTGAGTCTTTTTATTGAACTTTCATTTTCTTTTAAATGTAGTAGAATCAATTTTTAAGCAAAATAATCATCTGTTACTGCAGCGCTCATATTAAGTCATATATCTGCTTGCATAATTTTGGTCCCAAATTGTTGCGTGCAGCCGAATATCTCTGTCTCTGCCTCTGTGAAGCCGCTGAGGTGAGGAAAGCTTGCAGGAAGGAGAAAAAAAAAAAAAAAAAGCTTTTTCACATGAGCTGAAGTCACAGGCTGATGCTGCTGTCACAAATGGGAGCCAATTTTTATCTGCAGCTCTGCAGGTGGTGGTGGTGGTGGTCCCTGGAGTGTGTGTGTGTGTGTGTGTGTTGTGTATGCAGGAGGGCATGAATACTATACAGTAGCTTGTGCTTAGATCTGTCTGTGTGTTTGTGTATACAAGATTAGCTGTGTGCATTTCAGGATTTTCATATGTATGTGGCAAAAAATTATAGTTTCTATGCTTTTTTCATCACGTTCGTGTGTTCTTGTGTGAGCGTGCATTTCTCTGTGCCTGTATGAGCACTATCTGCTGCTATGTGTTTGCCATGTTGCTGTCAGGCTGTTTTAGTTTGTGGTTTTGCGATTCCTTGTCGTACACAGTGCATGTCGGACTGTTATCTCATTAAGAGCATCGGAATCCATTTTTTTCAGATCAGCAAACAAACAGCGGAGCGTGATGCAGCTCAAGGCTGCTGCGCACAAGCACATATTTCATGCACTTAAAGGAAACATCTCATCGGAGACCCTGCTTTCCTCCCTATAGAGGTGTCCATCTGTTGAGTACATGACTGACGCCAACAATTTCAATGCTTTTCGTTTTGAACATTACAGAAACACTAACACACAGCCAGTGAACATTCATGTTGTTGTTCGGAGGTAAATGCTAAATGAATATGTGCTTATTGTCTTTCCAACCTAAAAATTCTAAAAATTGCATATGCTTGAATCACATCACACAGTACCTTTGAAGCTACTCCAAAAACTCCCCAAACTTCCATTTCAGTGTCAAACGTTGTATCTGACTTGTGATGTACTTGCTTCACCTGGCAACTATCCGACAGTTAAAGTAGTCTGTGCCTTTTAAACTGGCATTTAGCCAGTCTTACAACACTGTACCAAATGCTGGCACAGCTAAACTGCTGCCATCATTTGGCAAAGAATGTGCCACAACCGTTGTACCTGCGCCTGGCAAGAACACAATGCTGTGTAGTATCACAGTAACAGTAAAGAACTAGCGGAAAATGTATATCTTAAAGACAAGGCAATAGTCACATAAAATATTGAATTATTTAAAGCTACAAGATGATTTGAAAAGTTTGAAATCACTTCCCATCTCCGTAAACCTTTTTATGTTTATTATCTCATAACCACAACAGCTACAAATCATAAATTGTTGCTGTAAGTTCCTGGAGCAGGTTGGACAGCTAGGTATCTTAGCTTAAATTCATAGCTGAATGATTTGTATCAGAAAACAGCTTCGAATATTTCTGTCTTTCATCATTTCATGGTATTGTTTCATTGCACAGTTGGTGAACGAACACGACTCTGGAGCAGTTTAAACTGACTCCGGTAAAAACTCTCACCCCATGGCTGTTTTGTAACAGCTGTAGCAGCTGTAGTCCAGCTTGAATTTACTCAACGTTTCAGCCTGTTTTTTTGTAACTGCTGTGTATTATTTGTTCTTCGTGCCCCCAGGACATTCTCAGAAAATGACTGCACTATGGTGGCCCCAGCCGACCCCTGCCTCAGCCCCACCAAGGGAGAGCTGGTCTACAGCAAGACAGCCAAACAGTGCCTGGAGGAGATATCAGGTAAGGCAGTTCAACACGCTTCCTGTTGGTTGTGCATGCCAAATCGTTCTCTCTGTGGGTGAGTGAATTTGCACATAGTCTTAGCATTAACACTTGTCTCCTTTAATGTTGGTCATGTAGAGATTTAGCATGCATCTGCTGCTGAGCATCTGTATTTACCCCATGTTGACCTGACTGCTGCTGCGGTGCTGCTCTACATATGAGAGAACCTGTTAAGCAACGCATTTACGCTCTTAAGAAAGTAAAAGAATTAGTTAAGCTTACATTAAGACAGTTGTATTACACTATGGATTAGCTACTCTACCTGACATTAGAGAACAAGCAGGCTGCAGTCTCTGTTGCAGTGTTAATGGAGGGTAGTTAAAGGGTAGCAGCAGGACGGGAGTGTTTTCAAAGACCGCTGCTGTGGGTAGCACAATGAACTGGTGTTGTGTGGTTTCTGTGTGAGTGTGTTTTTCATGAGTGTGCGTGCGGGCTCGTGTGTGTGTTTGTGTTTACTGGGGGGGGATCCCTGTTTCGTGCTGGTTTCATGTAGTGAAGGAAAAAGGTCAGCGCTGACAGCTGGACACAGAGAGCATCTGCGGCTGTGTTTACATCTCTGCGGTCTGCCATCATTGGTTGCAGTCCCCATTGATGCGTCACCGCCGGTCATATGACACATCATGATCGGGACATACCCACCATTTATCAGTCCCGTCCTCAGCAGAGGGACGGCTCTGCAAAGTGTTCATTGACATTTGGTGAATATTCTTATACAAAGCTCCTAGAGTCTCATCTGTTCAGCTGTTTCAAATAGAAAGTAGGTAACAGAGGAGCCAGAGGTATTGATTCAGTAAGGTAGTGGCATGACAATAAGAGACTGATCCTTCAGAAACTACGTGTTCTTTATATTTCTAAAGTCTGTGTATTTAGTTTAGGATCATGTTTAATTATTACTGCCAGAACACTGATACAACCAAAACCTGTCAGTTTAAATTAAGCTGAGCAGTTTGTTTGCAAAGAAACAGAGGACTGCAAACATCTTTTAATTGCAGTCTGCGGACATCTGTGTGATCCAGCTCCTGCAGCTTAGAGGTCAGGATCAAGGGACATTTGGCCAGTTCAGAGGAGTTTCTGACCACAAACTCAAATTCAAACTTCCAGAAGCAGGATGAGAGGTTAAACCAGGCAGCACACATGGCAAACACAAAACACTGGCAGAGAGAAATTTCCAAAATGGATTTTGTCTGTTGTAAATAAACACTTGTGTGTCACAGCTCCTTGCATCCCAGTTTACAATAAAGATCTTAGTGTTTCAGCTCCCAGGATTGGGAACAAACAAACTCATCCAGCAGGAAAACGTGGTGGTTCTTTGGTTGGATTATGTACGTTAGGCTATCTGCTGGATTGTGCATTCTGTTTAAACCACAAATGTTTACTGTTACTAAGGATCCTTCCGAAATGTCTCTAAATCATTTAATTTTGCATTTTTAGCCAAAAAAATGTACTTGGATGACGCAGGGGTCATTACTTGGAGTAAAATTCCAACCCTTTAATAATAATAATAATAATAGATGTCAGCTTGGATGATAAATCAAACAGCTAACTCAATAAAAAAAATAAGATGTCAAGTTCAAAACGCCTACTGAGCGCAGTGTACACAAACAACAGCATGTGATTACCGGTTTGGTTTGTCAGGTCAGCAGTAACATTCCAGACATTTCGCTTTGGTCTCGACTTTTCTGAAACCCATCATTTGAAGGCTAAAACTAGACTTCAGCGCCGACTGTTTCATTTGTTTGGTGTCCGTTTCAAACACTTTTTTGTTGTCGCATGTTTCATGTTTCGTCACAGAGAGAGGAAATGAGTCTCTTACAGGGAATTTCATGTGTATGCAGACCACAAAAACCACATGACAAGCCCGCTCGTATACATATACGTCTTCTGGCTGTGTCAGTCGTGACGATAATGGAGAAAATGTTTTAACATCAGAGAAGAACAACTGTATCGTATCTTAATCTAGATTTTAATTAAAAGCTTTTCATGAAATTCTGTGTAAATGAGGAAAATAAAAAGAGCTGGGGTAGCCTCTGAAGTAATTTCATCGATTTTTATCTGTTTATCAGCCATTCCTTCTTATTAACAGTGTAAAATTGTTTGATTTCCTTGATAGCGGCATGCAAACAGGTAAACGGGTCTCTCACAGAGTAACATGATTCAGATAACCTTGATTATGGCTTCAGAAACAAGCGTCCTTCAGTCCCTGCAGCTACTGGTAACCACGGTTTCAAAAATGTGTGGAAGACAGCTGTGACGAAAAGCAACAGGGCTAATAAAGCCTGCATTGATTGATGGGGATATGTTGGTTCTGTGGTCTCATTGTTGATCCACGATAAGCTGCGGGCTCGCTATTTTAGCTCCTCAAGACGGCGTTTAATTAAGTCGGGCGGCCAGCGTGATGCAGCAGGGGCTGCGAGCGTACAGGTGCACTGTCCAAACAACTCACTGTCACACTGCGAGCGAAAGCCAGAGACAGGAAGAGAGGGTGAAGGATAGCGCGAGGGAGAGGAGATAAGGGCTAGAAAGAGGAGGGAAGTGAGCAGAAAGTGAGAGAATGAGAGGGATTAAGAAGAAGAGAGGCTGATAAACACAGAGAAAGAAGGAGGGCTGGAAGAGAGAGAGAGAGAGAGAGCCAGTGCTGCAGGCTGCATGCTGGAATGAACAAGCAGACCGAAAGCTACGTGAGCCTGTTTGCCGGCTTCGCCACCCGTTCACTCTCCGCTGTGAGGAGAGGGGGACTGTCAGAGAGTCAGAGGGGAGGCAGGAGAAGTGTGGCAGTGAGGTGGTAATTAAAGGAGAGACAGAAGGTGGAGGGAGAGAGATAAGAGTGGATGAAAAGAGACTGTCATTTAATAGGGGAGAGAGATAAAGGGAGTGTGAGCGCAGGAGGCAGAGAGAATGTGTTGGTGAGGGGAAGGGAGATGTAGCGACTCGTTCATCCACGCCCCTCACTGTGGTGGAGGAAGAGAAAAGGAGCCAAGAAGACGGAGAGAAGGCATGAGGAGTGTTTGTGTCTTGCTCAGCGTCTGACCATGAGTATGGACTGGCTCAAGGATGGATCCTAAAAGGGAGTTTTTCTCTCCGCTCGTCGCCCTGCGCTTGCTTTTCCTCCAGCCCTCTGAAGCCTGGACCTCTGCCGGGAGGTGTGGGACGTGGGGACGCATCTCTCTGCCTCCTCTGTCCTCCTGTTCCTCCTTCCCCCCCATCTGCTCTCTCAGTGACAGCGTGGCCAGGATGTGACACTGAGACAGGTAGATCCACCCGCACACATACTTTCACTCCCTGAACCACAAGAGGCGAAAAAAGGTAAGCCGAGACAAGGGAGGGGAACGGCGAGCAGAGATGAAGAGAGGTGCAGAGTTCTCGGTGTATCAAGGGGGCAGCCCGGCTCGACGGCCTCCCCAGCCTCTCCCAGACAACCTCAACCTGCGGATCAAGCAGCGCTCGCTCACCAACCTGACCCTGCTCAGTGACGGCGAGCAGCGGGTTTACTCCTTTGACCTGGACGAGCCACCGCCTCGTCCTCTACAACATCAGAACTCTCCGGCGTACTCATCCTCCGCACAGCGAACAGGAGGCAGCCTGCAGGGAAGCCCGAGAAAGGAGGCGGTTGGAAGGGGCGGAGGTGTGCGCGGCACCAGAGCTCGTTCCCTGTCGCTCTCACTCACCAAGGTTCTCTCTCAGTCAGAACACTCCCTCATTCCGGTCCCCTGGAGATGCATGGGTGCAAGCGGGCGGCCGCAGCGGGCGTCATACAGCGGCCACCCAAGAGCTGATCCAGCTCGAACGTCAAGGGAGGAAGGAGGAACAGATGAAGAGGGCAGCAGCGGGCGTTCAGATGAGGAAGCAGCAGCAGCAGGCAAGGGTGGCGGGAAGCGGGGGAGCAAGGAGAAGGATGGCGGGTACTGGGCGGAGGAGGAGGTTTCAGGTGGAGGTCCTCGTGAGGGAACTGCCCAGCTGGATAAAGAGGTGATCCTCACCATGCTGGGTGACCTGGAACAGGTGCTGCACACACAACCTCGCCCACGTAAGTCGACACTGTCAGCAGAGTTTAGGAAGGAAGCATGAATGTAGAAGGTGTAACATACCATGGCACAAGTAATTCTGGGATTACTTTCCTTAAACATGAAAGGATTACTCTGACAACACCACAAATTGGAAACTTTGAACAGGAAATAAAAGAACTTCAGTGAGCATAAAAGTACGAAGTTTCGGTTGAGAAAGCAAACGTGAGCGTAACATGAGAATGTCAGACCAGAAAAGGTCTTTCATAAGCTGGTTATTTTCTTAATCCTCAAGATGGGAAAACCTATTTCTCAGAGCACACCATTAGCATTTTGAGATACTTTTTAAAAGAAATTTGTGAGGCGAAGCTGTAAAGCACAAGCCCCCCTCCGTCCTGCATAATGTTGTCAGTGTTTCCTCACCCACAAGATTTACTCAAGAGCATTAGTTTGAATTTGTTGACACAAGCAGATCGACAGATGGATCTTTTTATACATACACATCCTTTATGTCACTTGTATTCACATTCTGTCAAAGTCTGCGACTGAAACCTTCTGCTGTGTGTGCAGCATTGTTAAGTGCAGTAGCAGCAAGGATCTAGCCTGTATCTTGCTGTGAGAGTATACTTGGTGTTTTCGAAATCAGTACACTTGTTCAAACCCGACTGGGTTCCTGGGAAGGTTCACTTGATAAGATGAACTAATTTGTTACATAGTTGTGGCAGCAGAGATTATTCCTGTGGCTCTGCAGATAAAGCAAAGTAAGGTGCACCGCACAGCAGAGCGAGCTCTGGCAACAAACAGAGTGTTACTGCGTCCTGTAGGATGGTTAAAGCATGATGCAGCATAGAGAAGGAGCACCATGAGGTATACATGATGGAAAACCAACACCTCACCCACTGAAAAACACACCTTTCATCACTGCCACCCCCTCACTGCCTGAGTCACACAGCCAACATAATCAATACCTTATTATTATGCCTATAATTGTGTGTGTGTGCATACACACGCATGCATGTAAATATATAGGTGCTTTTTTTATATTTTGCATGCATGCATGCGTGCCTGCCTTCAAGTGTGTTTGTGTTTTTATGCGTGTGTGTTTGTTAGAGATCTCTAGAGATACTTGTGACTTGTGAAGCTTTTTCCATCTGTAAAGAATTCTTTCAACCCGTCAAGGTTTTAATTCAGTGTAATCAGCTTCTGTTGCGGTAGTTTGCTACATAGCCATGGGGAACATTTGTCATTGATATGTATTAATAAGCTCTCAATGTGCTGCAATGCCTGTTGGGAAACACATTAAACAACATGGCAATAAAGAAGAAGGTGGGTACATGTGTCTGAGTGTGTGTGTGTGTGTGTGTGTGTGTGTGTGTGTGTGTGTGTGTGTTAGTGTACTTGTGCCTCCTTCATATTGGAGAGAACATTTTTTAACAACAAAATATGGACATTCTTAGAAAGAAAGCAAACCCCAGCTGGTCCTGAAAATTTTAAATTGGTGTTTTAAGACTTTGTTGTTGTAGACTTAGTCTGGTCAAGCTTTTGGTAATGGCTGGGACGAGGCATTTAGTTGCGATGGTGAAGGTTGGGGAAAGAGACCGGAGAAAGCTTTAAGTCAACAAGGGTTCTCACAAAGATAGAAGTATAAGAATGGGTGTGTGTGCATGCGTGTGTGTGTGTGTGTGTGTGTGAGTAAAACCTGCCATAGCAACACGCCATAGACTGACAGCCACTGCTTCATTATTACTGATTTGTGCCAAATGCTGCAACAAGGGTAGAATGAGCTTGCAGTTTAGTGTTGTGTTTGTGTGTGTGTGTGGGTGTGTGTGGGTGTGTCTGCATGCATGTGTGTGTGTGTTCTGATTTGACGGCCCGCATGGTTCTCTAATAGTATTCAACTGAAGCCAGGGGTATCAGCGCTAGCTAACATGCATTATTGAAAGAGAGGGGAAGAGAGAGTGAACTGGCGCTAAAGCACCCACCGGTTCAGTGTGTGTGTGGGTGTGTGTGTGCGTGTGTGTGTGTGTGTGTGTGCATGCCAGAGAGTGCGTAGTATCGTCAGCACCGAATGGCAGTTATTTGCATTTTATCGTGTCAACTCCACCTTAAGCAGCATTTGTTCTACACCACTACATTGTGTGCGTGCGTGTAAGTGCCCTCCCTCTATCCGTGCCCTTTTCCACCCACCACCCCACCACCCCCACCCCCACCCCCACCTCGCCCCCGCTGACCTGGTCTCAGTTTGGCTGCATCACAGCATCACTCGGCCAAGAGCTGGGCGGCAACTTGACTCCAGATGACTGTTTTGTGGCGCGGCACCTCTCTGTAATGTCAGATACTGAGGTGGAAACGCCGGCTATACATGTGTACAAAAGCAGCTACTACATTAAGATATTAGTTCCTGGGGATTTTAGCTCCACACATCTGCTCCTCTTTTTGATCTGCAACAGGGTGCTGAGCTGGTAATTTGCTTATAGGTATTGTGTTTTGGAATGAATATTCATTTACTAATTCAAGGCTCCAGTGTGCGTGTGTGTGTGTGCGTGTGTGTGTGTGTGTGTGTGTTTGGAAAAAGTGTGTGAAGTGTTGTTTTGCCTGTAGGGTGCTGCTGTGTTGCCAGTAATTCGGTTTGCCTCTTACCCCACTGTGCAGGTGTGACTTCTGCAGTGAGCTGAATTCCTCTCACACTTGCACAGCAAAAAAAAAAAAAAAAAGCCATAAATGCACAAACATGCTTTGGGCAGCTTCTCAGTGTTGAAGAACTGTCTGCTCATGACAGAGACTCCAGGGCCAGGTCTCTTCATGTCACTTTGTAATGGGGTAGTAATAGGCAGCTTTATGAAGAAGTCCTGGTGAGAGGAGGAGCAGGGAAGACATAGAGAAGAGAAGAGGAATTACAGAAAAAACTCAGGTATCAGTGTTGTTTTCACGTTTGTGTCAGCGGAGATCTATCTCCCGTTCAACTCTTGGGTTGGATTCCCTTTCCTAAAGGAGCCGCAGCCTACTGAAAAACGACTACAGCGTACCATTCTAGGCTTCAAAGGGGGGGGGGGTTGGTCTCTCATGATCGTGTGCGTGCTGTTTCGGATGTGTTCTATTCTGACAGGAAAAAAATTTAGGGCAAAGAAGCTTCTGTTCATTGCCCGTGAACACGATTTTTGACACTCTGACTGTGTCTATATCTAGCAAGTTTGAAAAAAAAAACCCATACAATATGCGTATCATTGATATCCAGTTACCATTGCCACAGCGTGGACATCTTATACAGGGTCCAGGGATGAAGAATATGTGACCCCCCCCCAACCTCACAAAACCCTTATTTGCTCTGCAAAAACTATACATGACCTCAATTATCCCAGACTGCTCTTTGTATGAGCTGGACACAGTATAATTGAGAAAGTGCTCAGGGTTTCGAGTTAGGATCACCAAGGCAGTTTGCTTCACATTTATTATGACTCACCAAAGTGACTTTATTAATGTGTGTAGTCTTCCTGCATACACTTAACCAGGAAGACTGGTGTCAGTGTGCAAGATCAGGCAGCACCACTGGCAGTGCTGTGTTAGTCTGTTCAGGTCAAATAATTTTTTTTTTTGCATCGTGGAGGAAAAGACTGGAAGTGTACAAATATATAATGCAGAGCACAATTTTGCACACTGTGAAATGAGTGAACTGTGTACAGCAAGTGTTTTTGTTCGAGAGTTTATTCAAATGTGTGAAGGGAAACTCTGAAGTTGATTTCTATATTTATCAGGGGAAAACTGCCATAGCTTCTCTGCGTACTTTGAATACCAACCCGCTTCAATATCCAGAATATAAACACCTCACCTCTTTCTTTTCCCCTGGCACTGAGCTGCACTGCAGGGGTTGCTGAGGGTCTTTGTAAACCTCCAACCTACCACTGCTCCCATCTGCCTCCATTTGCCCCAGTCACTGTAATCGCAGTAGCTTGCCGTCAGTATGTCTTCTCAGAGCGCTGAAATCAGCGCATAGTGACAGAGCACAGCTTCTCACGCTCATAATACCATCACCCGGCATTGTCGCCTTGTTGTGCGAGATCTGCCGGCTCACTCACTCCCTACCATGAAGGATGCTTTCCTTTGAGAGTACCTTAAAACTGGGAAGCAGTGTGACCGACATCCAATTGTGCATCTCGTGCCACTTGTTAATTACCCATTCTGTGGCACCCGCCTGCAGATATAGGGTAGCCTGATGAGCTAACAGAAAGGCTTAATCGAAGCAGACAAGCAGATACTTTGGTTTGCACCCAATGGCTCGCAGATATGAAATGTTTCCCACCCTGTGCTTATTAGCAGCAGCCTTTCAGAGCAGGACAAAAACCAGCACTTCATCCTGAAACAAGGCACCGAAAAGAACATGAAACATATGACGTGCATTCGTAGCTGCACGCCGCTGTAGGGCGGGGTGGGAAGACGGTGGACTGAAGTGGCAGCCTTTTTTTTTTTTTTTTTTTTGTTTTACGACATGCCTGACAGAGAAACACAGGAGCTCTGACAGAGTTTGCTTTCGCAGGCACGACTGTGTCCCGAACTAACTGACAGAGCGCGTGGTGTCATGGCATGACATTTCTGCTTTGGCCCGAAGGAAAAATGTCAGTACTGCGCAAAATAATGTATCCACTTTTTAAACTAAAAGAACTGCATGTGGTGCAGCCTGACAGGCTGATTCATTGCGTAGCTTCTAAATTGTCAACATGGGGGTTTCGGGATGTGCTCCCATGCTGGCTGTCAGCATGGTCAGTCATCATTTGGTTTCCCCACCGAGACATCCAGTGACATCTAATAAAATGCTACATGTCACATGTCCTCATCACTTCTTATATTACGTGTTTGTGCATGTTTAGTCTTTGTGTGTATAGATTACTGCTGTGTGTGTGTGTGTGAGTACGTGCAGGTCCAAACATGTCAATAGATAATTTAAACTGTGTGCCTGCAGGAGAAGATCCTGAGACTAGACGCATGAGGACGGTGAAGAACATCGCTGACCTGCGGCAGAACCTGGAAGAGACTATGTCCAGTCTACGGGGGACGCAGATCAGCCACAGGTAGGCATGGATGGATTTATGTTCCATTACCTACAGTCATAGCGGAAATGTTATATGACTCATGACTGTATATACAGTACAGAAAATTAATTTGTGGGCTCAGGTACATATTATTAATAGAGATTGATTTGAATCAACACAATGAAAAAATGCTCCCATCCACTTCTTGGTTTACTTAATTATTTATAATTTTACTGGCGTTAGACGAGTGTCCGTTTTGTCTGATCACTGCTGCAACATTTGCCTGGTGGGCTTCGAAGATTCGGCCCCACATGGCTCACTGCAGGAATCACTCAACTTCATTCAGACACTGTTTTAGAACTAAAATTAATAGCTTTTTTTATTTTAAGTCTTATGTTACATTCATGGCTGTGTTGTTTTTTATATCTAAACATGACAGAAACATATGGATCGCTGTACATAACATCTCCTTACAAATGTTACATGCCAGACGTATAACAAAAGGCAAGACACATTAGCATTACACATTCCAGACAAATCTAAGTTCGATATTCACTTCCTTTTTACCTCTTTATTGTTTGCCACAAACTTTAGCTGCTTAACATTCTGCTTTTTTAGAGCTTCGTGGTTAAAAGATATTCCTGCTGTATCTGTAAACAACACTGATGATGTTTGGTGAACTAAAGCAAGTGAAGTTACAGGCTGAATGAAGGCTGTGGGAAACTGCAGTCTGGTAAAAAGTTATGCAAACAGTATACATTGACACATTTGATCAAATGTAAATATTGGACCTAACAGCTGTAAAAGAGAAATACGGTAATTCTTTTTGCTGGTATGTATTCTAGTGTCTCTAAGCCAAAACAGGAAAAAGTAAATATGGATAATTTAACCAAGATTTTATTATCTTGATCAAGAGCTGTAGCTCACGTACACATATAAGGCTATAGTCCCACTGACATAATGTGTGGGAAGTTTGAAGCAGAGACATGTTCATCTTCCTCACAATGCATCATGGCCCAAACAAAAACCACCCTCTGAGAAAGATTCCTCACATCACGACCAAACCGCTGAAAATAACCCAAAAAGAAAAATGAGGTTCCTTTGTGATCACAGATTTATGTCTCGGCAGCAATTATCCAAGTCAGTTAATTCGTGCATTCGCTGTCCTTGGAAAATAAAAGCAATTTTTTGATTTTGATATCTCTGACTCACCCCGAGCATTTATCACACAGATCCAACAAGGAGATATGACTCCAGCTATTAATGATGTTCCCTCCATTACCATGCCAACTTCAACCACGTTTCCGGGATTTAATTAAAAACACACGTCTCCTCCCTCACCAGCTGGCACACATGTAATGACATTCTGGATTTGATGGACAACCAGCACTTTAAAACACCGTCCCATCTGTGAGCCGTAGGGAACACAGAGGATCTAACAGTGTAGGGACTGTGGCTCAGGCGAAGACAAAATGATAACCATTGGTTTATGTCAGCTCCCTGGGCAATGGCTCCCGACTCGTCTCAGTCCTTCTCCCTCAGTCTATTATTTTGTGTGTTTTGCCCCATTTGCAGAGGAAGATGGTGGCCAGGCTGCCGACAGCCATGACAGATGGCAGTCTGTGTGCGTGCATGTGCTTGTTTGTTTTCTACCTCTTTTTTCCCTCCGAGGAGCCTCAGCCAGGCACGATCGATACAGCGCCATTGTCTTACCACCACATTTAATCCAATGGGGCCCGCAGGGTAGGAGTGTGAGGTGTTTGATTGGTCCGAGACTTCAGGTCTCATTCACGTGGATCTGATGCACAAGAATAGTCAGCATGAAGTATGTGCGAAATGTAACATCATACGTCCACATTAGACCATAATATACAGTGTGTCTGGGTGTGTGTGTGTGTTTGTGTGCAACCTGGAGCAGTGGAGCAGTAAGCACTGGTCTAAGATGGCAACAGGCCTAGAGAAATAGCGTAGAGGCTACTCCACAGTTTTCATCTTTAATGGAAAATAAGGAAGTGGGCTCCTGAGTGTGTGCTTGTGTCAGACATGTTTCTATTCTGAATGTAAGGATAGCCTCAGAGTATGCATACCAATTCTGTCCATGACAAAAGCCTGGCCAGACCGTGCTAATCTCTCCTCAGGATAAGAAATGGCTGTAATCACTATGAAGCTTTAAAGCACCTTATGTAATTAATCACTGTTACGCTCCAGCAGATATTACCATCATTTTCATCACCATTTTTTGTGCTTTCTCTTGTGGATTCTCCCTCTAAACCTGTTTTTACCCCATTTATGCAGACTGGGTGTTCAGACTTCCAGGATAAGCCCTCAAAACATAGAAATGTTTCCCACAAGTACAGCAAAAGCAGATCAGCAATGCTGCAATTCACGCAGCGCCCTTACCCCGAGGGCACCAAGGTGCCTCATCATTTTTTCAAGTGGCACTATTGTCAATGTGCCCCCCCCTTATCCCTAAGTGCATCAGTAAAATGGGATCAGACCCAGATCTGATGTGACACTATGTTTCTTACTAGAATTATTTACCAGAATCTTTTGTGTAATTTTAGAGATAACTTCCATTTTGGAAAAACGTACACATATTATCACACTTTATCTGGGTAAATTCCTGCTAAGTCGTTGCAACATATATTGAATGAGTGTCCACAGACATTAATGTAAACTGCAACTTGACAGGTTTGCACGCAGAAGCATGCAACCACAAGGCAGTAATTAAAATGTACTTGCTCTGAGAGTTCAGGCTGTTGCTGTAATCGAGGTTGGGCTTGCTCTATTCTTATGGAGAAGAATAGCCGGTTATGAATAATAAGGAAACTAGAGTACAAAAAAAAAGTTTTTGGTCAGGTTTTAAGTGAATTGTGTGAAATTTGTTACATTTGGATGTATAATATTTCACTTGTTACATGACAAGTAGGAAAGACTTGTGTGGCATTGCCATTTTATGCATTTTGGTAACCTCGGGCAAGAAATACACAGATACAGATCTGTCTGATGATTTTACTAAGTGCATAAAGTCAGTGCTGTGCAAACAACAAGTCTAAATATAGTAGCTTTGTTTAAACACAGTTAAGGTTGCTGCATTACTCTGAGTAAAATAATCAGGTCTGTTTTCTTAGTTTAGAAGCTCAGCAGCAGTAATACAGTCTGCAGCTCTGTCTCAAAGTTCACTGACCCATTAGCTCGAATATACAACTGTGGTGATTATGTATCTTATTTCTGCTCTTTCCACCATTAGTCATACATCATTTTGTGTTGGGCCTTTCTGCTACATTTAACCCTGCACCATTAAAACCTAGAAACTGCATGTGCGTTACGTAAAATTAAGACTGAAACTGACTGAAAGTTATGACCGGTCCACAGCGAGGAGCAGCTTGCCTGGGAGCTGGCGGCAGCTAATGTTACCTAAAATTACTGATCCAGTTGAAAGGCTCAATGTGGTTAGGCTACAGTTTCATGGGCCCTGAAATCGTGTCCCTTTCTTATTGAAGTGACCTTGCTACTTTGATGCTGCAGCCATTATGGCAGCTCAATTCACATCCGCAACATTCCTCAGAGATCCAGATGAGTTTGGGCCTCAACAGACAATCTGTATCGATCAAAAGAAACACATTTAATTTCCATCCCCTTTTTTTTCCCCCTCTCAGTCCAAACAATGAGAAATGGTATTGATTGACATTTGAAGGGAAAAGAAACTGTTTCATGTGTGAAGAAAGGCTGTGATCTTCAAGGACAAACCTGCCACAACAAAATGAAAAGGGAAATCTCCCCCACTCGCGTCTCCCTGTCTGCATGGGCCTGAGGGATCCCTGTCTAGCCCCTTTGGGATGCAGCAGCTGCCAGATGACATTTTGAACATAATAGCCTTGTGTGCTCTGGTTTGTTTATTTTGTGTTTACATTTGGAATACAGGGAGAATTGTGCAGGCTAAATTATTCATTGCTTTTGAAGTGAGAAGATAGCCATTGGTCCTATTTGCTTGCATGTACAGGATTTTAAAGCAAGATAGAGTTTTTTTTCTCTTTAATGTTTATTTAGCTGACACAGCGATGCTGTACAGTAATGGCCTAAAAGTTGAAGTCCGAGTGAACCAACATGGCAAGTTTATAAGAGCAGTGATGAGTCGGAACCGGAGACATCCTGACAATGCTTTGTAAGAGGGCAGACTCAGTCGAGAGGTGACGTGATTCAGCTGGAGGGAAAGTATTACAAGACAATTGTGACTAGACGAGTTTCCAGTCTTTGACATAAGATGAATAACAATTTGGCCTTTCTGGCTTGAGTGTGTGTGTGAAAGATGGTTGTGTTAGTGGTGGGGCGGGGACTCAGGGTCTAGATGGAAAACCTGTGCCTGGATGGCAATGAGCAGTCACTCTGAGTTGCTTTTAACTAGGGATAGACAGATTATCGGCCCGGCCGATTATCAGCTCCGATATTCTGCGATAAAAATGCATATCGGCATCAGCCTTTTTTTTTTAATCCGATGGCCGATAAGAGATCAATTTTAAAAATGGGTTATTTTGGCTCCGACGCAGCTGCGCCTCTCTGTCTGCAGTCACTACTCTGTCTCCAGCACTGTCCCACCCACAGCACCATCTGATTGGTTACATGCAGAGCCACAGCAGGGGTAACAGCCAATCAGCAGTGATTAAGCTGCCGTGCATGCACAGTGCTCACACACACGGCGGCGAGTAGAGTGTTTTGCCCAGTGGAGAAGTTCAGAGAGCAGATATGAATATGAATATCCAAACTATCGGTTATCGGCTTCCTTGACTACTTCTACTACTTATACTTTGGCCTATCTCCACTCTTAACCTGCTAGGGTTTAACATCTGCTCATACCAAAGTTGTTCTCACAACTACTTAAGCATGCATGCTGCAAATAGATTCATATGCATAGATTCATACACACAGACACAGAACAAAGATATGTTAGGTCAAGTGAATGTAAGATCATGTAACAGTGCTTTCTGTCCTCCAAGGCTGCAAAGCAGCTTTGTGCCTGACCAAGCATCTCTCACAGAGTTATGAAGTGCACAAACTGGATATCTGGCGCTTTTCTAGTCTTTTTAATACTCAAAGCCCTTTACAACACAAGTCAGCGTTGAACCATTCACACATACATTCACACCACAAAGTGCCAACTTGCTCATCGGGAACTCAAGTACACACATTCACACATCGATGCAATTTGGGGTTCAGTAATTTGCCCAAGGAAACGTCAACAGAAGAGCAGGATAGCCAGGGATTGAACCACCAACCCTCTGGCTAGTAGATGACCTGCGCAACCTCCTGAGCGGCTGCAGCTTGGGAGGTGGAGTTGTTTTCCTACAAGCTCTGAAAAGAAGCTGAAAGCACATCTTTTCTTTCTTCCTCATTAAAAGGTTATAATTACAGTCCTTGTGCTTTGCAAATGCTATGAAACACCTAGCGATGACACTCTACTGCCTGTAAATATTAAACGATATGTTTATTTATTCAGCTATCTTTCTCTGTTAATTGTTTTGTTCTTGCTTTTATGTTTATATGAACATGCACCCAACTCAGCTTTTCAGCATTTAATTGCAGTGTTGTTGTTTTTTAATTGCTGTAAAACAAGTTGAAAATCTTAACAATGTAGATTCATCAGGTCATGAAACCAGAAGCATCTGGTGGTAAGAAATCACTCACTAATGGTGGACATTAAATACAGTACACTCTAATATAAAGTATGTTGTGCTAACAACCTAGCAATCAAAAGTGGGCAGTAAATGCTTGTGCACATACTTATATATATATATATATATATATTAGAAACTTGGATCTATGGATAGAAGTGACAAGACTATATTATTTCAAGAAATGGTATCATAAAGAAATACCGTGGTTAACACTGTACATGAGATTTGAAGATAGTCTTTGAAGTACCCAGAGCTCCATCTTTGCTGAGATCAGTGAACGAACCTCCTAATAAATACATATCCAACAATTCAGACCTTAGCAGCAGCAGAAAGAAGGTTCTAGCGTGTTTCTGTTTACCATTTTCTTAACATGAACAATTCCCCGGCTGTCGACACTGATTCTTCTTCTGCTTATTCTTGATTTCCCTCTGACAGGATTTATTTTGTTTTTGGTCTATACCAGATAGTGTGATAAAGCAAGAATCCTTGCAAATCATCAGAGTTCATTGTAAATGTGGTCCTGATCTTCAAAAAATGATATTCACATCAATGGTTGAAACTATATGGAATCACAGTCAGTAAAACAATATATTTTTCATATAATGTAATATATCCAAACACTGTAGGATGTATTATCATCACTCTTAAATGAACCTGTGTGTTCATATGTGGTAGGTAAGATGTGTAAAATACTGTACTTGCTGCTCAGTCATATCCCTCAGTTTTCATGCTCATTTATCTCAACACCTACACACAATCTCACACACACACAGTCTCCCTCAGTTTATCTGGCTTTCTCTCTGCTGCCACAAGATAAAGATAAGCTGATTTAGCAAGCTACATTATGTACAAATGGTTAAATGATTTTGATTTCTATACCGTGGCAAATTGATTCTCTATTCTCATATTCCGCTGTGATCGCTTGTCAGATAAGTAGGGTTTTTTTCTTTTTTTTTTTGTTTGTCTTCTCAGCACTCTGCCATTGCACTGTGTGAGTCTTGGGAGTGTGTACGTGTGTACGTGTGTGCGTGTGTGCGTGTGTGCGTGTGTGCGTGTGTGCGTGCGTGTTAATCTCAGGAGGTGTTGATAGAGATGTGTTGTGAATATGGCTGGCATCACTGCCCCTCTCATGTTGGC
>JAQNCA010000018.1:3437231-3458357 GCA_029783725.1 Acanthurus tractus
GAGAAGGGAGGAGGAGGGCTGGAAGGAGGGAAGCAGATGGAGGTGGCAGGGTACATGAGTGATGGGGACATCCTAGGGAAGAACGGCCGGATGGATGAGATCACCAGCGGGTAGGATGACGAGTGCTAAGCATGTTAGCTTCCTCTGATGCACTGACTAATAACGAGTTCCTGCTTTAAAGGCCTAATGATTAATTTGACTGTATTAATTACTGACATATTCACACTGATAACCTAAAGGTTTGCCTCGAGAACTCACCATTAGTCTTTCTCTGCTGACCTGAATTTTCTTTTTTTTTTGGGTGGGGGTCAGAGGTTGTCAGGTTTTCTTTTTAACAAATGAAATTCATGATTACATTCTTAGTTACTCACCAAAATAAATTTTATCTATCCTAGAAGTCTAACAAACATGTTAAGTGCATGTTCTTTCGCATAAAGTGTTTTCGGAGCAGATTTTTGTAATAATTCAAATGGTGCTTTGTTCACATGCATATTCTTTTCTGTATCTAATCATTTTGTTGCAAGTTTTTTATCTAACTTTATAAAGTAAGACCATATATGTGTAAATACCTATGGGAGCAGAAATTTATACACGCGTTTGAATTTTGGATTTCTTATTTAAAATGTCTTGTGGGATCCTTTAGCTAAGAGTTAAGCTAATCACAGTTAACCTAAGAAATGACTCTTAGCATTCAGCGCAGGTTTAGACTGCTGAAAGCAAGGCTAAATACTTGTTAATAGATGGTATCAACTGGAGTAGATGGAATCATCATAATCAGCCTTTCAACTTCCGGTTACATTTCTTGCTTGCAATCTTTAGTGTTAAAAAATGTGTTTGTTTTTTTCTTTTATTGCATTGAGCAGATGAACTACAAAATTTATAACCTGCTCAGGTTCTTGACGTTTTTGGAGGCTTACAGGCTGATTTCTGCTTCTCTAAAGCAGACAACATCAGTTTGAATATATATTGGCCTTCTGCATCATTTATACTGCTTAATATTCTGCTTCAAAGGCCATTTGTTTTTTAAAGGACCATGAATACAAGTGACATATTTCCATTCAATATTGCAATGCATTCTGGGTTCACTCCAAAATTACCTGAAATTCACAGTGAACTGTGCATTCATACAGTCATCAAGGCCTCACCCATCCATCTACGTACATGAATACAAATCGTCTGCTGATGCCTACCAAGGCTACCATAGGATGTCACGCTTTAAAATAGAATGTTCAGATGATCTATTCGTGCAAACCTCGAGGGCGCCTCAATACACTGACAGGTTAGCTAAATGAAAAAAGATAAGTCAGTGTCTCCCACAAAGAATCATGACAACGTGTGCGTGGGCTTCTGACCTTCAGTCACTCAAAATCAATAAATGCCCTCAGAAAAACAGAGGTGTGTTAAAAAAAAATAAACTTCACATTCCACACACACACTCACAGTTGATATAGATGCATCTAAGACTCCCTAAAAAGAGTTTTGATGCTGAGTTAAACTGCAGGGGGGAAGTTGAATGATGATGAAGAGTGATGGAGTCAAGCATCCATACAGCTAAGCACGTGTCAGATCAGAAAATGTAGAGACATGTCGAGAGGAAAAGGTGATTAGCTGAATAATTAGCGTAATTAGCTCAACACTAATGATCTCCATGTCCTATCAGCCATGTCTGATAGCTTTCTAGCAATAGCCTCAAATCCTTCCACCTATTCCCTGCTTTATGTCCTGATATGTTAACTCATGACACATAACTCTTTTTTTATGAGCTCACTAACTGATTCCTCTAAACTGGTGTAGTTTTGATTAACACTTTGTGCTTCATTAATTAAAAAAAAATCTCAAGCTTTTTTACCAAACTAAGGTTGGACATCTATCTCCTCTAATTGATTGTCCTCTCACAGGTACCTTACAGACGGCGGCCTTCATCTGTATGCACGGAACACAGGCCGAGCATCAGACGTGACTTCTTCTCGAGACGTATCCCAGAGAGGGAGCAAAGAGGTGCAAGGCGACATAGACAGGTAAGGATTAAGTCTGTCAATCATACAGTGTTCCTTGCTTCCCTGATGTGTATTTGATACGGGTGTAGCACTCAGGTGCAGCAGAGGTTCCGCATCTTTGAGATCAATGCAAGCACACACTGGATACAGGAATTCACATGGTTAACTATCCAGGATTTGCATGTAGTAAATATGCTTCTCATTTCAGTTTCAATTTGTTAGCATTTAGCAGATGTTCCTCTCCAGTATGCCCTGCAGTGAGTTTAACAGTATAAGCCTGAGTGGCTTTGCTTGTGCCATTAACTTTCAGCTGAGGCCAGGCGGATGCTCGCAATGGCAAACCCACCAGACTGTGCTTTGCCGCCAGTCATGCGTGTGCATGAGAAAAGCGATACGTGTGGCAAGAGTGTCTGAAAGGTTGTGTCAACTTTCCAAGCAGAAAGTGCAGGCAAATAAGCATGCAAATGAGGAGAAGTGGCATAAGTGAATAATCGGAAGAAATTGATACTTTTGGTACCCTAATAGTAAAAAAAACATCTATGTCTGTATATCTTGGTTTCTTGTAATGATGACTGAAAACCTCAACTTGGGCATGTAAATATCATCATTCCATGTGAACCCTGTTTGCATCAAGGATTGCATAAATATTCACAAATCTCTGTCAAAGTGGCTATAAAGTATTAATGTTTACAGACGCTGATCATGAGGTAAACAAGGGTCAGTGCCAAATTGCTCGATTTTTTTTTTACATGGTGTGAAGGAGAAGAAAAAGTAGAAAAGAAAAAAATGTCGAATTTATTTCAGGTTACAGAGATTACATATAGTATAAAAAACAGTATCTGCTTCTCATGAAATATATCTTATATGCTATTGAAATAATACAACTAAAAACTAATCATTAGAGAATAAACAGAAAGCCTCAAGTAAAAAGCAGGAAATAAGTTAATGCCCTTCAGAGGGTATTGTCTGGGCACCCCCTTCTTCTTCAGGGACATCCAAAACTAAATGAGGTGAAAAGGAGAGGTGTGCAATCGACATAAAGCTGTCAAGCTAAGATTGGGATGACAGGCCTTCAGAGGGGCTGATGGGATTGACTGATGCAGTGACATTTCCCAGTGTTGCCACTCCAACGTCTGCCAAGACTTTAATGAGTGGCAGTGTTTAGAGGAGTGGGAGGCTCGAAAAGCAATCAGATATGGCTCTTAAGAATTAGTTGGCTTTTGTTATGAGGCTTTAGATTAGCAAAGTGGTCTTAAAGACACTCTAAGCAGACTTGACAGCATTAAACAAGTGATAGCAACTCCAAAACAGATACACTTTAAGCCATGTTATGCGGTAAGATATTGGGATTGTCATGTGGTAGGGCTTTGGTTAAAGGATTCTACAACACAAAAGGAAAAAGATATGTTTATGTGTACGGTTACATTTGACATGAAAAACATAAACAGGTTGAAGAATGACCTGCAGATGTCGCGGTAATGTTTCGCTTCCAACTGAAATCTGTGTCTCTGTTTTTCCCACTCGTCATCGTAATCCAATTGTTTCGCAGCCCAGACAACCCTGTTGTGTCTTGGTTACGTGCTCGGTCTCACAAGCATGTTCATCAAAATAGGCAGTCAAGCCAGTAAGACGAGGAAGAGACTGATCATATCTGTGATCGACCTCCCGTCAAAACACGCTGGACCTGACCGCAGGTTCAGAACAGGTGATTAACCTGCTGCCTGTCAGTCTGAAACAGATCTGCCTGTCAGGCTCTGACACACTGGCTAAGGGATAGGAATAGTTATGAACCCTGTGAACTGTCTTTTCCATTTGCCAAGTCTTAGCTTCGCCTTGCATGTGTTTTATCTCTGTATTTGAATATTTTGCCCAAAGTATGTCTCACCTTGCCTTGACATAAATCCAAAAGAATTGCAGCTTTTCTCAGCTAAAGTCTGTGTTAGTGCTTTAGGCCTCTGGGGTGATGAGGAAATATTGATGCCTGCTTCCCCTTAAGATGCCTGCAGGCAAGAAACTCCCCATTGGATGAGAATCTGAACTCTGGAGCCTTGTTTTTCTTTCTCCCATCCTTCCTTCCTTTCCCCATTTCCCTTTACAAAACTGTATGAATACACACACACACACACATGTAAGTACACATTACTTTAATGCTCCACCCTGCCTGCCTCTGACATGTGTGATTGTCAGAAGCCGAGCTGTCACTTCCCACTGACATGCGACAAAGCTCAGGGGGGGAAATACATTTCCGATGTGATTGCTCACCGGGCTTCACACTTCTGCCCGGCTTTAGCTCCCTCCATAGGACAGGATATGCCCTCTGTGATTGGTTCCTTTTTTATCCCAAAGCATCCATCTTCTTTTTCACATAACCCCCTGGCTTTAAGTATAATGAGTAGCAGATAAGGCCCAAGTTCAAACAATCTGTTCACTGACTTTGAAGAACTTTTCATCTCCTCAAAAGGACATTTTGGCATTCTAGGAAAGACAAACTATGTGAAAAATATTTTCTTCTATCAGGAAATTTATGTTATATATAATTTATATATTTTACCGTTGTGGGTAAACTCAACAAGCATCTACGCACTCCAGTACAGTAGGTGGCAGTATGCACCTTTAAGGTACGTCGCAACCTGGCAGTAAACACAAAGAAGAAGAAGGAGTGGTGGAGGAAAAAAATGCTGCTGTCAAATCCATGACATCAATTGTGTATCCCAACTTCAAATCCAATATAAGAATCTAACTGTTGGTGTTGATCGAAGTATTTTTTGTGGTTAAATGTTAGGGCTTTAGAAACTGCTTTGGAAATATGTTATTGTAACATTAAGTTCTGTGTGTGGATATACAGTAGAAGGTAGTAGAAGGTAATTAGTTTCCTGGAAATGCAATGGTTGTTGCCAGTGTGCATAAACAGAAACATAACGAGCTATCTGTGTTTGTGTAAATGATATAACAGCCTTTTCATAATTGACGTGACAGCAAATTGATGGTGGCTTTTTATGGAGTGACGACTTTTAGCAGAGATGGAGTTTCAGTTATCACAGCAGGTGATAGCTTGATTAAAAATGCAGTTTGGAAGAGAAAATTTGTTCACTGAGCAGAACCGTGTAATTACTGTTTTTTTTTACATAAAGAAAAGGATTATTGAGCATTAAAAACCCCTCGTCTTCCTATTCATCCACCTCGTGGATTTCTTCTCAGCTATGAGCAATAACTAGGAAAGTACACACATGCAGCCACAAAAACACACACTCACGTTCTACTGCACCACCCGCATCAAGGGTAAGACACAATTGCGAGTACACTTCCGTCCTCCACCCTGTTCTCCTGCCACACTGGCAGCAGTAGAGAAAGGGAGCTGGTCTGTGTACATAAACTGAGCTCCCATGAGGCTCATTATGCTTCATGCTTTTCTCCGTCCATACGGACTCTCCTGGCTGCCACTCATGGCAGCTTTACCTCAGACCAACAGAGCCCCGGAGGAAACTCATCTAAATGACTCATCAGATCGAGACTCTGAGCCAGGAGGTGACTAAGACGGTCAGGGGCTAGAACAGTGTGCACCCATGCTCGCTGCACTAAACCTTACATAATATTTGTGCTAGATGTGACTATAGGTGGTGGTAGATCTTATTAGATCTCTATTTTTTTCATCAGATTAGCTATGTGAGTGTCCATGGTACATGGAAATATTTTTTTCTGTACAGGAAGTAACACGCTTTGTTTGAAAGGTGGAGGAAAAAGATCAGAAGTCAGGATGGATGTTGGTATCATCATCTTCACCATGCCGGTGCCTCTTACCACCAGTGTTAATGAAACTCAGTGTGATAAGATACTGAAGTACAGCACAGAGTGTCCGGAAAGATTTTCTTTCGGCAGTTTCTTTCTTTGTGTTAAGAGCACAGAAGATTCTCCTGAAACTGACCATCTGCCTCCGAGCAGCTGAACAACAAAAGCTCAATTCCCTCTTCTGAGTCCATTTTAAAACAATGGTGAATTTCGCCTCATCTAAAAGCCCGTCTCTAAAAATACCCTCCTGTCATGCAGCATAGATGAGCGCATGCTTGTGGCTTTACTGTCAAGAAAAGACGCCCTAGGAGAGTGTTTTGACACCAACAGACTTCCCGTTCTCAGTGGAGACATGAATAAGTAACAGGGCCTTGCTTTTAGCATGCTGGTGTCTCGTGTGTGTGGCACTCTCTCTCTCTCTCTCTCTCTCTCTCTCTCTCCCTCTGTCTCACTCAGCCTCTTGTCTGAGGACTGGACGATGGCAGCTGGCTGTGCGTTTTTTTGTTATTTGAAGCTTTGGGGGATTGGAGACAAGTTTTTTGTGTGTGAAAGAGTGTTGTGTTGTGGTTGTGTTGTCCATGCTTGACATAAAAAGAGCTTGTTTGTGCTCGTCCTAGACTGCATTTTAGGTGTGTGTCTGAGTGTTCAGATTCCTGCACGTGTGTGTGTGTGTGTGTGTGTTTGTTGCAGAGCAGCGGGATCTTGGCTGTCACTCTGCAGAGCTGTGACAGTCGTGGTGAAGCTGCGAGGCTCATCGGTGCTGCTGTAAGCAGCAAGGAGATTTGGAGGAGAAGGTTTTTGCCATCAATGACAAAGCCAGTCGTTCTATAAATTTCTGCGCGGTTCATCTCTGCCAGGGGCGCCACTTAGGAAGCAAATAATCTCTCACGTTGCACCTGGAACTGCAACGCCTCAGCGCTTCTGCTTTCTAGCTTTCTGAAGTTTCTAGCAACTGTCACTCTCCCTCTCTGTCTTTCAGATTGTCTTTTTGTCTTATTTCAGTCTTTGCACCTTAATGTAGAGCGCGCAGACTAAACTTAGCAAGCTGTGATGGTAATTAGGAGAAGTTTTATCGCTGTGTCTAAGTATCCAGCTGTGTCTGTGGCTCTTGTGTGTGTGTGTGTTCTTGTAAATATGTGGTCCTTACTTGTGCAGGTGCTTTCATGCGGAGAGATTTCTTCTCAAAACATTGTGGCCCACACAAACACAAATTAATTAACCATCTTTTCATTCAGAGAAGCTCATGGGAAAGTTTTGGAAGCAAGGTTTTCCTCATTTCTTCTTCTCTGGCATCGATTTAACAGTGTCTTCCAATCTGGATGCTGCGCCCTCTATTTATCATTAATCTGAATATTTCCTCCAGGGGAAGCTTGATATCCTCATTAATTACTGTACTCGCTGAATTAATAAGAGAAGTCAAGTAGTTACAGAAAGGGCAGTGATGAAATAAAAAGACATCCTGCCCCGCTTCATTTTTTCTGAATGTGAGTTTGAGTCCAACAAGCCCTGTCATTGCTGAAGATGTCCAAACTTAAATCACTAAATGAAGTTATGTTTGTCCTTCCAAGCCTCAAATGTCTATTGGTGCTGTTTCACTGGCTAAGCAGAGCCTCTGAGTTTAGCAATCGTGCATCTATTTAATCTGAATTCAGCCCCAGATGAGTCTTTTCGGTCCACATTTTACACAACTTTAGTTTTAACCTGTGAAAGCATCCTGTTTTTGTGGGGGTTTCTGTTAGCTCAAATAGCTTCCATGTAATTAAGTAGTAATTCTTTTAACACATTTTTGAAACTTAAACTCTCAACCATAAATTGATATTAACAAATAGGATGTTGTAAGTACATGTATCTTATGAGTGTGTGTAGATTTGCATCATACTTGGTGAATCAGGGCTGACTTTTTTGTTAAATGAACATTTTCTGAGTGCTGTTAGTATTATCTGTTATGGCACGTTTTCCTTCTCTGAGCCTGAATCTCAGCATGATAATCTGTGAGCCATATGCCCTTCTGGCTGTGAACCACAGCTCTGTCTGTGAGTGGCAGGTTATTCATCTGCTAAGACTGAGAGGTGAAAGACGGTGGCCCTTAGAGCCTTATTGGAGGATTATAACCTCATTATCTCAATTTTGAGATACATATAAATAGCATATTTCATATATTATGTTTTAGAAATAAGTAGGTTAAAAATGAAGTTCTGTTAGTATGACTGCCGGTTCAAATGTACAATGAAGAAGGTTCCTATTTCACACTGTATCATAATTAAGCACACCAAACGCTATGCTTGAAGTAGTATTCTCTGTGATGTAGTGAGATTTCATTATTTGCTAGGTGTAATAACCTCTTTTCATGTAGTGAAACTAGATTCTACTTCAGCATTTTGGAAAATACCCAAATGCACTTTCTTGGGGAGAATTAGAAGAGAATGAGAATACCAATCATAGTGGTGAGCTTAATACGAAGCTACAGCCAGGAGTTAACTTAGCAAAATGGCAGGAAACAACTAGGCCTGCCTTGGCCCAAAGGTAAAAAGCTGCCTACCAACACATTTAAAGCTTCATAACAAACTGACAAGATATTATTTCATTAATTTGTGAGGTTCAGTTGTGCTGATATGTTTCTATTTTGTTACCGGTTGACGTAGCCAGGCAAACTGTGTTCGCCCGTTTACAGTCTTTGGATTGATCTCCTAACTCCAAGATAGTAAATTAGCATGTTTCCCAAACTGGCCAACAATGTAAGCTGACATTATCTATTATAATTTACCATAACAACATGGAATGTCTAATATATAGACATTATGGCCATATGTCTATATATTAGAATACTGATGTGTTGAAACACTGTCTAAGAAGCTAATGAACCACTTTTTGAATTCTTTATAAGGACCCAGCAGCCGCTGTTGAATATTAATTCATGAGATGTTAAAATATAGAATACATTCAACTTGATTAAAGATGGTGAAAGTGCAGCAAGGTCCATCATCTGGTTGGTTATGACTACAGAAAAAAAGTGAATGACAGACAGACACACACACACACACACAGATGGCAGCAGGCACACACTGGAAATGTCCAAGGTCCCAAAGGTGATCGATCCACCTGGACGCATCAGGTTGGAACCCAGGGTGACAAGGTTGAAGAGGTAATGCTGGGTGAGGTCAGACCTGCCTTTCTGACTCATGACTTGGCCCATATGGTCAAGTTCTCACATCAGCATCGCTCATTTCAGACTTAAAAAAGAACAAAAGTGATTGGGGCTGGTGAGTTTGTATAAAACCACAATCAAAGCTTTCCTCATAAATATCCTTGTTGACTTCACTCTTCAACACCCTATTCCTTAATGTCTTAAATTAATCTTTTCAGAACTAGCCATATTCTTTTCAGCATTAATAACAGAAAGGAAGAAACGGCCTGCCACTCTGTTCTTGCAAAATGGTCCAGCGACACAGAGAATGGATCTGGTTGTATGTGATTTATGGGAAACGTGATGTTACAATGATGACTCATGTCAAAGTGAAGCAAAGGAACCATGAGAGTCTAATAAGACACACATGATGAATGTTTTGATTCACTATGTCGATGCATGTGCTCTGCTCAGACCATACAGCGATCATGCTACCCGGTGGGTTTATTTTAGACTTAAGGGAAGCAAAGATGGCATTGTGGTGACTCACATTACAGTAACACTATAAGGCAGCTATTAGATTTCAAGATATTTCTACTTGGTGTTATGCATCTTGAGTATAAGGATTATATTTGAGTGCCCTTGAATGCCTCAAACTGTTGTACTACACAGGTACATTAGAAGTAATCTGATGTAGAAGTAGTGCAATGTTATCTTTAAAAAACAAGAAACAAGAAAACAAGAAGGTGACCAACAGATCTTTATGGTGAAGTGATGTATATCAGAATGAGAACGTCACCCCCGATCACTCCCGGCGGTATCTTGAGTCTAAACATTCTGCAAATTTCAAACATTCACTGGAATAAGTTTGTCTAGTTAAACGTCCAAGTGTTTTACAGAGAAAAACGCCGCGGCTTATTCCACTGTTAATGCAGAGCTTGGGAATTCATTTAAAAGATTATATTGTTTGCATGTTTTATTTGAGTCAGAGCATTTCTCTTTGTCATGCACTTAGCAACGAGTTGTGTTTAAAGGGAAAACAACAATGCAAACATCACATTTAGCTTTTCTTGTTTGATTCTATCTCTTTCATTTTAGAGTTGTTGCTACTTGTTCTCATTGTATCCATAACTTTAAAAAACAAAGAGACTGTTCATTCAAATCAACGAAGCCATATTTTATGGATACTTTCACCCAGCAGAGGTGACTTGGGATGGTCTTAGGCATAAACACAGCACAGTATTGTATACAGTATACTTTAGGTGCTGTGGATAACATTACAATCATCACATATTTTTCTGAGGTTCTGCTGATGGATTGAGAGTTTTAACAGTGTCTGTATATAGTGCTAATGCAAAACCGATTTTAGGATAAACAGACTTTGGAGGACTTGCACCGATTCAATAGGTTGAAAATTTCCATTCATTATCTGACAGGCCTAACGAGTTTGTGAAGATAAGAATCAACAAAGCTCCTGTCAGTGCTAATTCACTTTACTGCTATGGAGCATGACTCTGTTGTGGATTATGAAACCGTAATCTTGTTAAATGACGAGTATTATGATGTAATTAAGGCAGTCAAACATTTATGAGGCTGCACAGGACATATTACTGTTAGTTTCTCTTTTTTTAATCAGCAAACAAAGATCTCTTATTGCTCAAACATAATATTAATGGAATTTAAATCCAATACTTCCAACTGTTTCTATCCCCACATCAGTTATCTGACAGTTTTTAAATGCCAACATTGTAACTGTTAATGATTAAAATATATAATAAAAGAGGTAAAAGTCTGTCTTTCATTTAGATTTCAAGTGTCAGGAGAGTCATACAGTTATTAGTTAAATCTGAGATCTCTATCTTTTTGACAGATATCATGGGATTATGGCAGAGAGACACTGGTGGTGAGATTTAAACCTTGTTTTAGTGGCAAGAGAGATCTCCCATGGTGCTGCTGTTGTCTATTTTGCCACAATCCTAAAAAAGAGGTTTTCCTGTGTCAGAAGCTTGGTTTGGGGGTTAAAAGTTTGCCCATCACATTGACCCAGAACCCACGATTAGCCTACGTCGTGCTTCTTGATAATTTGAGGTAATAGACAAGACTTTGTCATAAAAATATTCGTAATTCTTCATTTTATTTAAGAAATGACAATATGCTATGTACAGTAGAGTGTATTTGTTTTATCCTGATTCCTCCTTACAGACCACAGAGGAGGAGGTTGGCAGTTGGGCTCGCAGTGATCTGTGAGCACTTATCTGCTCTGTTTGTTTTCACATTTACCAGCAGTCTGCCATAGACTTGAACATACCCCTGCCGGCTTGTATTAGCCTGCTGGAAACCCCTTGCTGCCAAACAGCTAAAGATTCTGTTGTTGCCTGCATTGCAGTATTAAAGCCTGGATGTCTTCAGCAGCCCAGCCAGGCAGAGCTGACGTCCTGCTGTCTGTCACTGCTCGGCAACAGACAGTCTCTCCAAGGTCACTCTGTTCCTTCCTTTAATTGAAATGTGCAAGGCTGAAGTGGATTCCGCAGTCAATGACAAGTTACTTTATTTTGTTGTCAGTATGCAAATAAGGTCCCTCTTCCTTTGACACAGCACCTTGAAATGTTTTGTTTTTGCTAACACAAATCCCCGCTTTGTTTTTTTTCTTACCCTGTGTCTTTTCACACTTGTGATTTAACGGGTATCTAGTTCATTTTAGCCTGTTCCTGAGAACAAAAACATTTCCAGATGGTCCATAGCACTTTTTTTTTTTTTTACAATTGTGGATGAAGAGCTTTAAAACTGGCCTCTCATTCACTTATTTACACACCCTTGGCAGAGCTGGCACATAAGACGCCGTCCTGCCCTTTGGGAGCAAGTTTGGGTTCGGTGTCCTGCTCAAGGACACCGAACAGAAGGACGGGAGGAGCCACAGATCGATCTGCTGACCCCGGGATTAATCAACAAACTGCTCTGAATAAAATTGTGGTGTCAGCATGAGCAGTCAACAGCAAATTTTATGAAAAGGATGGAGATGAATCACTCACGCAGTTTGTGATCTCTTTGAATATGGCTACTGACATCAGGAAACAGAGACGTGATACCGGGCGGCTCTCTGTGTCTGTGAATTAGAATGACACTAATGGAAAAAAAAGTTCAGGTCAGGCTCCCTGGCAAAACAAAGACAAATACAGCAACTTCAACAACTCATCATCCTTTCCTTCGTGCAGCCCTGCTTGCCGCTGGGCTGTTACATTGCTTGACAGTCCCAACAGGAGACTTGTACGGACAGGCTTTTCTGAGCATCTCACGTATTATGCATGAAATCACTTCCAGTCAGAGGCATTCGGCAAAGACGGAGCACAGTTGGCTCTTATCCATCCTCCTTGATTTGGCTCGAATCTGCATTGTCATCCTACTTTAATTAACCCTCGGTAGCCTGCTGCTGACGGCATGTCCTAATGCCTCTCCAAGGGCTGACAGGCCCATCGCGGTGAGGAGGGGAGGGGAAACGAGGAGATAGGAGGGGGAGCCAGCAGCAGCAGCAGCAGCAGCAACAGCAGCAGGGGGTGAAAGTGGAAGAGTGAGGTAGTCCTTTCTTCCTTTGTCTCATGTTCCCATTTCCTCTCTGGACTCCCAGTCGTCTCTCACAGCTTCTTCAGTAGCTCCTCTGCCAGGTAGAGTTTTGCCTCCTGTGGTACTAGGCGCGGTAGGAAAGAGACCAAAGCAAAACACTTCTCTGACAAGAGGACAGGCAGCGTCCATCCCATTAGAGGTGAGTTGACGGCGAGGCTAGAAAGTATTCTTCACACACACACACACACACAGCCTCTGTCTGGAACTTGTAAACAGCTGATTGATGCCGCTTTGTGCTGTGTGTTGGAGTTGAGTCACACTGTCTAGTTTGTTCTGATAGGTTGGCTCGAAACGAGCTCCAACAGACTCTATGAGAAAGTGAGACTATCGCCAGTTCTGACAGGCGACAAGAAAGGCAGGAGAAGAAGAGTAAAGTCATTTGCAAAGATGTCTTGCTGTTTTTTCATGTGTAATTGCGAAAGCTCAGTGGCATTAACTCGGATTAGAGTACAGACAAATGAGGATGAATGCTTTCCAATTACATCCCAGAGCCCTTCTTTATATGTGTGTATTTATGTGTGGGAGGGAGAGGAAATATGCATTTCAAAGTTTTATGTGTGACAAATAGTTGTCATGGCAGTTGGAAACGATGTCTTTGTTGTGGCTTTTTTGTTTTCTTCTTCAGCATTTTTTCCATTATTTCTTATGTCTCACTGTGACTATGCAATTTATGATGGTACCTGAAGCCAGCATCCAGAAAACAAAAGAAGAGAATGACAAATTATGATTTTCGACCTTTAGCTGATTTATTTGATGCCTTTTAACATTTTCAACTAACTCGATTTCCATTGGGAATGCTTTTGTGTTAGCTTTGGGGGTTTTTTTTGTTCATTTGTGGTGACAACTTAAGTAAACTTACCATACAATACCAGTCAAGCAGATAGATAAATAGATCTACAGAAATAAAATATTTTTGGAAGGGACAGATGGACATAACTTGCAGTGTTGATCACAAGATTAAAGTCACAAACACAATCACAATATTTGTGTTACCTCTAATTGAACCTTGGTATGGGCTTTTGTTCAGAAGCATCATCTGTGTTGTCAGGATTTGCTTGTTTAAAAATTCTCACTGCCCACTCTCAGCCTCCAATTTGCTGTCAATCAGGGAGCAGAAAAAACCTTTCTCTTCTTGTTCTAGCTTTGAGAAAGATTTGCTTCTTTCAACAAAAATTTTAGGAAATAGTAATTGAATCTTATGGATTTTTCTTCTTTTAAGATATCAAAATTCTATGAGGACATCAAAACGATCAGAAATTGGAGTTAAGGCTTTAATGCTGATATACACTGAGTGTGAGACACGTGGTCTTTATGAATCCAAGAATCTATGAATTCTGCTCCCAGAGTCTTCAAATATTGTTGCATGCAGGCGTTTTTTTCTCAGTTTTGTTATGTAAGAGGAGCTCTGAGTAGGTGTTGCATTTTTCTTATCTGTAGACATCCCACCTTCCCTTATTTCAACACTACCCCCCCCTCCAAATATTTATCAATGCCCTCATCAAAAGCTCATTTGTCTCCATGATCTTTTTGTAATCACCGGTGTTATCTTTTGTTTAGCTGCTAATGGCATTTTCTCCTCTGGGATGTTGAAAGAACAAGACCTAGTGTATTGAATATTGCATGAGATAATGTTTGCATGGTTGAGTGAAGCCACAGCAGTGCATTCATAGCATGGGAGCAGCAAGCTAAATGCTGTGACACAGCAGACAAAAAAAAAAAATCAAGGATTTTCAGTAGAATCTGCAAAGAAATAAAAGTATTTGAGAGGTGAGTCATCCATTTTCATTCACATTTAAATGTCACGGAGGGGCATCAGAAAACTAGTTAGTTTAAGAGGAGTTCATTTTTTTCTTTGCTTGCTTTGTGGGTTTAAGAGCTTTTGCTGAAGGCACCTCAGCAGCATCTGACAAGGAAGAGGAGAGTCATTCTCACAGACTTCTCCTCTCTGAGATGTCCTAACAGGTCCAGAGTTCTGAAAAGCAGGTCATATCTTTTCATAGCCGTACTTATCATACGATTCCATACTGCGATTGCTACATACGAACTGATGAAAGGTTGTCGCACAATGTAGGGCGTTTGAAGTCGAAGGCGTCACTGTTGTGTTTGTCCACAGAATGAAGCCATCACACGGGAATAACACTGTGTTTTCTGATGGATTTTGAGGGGGAGATTATGACTTCTTTTTTTTTTTCACACCATCTGCCCATATCCTCGCTTATTAAACATGGGAGAGAAGCCAATATCCTCCACAGCAGCCTCCGCTCAGCCATTCTGCTCCGTACATTGTTGCTCATTGTTAATTTAAGAAGTTATGACACAAAAGTCCAGCCTACCCGCCCTTGCTGTAGGGTTACTGAGTTCGGCTGTGCCATTTTTAAGGATCCCCCTCACCTCCTCCCGCAGGAGAGGTGGTGACGTGCGTGTGAAAGCGTGCAGGTCTGAGGGGTGGAGCCTGATTAGCCACAGTTCTGTTCCGTCAGAGCATATCGGAGCTGATCCAGGGAGTCGTCCCGATGAAATATTCAACCCGTAACAGTCAAATAGGCTCTCAGGAGATGAAGCGCCATATTTAGTTTTCTCTTTTTGTTTTAGAAACCCTTTATCCTAAGAAAATCCACACGAATGCTCTTCTTAAGTAGTCCTCAGCTAACCATTCGCACAGACAAAACACAGTCATCTATTATCGTTTGCTGAGCAGCTCCACCGAGCACTGAAGATGCAAAATTAAAGGTTTTCTCTGCTTTATCTGCAGAGTTTATGGGAATGTTGATCAATAGGGCTGACCTCACTAATCCCTTGCCATGTGTAAAGGTATCCGGTTTTCAGAAACTATTTTATGACCTTTCTCTTGTTTGAAATTAGAGCTGCAGTGTGCTTCCTATCTTTGGGAGCTCACGCTTATAAATAATCTTCTCCATCACTGGCATCTTGAAAATCGTTTCACAATCATTGTCTTTGAAGAAGTGACATCTTTTTTTTTAGGAGGTTTTGTGGTACTTTTCAACCTATCTGCTGTCAGTTTTATAGTCCTTCCAGTCATAGTTCTGTAACTATTGCTACAGCATTACTGGAAAGTTTCAAGGTCAGTCTGTTTACACCTTCACCTGAGTTTCCTCATGATAATCTGTCTGTTGTTTGCGTTTCTTATTCATCAAGTTAGTTTTGCTCTAAACTGTGCCCCATTATACGAACCAAGTTTGTTTATTAATGTGATTCTGCTTAAGGACTTACATTTACACAGTGAATGCAAAAGCTAAAGGGCATCTTTACTTTGTAATTATGACTCCAAGAGCAATTCACTGTGACTCATTATGTTAATTAAGCAAGAATTACCCAAGAATAGTTTTAATCATATTACCCACAGTTCAGACTAATTCTCCAGAAAGAAGATTTTCAGCATTGTATTAGAGAGACCACCCTAGGAGGAAAGAGCGATACGTCGCAGCCAGAGGAAACTGTGCGAGATTATTCTCATGTTTAGATAAGAACTGGAAGTCAGTGAGCTTCTTCACAGCCATCTGCCTCTGCTTTCTCATATTATGATGATAGACTCCATGACTAACCGTTCTCTCTCTCTCTGCTGTTTCATCATCCCCCCCCCCCTTTTTTTTTTTTTTGCATTACCCAAGTAAATGTGCAGCACTTCATGTTATCAACTTTAATTTGTCTCTGTTAGGAGAAAATTAATGGTGACGTGGAGAAAGTGACCCTTTTCTCTCTTTAAAAGAAGCTTGAAAGATGTTTGAGATGTGCAATTAGGCAGAAGGAGCAATCAGCCCTCGTAAAAGACCATCTGTGTCTTTGATCTTTCCAAAATTTCCTCTCTTTATCTTACTCTTTTCCATCTCTTTCATGCTCTTAGAAACAATATTTTTCACACTAAATATATATAATTATACAAAGAGAAATGGCTTTCTGGCTAAACCTGTTTTGGAGTACAGCCAACTCACTTTGGATTGATTCATTTTGCTGCAAGAATTAAATTTGCCTCCGTCTGCTGCTGCTGCTGCGTGTCACACACTGACGGCCGGTCTCACAGGAAGCTGCAGAGTGCAATGCAACTTCCCTGTAAGTTCTGAGGCATGTAAAGCTGAGCAGAGGGCCGACTTTGAATCGGAACATCAAGGTGACCCAGCAGCCCCTGTCGTCGCCCAAACTAACAGTCGCCACCCAGCAACTGCACGTCTAACCTTGACACTCGGATATGTCCCACAGCTGGCTGTTCAGAAATGTGTTTTGTTGTTTTCTTGGAATAAATCAGAAGCAGTCAGCTGCTGTCAGACGACACCTCCCTCAACTTAAGAAGAAGCCAAGATATCAACAAAGACAGACTTAAGTGCAGATGAGAGGAAATGATTAAAGGGAAACAAGCCAGGGATATATTAAAGCCATTGATTTTCTACAGACTTTGTTTGCAAAAGCTGTGTGTGTGTTTGAAAGAAATACACTGCCTTAAACACTTGCTTTGACTTCTGTTTGATATCAAAACCACTTGCAGTGTTAACAGCAGCCTTTTTTTTTTATCAAAGAACTGCAGTAAAGCTGTAGATGCATGATGACAAAGCTCAGATTGACTGCATTGATGCTATTTATTTTCTGTATGACGAGCTGCTCCATGTTTCAAACATCCATCTCCCAGACACTTTTCCAATAATGGATTTGAGATGAAAGAAAATGTAATCTCAAAATGACAGATTGGAGACTGATTAGCTAGGATTTTCAATGACATACAGTCTCATTACCTGACTTTTTTTTTTACCTGTTCTCTTTATCGTGATTTTTCCTTTTCCTTTCTTTTTTTTCTCTGGGTGATGGGTCATATGGATCAAAAACAAAATCCAAATATTCTTAGGCTGAATGGTAATACACGATATATATCTGTATTTTTTTCTACCATTTGTTTAAGATGTAATAATGGCCAGCTGATTGAGATAAAGTTAAAATATTTATTTATTTTGACCACATATCTCAACCACTACTGTGACAGTATTGTAGTGATGACTGTAGGTGCTCTCACCAAAAAATTAACAGTTTGGGTTTTTTTTTGATAAATAATCACTAGTAATGTGGGTAAACTTACTAAGTGGCTAAAAGCAAATATTAAAATAAATAAAACATTCGATTAACATTTGACAGTAAAGTAAAAACATACATCACTTTACTGTAATGCAGCATTTAAAACCAGGGAAAGACAACATATATAACATCGTGATATAACAATATCTGAAATTTAAGAGAATATCTAGTCTCATATCTCCACAATGATATGATATTGATACATTACCAATATATTTCATCATACTATGCACAGCTTTAATATTCCCTCTGAAAATAAAGCCTGTAGTTTGACTCACTGACCTGGTTCGAATTTGGTCGTGAAGATAAATGCTGTTCATTCTAAAACTGTCGTAAGAGTAAATCAATTTTGCCCTGCACCAGTGGACATCTGGGCTGCAAGGTGTCTGCTCTGCACTTCATTCATTACAAACTTTTACAGATGTCAGGTGAATACAGAACGTCTATTAACTTTCACGTGCATACTCTGGGAACAGCCCTTTAAATCTCCACAGAGACAGTTTGGTTTACATTTATAATAGCGAGATTGTTTCATGTTAAGAGATTTGTTCTTTAAATTTTCATATCTATGAACTCTCCATTTAATTAAAGGATGTAATATGGCTAATGAGCAGCATACGTGTTCTAAGATTAACAGCTCTTATGGTTATTGATTCTCTGAAGAAACTTCAGAAAATCCATATGGCCATTATCTTCCACAGACAGCTCCTATACACATCCACACATCTGCAGCTCGCCCACATTTCCCTCCCTTCCTCCTTTGTGAGCCTTTTAAAAAATGAGTCATTATTCTCTCATTTTCAGTCTGCCTTTGGGTTTCATCCTTGTCTGCCATGAATTATTGATGGTGAGCCTGAATGACTTGCCGAAAAAACTGTAATTAGTTTCTGGAAGTTGTTTAAGATGTAAAAAAAAAAAAAACATTTCAAATACAGTGTGTGTTCGGGAACAGCATGGTAAAAATTCATATCAAGTCCTTTTGGATCTGTTGATGAAGGAAATTATTGGCTGTTTGTGTAAAACTCTGTCTCTCTCTGTAGTGCCAGTCACAGCGTGTGGTTGTCTTTGTCTTTGCTTTGATTGTCACCTCTCTTTGTCTGCTGCACTGCTCATTCAGTTTTCCTTCTAAATTTAAATGAAACTCTTAAGGATGTTTGGTTCAATCGGCCACACAAATTAAGGGTGGACTCATTCTATTTTTCACACACACACATGCATAGACACACCTAAAGGCAAATGCACATAAGATAAGACTTGACATGTTGGCATGGAAACCAATTAGTATCTGTGAGGACTTTGTGTGTGTGTGTGTGTGTGTGTGTGTGTGTGTGCGTGTGTGTGTGTGTGTACTGTACATGTGCATACTAGCTGTCACAGCTTCACTGCTTGTTCACTGTCATGTTGTGTGTGTGTGTGTGTGTGTGTGTGTGAGAGAGAGAGAGAAAGGAAAAGGACAATGAAAGAGACGAAGAGCTAATATGCTATTATTGAAGGAGATTTATTGGGTCTGATAGCTGAAAATTGCGTTTGCAAATTAGAGAAACACATCGCAGGAATTTTCTGAAGTGTAATTAAACAATGTATGTGTGTTTGTGTGTGTGACCGATGGCCGTTCAATCCATACGCTCCTCATTTAAGGGGATGTTGGTGTCTTTCAACCTTCCACATGCAGCTAAATAATGACATGTCAATGAAGATCCTTATATTCTTTTGCACACTCAGAGTTAATGAGAAGCTTAATGATTAATGAGCTAGTGCCTTTTTTTCCCTCAAAAAAAGAACTCAAATACCCACAAGTCAATGGGGCCCAAATAAGGAGCACAGCTGTTTGAACGGATAAATTTGGCAATTACAAATGATCTGAAAATCTGTTAGTCAAGCTGGTGATATGAGACTGAGAAAAATTATACATATGCTTCATTCCAGCTTTTCTTGCTCCTGCAATTCTTCAGTGACATGCAGAAATAAATTTTGAACCGAGAAGATGATAATGACAGAGTGCAGACAGTACGTGTCTTAGTAAGGCAAAGGGCCCTGTTGTGTAAGTTCAGAAGAGTACAATTACAGCTCCTGTCAGAAGTATGACCATGGCTGTTTACTACCTTCTCCTCTGCTTCTTTGCCTCTGTAGTTGGGACGACAGCAGCTCAGTGAGCAGCGGCCTGAGCGACACATTGGACAACATCAGTACCGATGATCTGAACACACCTGCCTACTCTGCTGTCAGCTCATCACGCAAAAGCAAGGGAGCGCAGGTAGGCACCAGACATTTAGTAGCCTTCCTCAGCACCTGGGAACCAGATTTCATTCGGGGTCAGTTTGAATTTTCCTCCATGGATGACTGTCCATCTGTTGAATTATTTTTTTTTTTTACTTTTTGTGTATTGGTTTTTGACAAAATACTTTAAAAACTCAGAACATTTCCATCCGTCTCAGCAGTACATGTGTTTAATGTTAACAGGCAGGGGTTTGCATGCTAACTTGTTCAAGTTATATGTTGACCATGATGAACATTGAACAAGTTAAACATCAGCACGATATTGTTGTTTTGTTACTATACTAGCATTAGCATTTAGCCTAAAACACTACTGTGTCTATGTAAAGCCTCACAAGATGCTAGCATGGCTCCAGGTTCTCAGTCTTGTTGCCTGTGTAGCAGCTTGTAAGTAGAGTTAAATCAGTACCAGCAGTACAATAATATTATTTTCAAGCTTGAAATATTTATTTGACTTAATTTGGCTCTCCACTAATTTCACACACAGAGTTCAGTTTTTAAAGAGGAGATTTATTCATTCTGTCAAAACACTTGTTTAAGGTGTCCTGTGATCATGTCAACAGGGTGATCTCAGTTTGTGCATGAGATTTTTTTACATTTAAAAAAAGAACTTGGTTAACAAAAAGACAGGGTTTTATTAACAAGGAGATCGTGATAAAGGAGTTGCACAAGTTGCACAATGGGACATATGCAAAGGTAGTTTTTTTGTAATTTTACCCGCACGGAAGAATAAAGTCAGAACATTTTGGCCAATTTTAACCATCTGTTCCTCAGCCTTTTGAAGTGACTTTACATAGTACTGCTCTAGCACCATAGCATAAGAGGGAAAGAATACAAAGTAATGACAAAAACTAAGACAATGAGAAAATTAGCACTAAAGTATGGAAAAAATAATCACCATCCATCTAATTTTGTTTTTCATATGCTGAGTTGTGAACATGTTGTTATAAACATGTTTTAGCCTGGAACCAAGGACAGCGTGTATGTGAGTTCTTTAATCACAGCTGAGGGAATTAACTGCAGACTGAAGGCCACTGCTCAGCACTCCTCACAGGCTTTTGGTGTATGCGGCCAAGTATCTTTGGCCCCTCATGAAATACTCAACAGACTGGGCTCTTAAGAGACTCTGGTGTTGCTAGGGAGACTGGCCATCTGTTAAGGTAGGCTAGTTGTTTCTGTTGTGTGTGTGTGTGTGTGTGTGTGTGTGTGTGTGTGTGTGTGTGTGTGTGTGTGTGTGTGTGTGTGTGTGTG
>JAQNCA010000018.1:3458457-3469285 GCA_029783725.1 Acanthurus tractus
GTGTGTGTGTGTGTTTGTCTGTGTGTGTGTGTGTGTGTGTGTGTGTGTGTGTGTGTGTGTGTGTGTGTTTGTGTGTGTGTGTGTCTGTGTGTGTGTGTGTGTGTGTGTGTGTGTGTGTATGTGTGGGTGTGTTTGTATGCATCCCAAAAGAGGAGATCTGGACACGGGTGATTCCAAAGATAGCCACGACTTCACACACAGACACACGCCCCGCTGCTCTGTTAGTGCAGGGACTTATATGTCTTTGTGGTGGCTGTGTGCATTTCAACAATGGTTCTTAAAGGATCGTACTGAAGGTTTAGCATGTTTTAGACTAATACTGTTACTTCTATTACTTCCAGTTTGCCAAGAAAATAACTTGGGAATCCATGAAATTGGTCATTACAGTGCATTTAATTACTTCTGTTTTTTAAAATTTGGACTTTGATTACTGGGCTCTGTGGTGATGAGCAAGTAATATTTTTTAATGACCCCGTTGGTGCAATTAAAAGATACCACAGCATCTGAGATTTAAGAGACTCACAGATTTGATTATTTTGTATTATTGTACGAAATCATATACTGATGTCTGTATGGGCTTTTTTTTACATCCACCTTCATCCACCAGTCCCAGAGAGGAAGCAGGTCCAAGCATGCAGAGCAGGAGGTGAGCAGCAGCTGGGCCGGAGCAGAGGACCTGAAGAAGGTTGAGGAGGAGCTGGACGCAAGCATGGACCCGAGCAGCGGCTCCTCCCGCTGGAAGCCATCCTCATCCTCCTCTTCCTCTCAAGCCCAAGGCCAGTATGAGGATGCCGGTCCGAAAGCCGCTGCGTTGGCCCAGGTGTCCCAGACTGGCTCATGGAGAAGAGGCATGACAGCCCAGGTGGGCATCACCCCACCCAGGTCAAAGGGGAGTTCTGCTGCCCTCAAAACACCAGGTAGGACATGCAAAGTATATTTTTTTTCTCCAAACAAACATATCGAAGAGAATTTAAGATCAGTGTTACTTTCTATGTAGGAGGGCTTGATTGGTTTGCTTCAAGCTGTAATTGTGTTTGACTGACACAAGATGCAGCAGCACAAAGGAGTTTAAATTTTGAAGTTTGGAACATAAGATGGAAAGATATGGGGAAAATATGCAAAAAGGAATTTAAACATGCATGTTTACTACTGTACAGGGAGTACAACAAACTCATCCAAAGCCAAAAGGTGCAACTCAAAGCCATTAGGGTGCTTTTACACCCTCATGTACAAACATCTATGTGTTTAATTAGAAAAAGAGTGACTTGTGGTGCCTCTAAGCTTGTTTTCTGTTTAGATAAAATGATTTTTTATAGTTTTCAGTTTATTCCATTTACAAGTTTGCAATAAGTGTTATCAAGTTAAGTTATCATGCTACACCTCATTACTTGCAGTAAGAAGTGTTAAGTGTTTTAAACTACATCAGAACGGTACATCGGTGTGTGTTTGACTAACTTTGTGCACAACCACCTAAACCTCAGTGACTAACTGTAACTGTTGTTGAGAGTTCAAACTGGCAACTTAACTTAAACCATCTACACAGACAGATGTTACCAGTAACGATAAGGATGGCTATGTTCTATTCAGTTGTCCATGTTTGTCATGAACTTGTGATAATAGCTATGTTTCCATCAAGATCTTTTAATGAGCATTTTAATTAGTGCATCAGAAAAAGATCATGAAATCTGCAAAAATTAAAGAAAACATGTTTGGCTTCACAGAAACATTCTATTGCTCATCTGACATGGTTTTTGGCTTTCTTAGACAAACTCACATCACAAATTGGTTATTTCTACTCTAAGAGAAAGAGAAGAGGCTCTTCATCCCAATACTGGATAAAAAAGTACTAAGAGTGGAACAAATGGCTGTGCCTATTCCTCCTTGATGATTTTTGGCAGTTCTCTTGTTTCATACCTCGAGTTCTGTAATAATTTTTACTGCCATGTTCTGACAAAGCTACACCTTTTCTTATCTAGATTTATCCTTCCCATACCAGTTGGGGAAGCAGAACTAATTTGCTTCCATTGTGTTTTTAAAAAAATTCAAATATTAACATCGAAATCAGTTGAAAATAAAATGGAAACACAGCTAATGAGACAGCATGTATCGTACAAGGACCCTAAAGCTCAGAGTGCTTAATGAAATTCAAGTCATCATTAATTTTATTTGCTTTTTTCAGCTTGTTTTCCCCTCTGACACATCAAAACGTCTTTAGTGAAAAGGGTCTCTGGTTTGCTCCTCTTTTTGACTCATATTGGTTTTGGAAGAACATGTTTTGGAATTGAAAGATATGAGCAGATGGAAGCAGATCTGAATCCTCTGTTTCATAAATTGATTTAATGATTCTCCTCCCTGAAACCTTTGCCTGGAGACTTTGCAGTTGCCTTTAAAATTTCAGTCTGCTCTTGTACACCAAATTGGCTTTTCTTTGCTCAGTGGCACTACAGGTGATTTCAGTAAAGTGCTCAGCCAAGAATCTGTTGAGGGTCATGCTTTTGTGCTTGTGCTTATACGTGTATATGCAAATCGACAGGCAAAACTGATGATGCCAAGGCCTCAGAGAAGGGCAAGGCACCTTCTAAGAGTTCAGCTGGCATCCAACGCTCACCGTCAGATGCTGGGAAGAGTAGTGGAGATGAAGGTAAGAAACCTCCCTCTGGCATTGCACGCCCACCAACCACTGGTTCTTTTGGATACAAGAAGATCTCAGGCCCCACTGGTGCCCTAATCACCTCCAGTGGTGCAACGCTCACCAGCGGCTCAGCCACCCTGGGAAAGGCACCCAAATCCTCAGCTGCACTTGGCAAAGGCACAGGAATCGGTGGTGTGCGTAAGACCAGCCTGGATGGATCTCAGCCTCAGGATGATGGCATTCTACTCAGCTGCAGTGGCTCCAAAGTGACCCTCCAGTATCGCTCTCTACCTAGACCAGCCAAATCCTCCAGTGGTGTGGCAGCAGGGCGCAGCGGGCATCGCTCCAGCTCCAGCAGCATCGACTCGAACGTCAGCGGCAAGTCAGCTGGAGGAGCAGCGACACAAGCAGGTGCCAAACGCAGGGACGTCAAAATGGGCTCAGATCGCTCCAGTCCCATCACCGTTAACCAGACAGACAAAGAGAAAGTAGCGGTGTCGGACCAGGATACAGCAGGACTATCCACCTCCCCCAAGTCCAGTCCCACCTCCAGCTCAACGGGCCAATCAGGCCTCAGACAGCCAGGCTCCAAGTACCCCGACATTGCTTCTCCTACGTTTCGCAGGTCAGACATACTCAGCATGCCTCCAGTCTGTTCTGTTTTTGTCTCTCACCATGTGTGTTTCTATGTGAATCAAGCATTTTATCACAAACTTCCCTCCACTGTCAGCAATAAGATGTTTTTTTTACAGTGCAGCTCGCATGCCTTTAAGTTTAAATGTTCTTTTTTTATAAAATCTCATCGACATCTTTTTCAGAATACAAGGGTGTTTTCATTCATTGTGATGAACTGATGTTTGCGCCGCTCAGTGATGTTTTCCAGATGCAGGCTGCTCCTCAGACTCCTATAATAGATAGGGGTATTTACTGAAGATGTCATCCGTAGTAGCAAAGTCTTACCATTGCTAAAAAAAATACCCTGTCATCTCTATCAATTTCAGATATGTTTGGATGTTCAAAATGAATTTTAGACACCTAATAAATCATATTTCAACGCCTTCATAGGAAAATTGATTGAGTGAGTTTACTCGGCTGTATAGCCAAGGGGTGCCATTACTGAAATTGTTCCCCAGTGTAGGTGGTAAGCTACTGCAGATGAAACGTATCTTTACTCAGAAGATGAAGGTCTGAAGGCTTTTCATTCAGTTCAGGTACATCCTGAGCAGTCTTGATCAGAAGAGACAGGAGACAGGAGTTTCTCTGCATGCCAATCCCCGACTCATTAGAAGCATGCGTTCGACAGGCGTGTCCAAACATCCGTCCCATCCGATCTGTCAAGCAGACCTGTTTCATCTGCATGTCTTCAAGCTTCTTTTTTTTTTTTCCTTCTCGAGACAGCGTCACCTGTATATGCGGTTGCGATGACAGGCTGGGACAGGCGCACTATGAGTAGCACACTGCCGAGCATATGTGGGAGGCAAACAGAGTTTAATGGCCTAACAGATTAAGTTCTTTAAAGTCGAAGAGAGTTGAAATGGGCAAAGCTGTGAAAGCAGAGGTGTCATTGTAAATTACCAAGAGCTCACAACTGAAACAAGGTTTGCTGCAAGGGATAAATATGTCGGGAAGTGTGCACAGTCTTCAGTTTGGAGTTTGAAGTTGGTGTTACAATAAAATGAGGGGATTTTTTTTTTTTAGAAACTAATCTTTCTTGATGCGTGTAACTAATGAAGCACTAGAATATTGTTATATAATCAACTTTCTCAACCCCAAAGTATACCACAATCCTTCATCTTCCAGTTTGGATCTTGCAGGTGCTCATCTTTGAGCATTTTTAAATGATTGCACCCACCTCTCTACCCCCAGATTGTTTGGCACCAAAGCCAGCAGCAAGGCCAGCTCTCCGGGCACGCCCGACTCTGGCAAGTGCCCCTCAATACTGGGCAGCCCCCACGGCACGTTGGCGAGGCAGGCCAGTCTGGACTCGCCCTCCTCTGGCACAGGGAGCCTGGGCAGCGCCGGCGGCCTGAGTGGCGGCAGCAGCCCCCTGTACGGTAAAACCCCAGACCTGTGCACTGACTCCCCAGCCTCCAGCCCGGCCTCTGGCCTCTCCCTGCCCTCCAACGCCCGGCCCTGGCCTGCCTGTAGCTCGTCAGCCGGCAGCAAGGACACACTGAGCTGCCAAAGCATGACCAGTCTGCACACCAGCTCTGAGTCCATTGATCTGCCACTGGGCCACCACGGGCCCAAGGTCACACGAACCGGCAGTGTCAAGTCCACCCTGTCTGAGGGGTGAGTAACAGGGAATACGATTGGACTGAATCGTATTCATTGTTTCATTTGAGAAGAGAGACAAAAAGTATGTCCCCCTACCTTAAGATAGGCATATAATGCAGAGGAAACCAGATTAATACCAATAATACTAAGAGGTTTAATGATATTAAAAAAAAAAAAACATTCATCCAGCACAGTTTATTTGGATTTAAGTTTATTTTTCTGGTGTGGTTTTGAGAAAAATAATCAAAAGTTTGGTCAGGACATACATAAGCAGTCCTACTATTACTATTTAATTATAAATAGTCACTAGCCCAACTAACCTGCCAGTTTTTCTACAGATAGTCTCTTGCATTGACCAGGTACCTGTCTCAACATTTCTTAAATTATAATTAAAGGCATTTAACACAGTTGACACAATATCAGTTATGTCCTGGATCCAAAGTCATGCCAGAAAAACTACCACAAAATACTCAGATCATTTCAGACGCTCATCCCATGAAAGATCTTTTTCAGGATGTTGCCATTGTTTTGTCCTCACACTATGCATGTTATACATCACAAAAGGTAGATTAAGCAGGGCACAAGTTTATTTTCCCTTCTTAGTTTAGCTAAATGTCTCAAAAATGAAACAATTGATTTAAATTCTGCCTGTTTTATATATTTATTGTCCGTTGTACTGTGATGCATTTGTAATCTCTTTGTTTTTTCCATTGTGTATGTCTTTGCTTATGTGTGTGTCAAAAAGTCAAGTTTGCAAAATGTGACCGAGGTCTTTTTCTCATGTATCACAAAAAAAACAAAAAAAAACAAATGTTTTCTGGTGTTCATCTAATTCACTCATCCTCTGTGTTTTAACAGCATGCCTCTTGACAGAAACACGCTCCCCAAAAAGGGACTGAGGTACAACACAAATGCAGTCAGATCCCACTCTTGACTGTTCTAATTTTACTCACTCTCAAAGATTATAAGTATATATTTGCATGAAAGATAATCATTCTGATATCAAATGTCTTTTCTAAGTGTTGGTCCATATGGCATGCTGTGTCACCATCTATAGCAGTGATTCCCAACCAAGGTTACCTGCACCAAAGAGTACCTCTGCCACACCTTGAGGAAATGTAAAAAGAATATGAAGGCGCTCAAACACTTTAAAAGCACATCTACAATATAAATAAAACATATATGCACATAATGAGCAACACCAAGTTAAAAATAGATATAGACAGACCAAGAAGTTAAGCAAGTATGTGTAATGGATAGATGGTTGAAATAGATAGCTAACGTAAAATATACACAACAAAATAGTTCAGAATTTTAGCTGAAATTGATGGATACATCTTTAAAATAGCTAGCCAGCTAGCTTTGGATAAATGAGGAAAAAGCAAAAGAGTATTTGATAGTCCGACATGACTGAAACATAACCTAAAAGAATGCAAAAGTAGCAAAAAGTACTGAATAAGTTGCTTAAATAGTTGTTGTAAAGTAATGAAGACATCAATATATTTAGCCTAAAGCAGTGAAGTAATAGACAACATTTAGCTAAAAAATATATAACTGCTGCTTGTACATGGTTTGAGTGCACTAACTTGATGTTATTGTGGACAGAACATCTGATGAGATATCAATGTAAAGGATAATCAGTAGATGAACAGTTAATATAGTTATCTCAAAGTAATTCATTAACGGTCGAAAAAACAGATAAAAGGTGTATAACTGACTAAAAAGGTTGGGAACCACTGGTTTATAGCTTAGCAAATGGGATTTTCTCATGCAGCATTCACACTGCAGGACTAAATTTGTGCACAAATCAGACTAGCTGCCGATAAAGATTTTATGCAAAATGCCCTTTATAAGTCACCAAAGAAATACATAGCTTGTTGTATTATTTTTTTTATACCCATTGTTTTACCTCAACTAAATACTATCATACAGAAGTGATGCGCCGCAAACTAAGTCCAGACTAGATTGTAAAACCTTAATTGAAGAAAAAATTCGGATTCAGTATGAATGATGCTTTTAAAGATCAGTTGTGTATGTCCATCTAATAATATGTCTGCTGCTCTCTCTGCATCCACATCAGACTCTCATCTCATTCGCTGTTAGAAATGCAGCAAACACAGCCGCCATGACAAAGCAGTTCTTCCTCAGCTCCCCAAAATGGACTAAACCCCCTGACAACATTTGCTCTTGGCCGAGGGGGAGAAGTAGAATGGATACTTTGAATTTAGCTCAGACTAATGGGACTGAGACAGAAATACCATAACCCATTCATCACAGTGGCACAACCTCTACAGGGAACAACCTCTCTAGCCAATTACACAGTACCACTGCAGAGGGGTTGGATGGGGCATGCTGGTTTCAAACTATTCTTTTAACGGCATATGGTGCTTGTGCTTTTTGGGGACTAAAAGCATCTGATCTTATACTTTATTTTATGCCTTTTGCTGCAGTGTGCAGTTCAGACTTAAGTGTTCTCTTGTTCACATCTTAAATCAGGCATCATTTTTTGCCTGATCTTTAGATATTCTTCATGTAATTGCCTCCCTTGGTCAAATAAATAAGCATATTTGTCCAGCTTCAAGGGGTTTTGTAAGCATTAAGTACACTGAATCAAACACTGACCCTTGGATTTTCCGTCAGTTTCTTTCCAACCCCAGTGAGGAACGAGCGTTGCTGTGTCAAACCATTCAACACACTCGTAGACACCCAGTCCTCGGCGGAGAGAATACGCAGCACAAGCGTGGGGGGCTGGAGCCGGGTCATATGTGACAAGCGTAGTAATGGGGGCGTTAGCAGGAAAACGGCACTGAAAAGGGATGAGTGCAAACTCAATTATCATCCTCAGAGGATTAAATATGGCCGATTGTCATGCTTGCGATAAGAGGGCCCTCTATAGCTGAGCCACTTTGGAGCTGGGGAGAGAAGAGATGAACGGCAGCGGCAGTGTGTTTGGCAGCTTTGAGGCAAAGCAGTGTGTTTATAGATGTGTGTTTATAGATGACTGCATGTGAATATCTGCATGTTTTTTTACCATTTGCTCACATACCTCTATCAGATAGTTTTACTCATTCTATCACCTCGGAACTTCACTACTTGAGCTCCAGATATGTGTCTTTTTGCCTTGAGTTTAGTGAGTCTTTGTGGCTTTCAGGTACCCTCCATCCTCCCGACAGACATCCCATGAGGAAGGGAAGGAGTGGTTGAGGTCCCATTCGACAGGTGGGCTTCAGGACACAGGCAGCCAGTCCCCAATGTCCCCTCCTGGAGCTTCTTGCACCACTTCTGGAAAATACCACTACTCCAACCTTTGTAAGTCCATGGGAATAAACACTCATTCTAGCACATCTGAATAGATAGCTGAGTTATAGTGTGTCCTTAGGAAAAGTTAATATCTATTTGCTTTTAGTAATTTTACCTGGCGGCTTAATTATGTTGTAATTTCACAGCCAAGAGTCTTGGATAGAGTCTATAAAATTGTCTGTTAGCTATTAATACCATGGTAATGGTGCAGAACACTTCTGATTTTAAGCCAACTCGAGTACAACATAAATCAACCAAATGGTAAAAAATAATCAGCCAACTGGGAAAAAATGTTCTGCAGTTAAAGGAGATCTCTGATAGACACAGTTAGTCTCAGAGCCTGAGTTTAGATATCACAAACATTATGAAGACAATCAAAGATGAAGACAAAGGCACTTATATGCATACTTTTTATATTATTTCTTGTGTTTTCTTTCTAATGTAATAATGATTCATAAGGAATCGTATTTTTGCAGGTTTGTTTCTTTCTTTTTCATGACCTTAAGTAGGTTAAACCTTGGATATATATCTCTTTACATTTTTGTATCTTCCTTTTATGTGTGAAAATACTGCACTTAGGAAAACTTCTGCTCTTTAAATGTGCTATATAAACAAACAGACTTGACCTGACCCACTGTGTGCAAAAAAAGATTTATAATAATAGACACATTCCCATTGAACAAATGTAAATGACATTGATTAAAATATATTAGAGTCTCCAAAAATTCATAGCACATCATAGCAATTCAGTCACACCCAGCTGTAAATGGATTCTTATTTCCTGCATGAATGAGTGATTGCTGATGCATGTACATGTGTTGAAATGTAACAGGGTTAGTTTAACAGGAGGAAAATATAAGACTGATCTTTCTGGTTTTTTTTCCTCTGTGCAGTGAGCCCCACTAACATCAGCCAGTATAACCTGCCACCAGGCAGCAGCAGCATGAGCCGCTCCAACAGCATCCCTGCCCAGGACTCCTTTGACCTGTATGGAGAGGGTCACCCACTGGGTGGCAGCGCAACCTCCCTGGAGGATAGACCACGGGCCATCAGCCGCTCCGGCTCCTTCAGGGACAGCACTGACGAAGGTGGGGCACACCACTGTGGAACATGCTCTTTACCACACTTTTCACATGAACTATCTTCCAAAAAATAAGCCATTAGAAATAATTGTCTGAGCCAAATTCAGCAAAGCTTAGTCCCATCAAGTCCTTTAATACCAGATTTAATGAGCTCTCACTGTGTGATTATGCTGTGAGTGACTTGGCTGATGGCTCGCGCTGTTCTGATCTTTTTGTGGGTGATGTAAGAGGCTCTGATTGCATCCATCTAGAGGTCAGCTTTTTAACAGGCACGGTTCTCTTTACTGCCTTCTTATGACAGTTCATAACTCACATGATCTGAAAAATTTACCATCGCCATCAAGTGCTAATTACTCAACTTGATCATCAAGAATAAATAAGACAGTAGTTTGAATGACCTTGCGTTAAATTTTAGTCAGATTCATCAGGGTAGAATATATATTGTGACATATTAACTTTATCTGCAGATTTTCCAACCATTTCTTGAACAAGTTTTACGTTTGAGTCTTTTACTTACCCTCTTCATCCTTTGTTACTCTCCCTATCTGCGTACAGTCCATGGCTCTTCATTGTCTCTGGTCTCCAGCACATCTTCACTGTACTCTGCGGTAAGTAGCCAACCATCATTTCTATCTACATCTACAGCTCTTCAGAATGAGCCCAGCAGTCAGGTGCAGTATATCTAGAGCTAATAAATGAAAGAAGTGAACTCATCTTTAAAGCTGCTTCAGTTTCTATTCTACAAGATATACCGCATGACTACATGTAATTTAAAAGAACTGTTCAAGAGTCGAGTAATACATTGAGAATTATTAACACTCCTCCATCCTTTTCGAGCGTTTTAACTTCTGTTGTTTACCCCTTTTTAATAAGATTTTTCAACCTGTAGCCTTAATAGTTTGGTTGATCATCATTAGTGCTGTTTCTAGACACAACAGGCAGCTGTTTTTCTGTGACAAAGCTCTGATAAACTGTAGTTCTTGCTTAGCACCACAAAACAAAGTAGGTGAATTATCTGTGAAATGAAAGGAGAAGTGAATATATAACTTTTATTCATTAGGTGACATTAAACGCAAATCACAGTGAATGCTAATGTTGCTTTGTGTCTGGTAAATGTTTTTCTTCCACGACTTCACAGTCAAAGCTGACCGTTTGTTTGCGTGCAGCTGGGTTTTGCTGCCCCCAGGTGGCCAAAAAATCATTAAACGCAAGGCCCGGTTAAACTTGCACACAATTACAAAGAGCAAATATTTGTCTCTTGTTCACTTCTTGTCTATGCAAGTGAAGAGGTGAGTTTTTGAAGTTGACAGCTGAAGAAGCATTTAAATGAGAAATGCCTCGACCAGCTGCACATTCCTGGATTTGTAATGGTACCTTTAAGCATTTTTACAGCACTTTACGGCATCTACAAATTCTTAAATGTCTCAGCTCCTGTTTTGAGCAGCCCACATAAAAGTAGACAAGGAGGAAACTTTGACACAACAAGGTTGTTCCTTTCAACACTGAACGTTGGTGCAAAATTTTAAAAGTTCTCTAA
>JAQNCA010000018.1:3469385-3487341 GCA_029783725.1 Acanthurus tractus
AATGGTACCTTTAAGCATTTTTACAGCACTTTACGGCATCTACAAATTCTTAAATGTCTCAGCTCCTGTTTTGAGCAAGGAGGAAACTTTGACACAACAAGGTTGTTCCTTTCAACACTGAACGTTGGTGCAAAATTTTAAAAGTTCTCTAATTTTAAGACGGAAATCATCCAGATTTTTTAATGAGACAGTAAATCCAAGCTTTCAGCTCTTCACAGAGTGACATTACACCTCATGTCCACTCTCTCAAACTACTTCTGCCTTTTCCCTTCTGTTTTTTGTAGATCCCCCCCCCCAAAAAAAAAAACTTTCCATCATGGCATACTTCTAAAGTAACTTTGGCAGATAAGACTCTGGACAAGTGTTGGGTTTCTAATAAAACAGGCAGCACTCCAGTGTTCATGTTCAGTGAGGCAGCAGATTAGTTTCAGGGAGGAAGACAGATTACCACCCGCCGCCTGTTTCCACTTGCACTCAAAGTTACAGAGGAAAGGCCTGGATGAATGATGGAGATAGTTTTGTTTACAAAGTTTTCCCTCAGGTCAAATTCATTTGATTGTTTTGTGGTTATCAAGAGCCACTTCCCATTTTCTTTTCTGGCTGATTTTATCCACTTCAAAAGCAATAATGTTTTTCTGTCTCTTTGATCTCATTTTAATTAAAATTTGGTCATTTCATCACTTCAATTCATTGACATTAAAAAGCTTCTCGTGCTGTATGTTCTGACTTATTTTATAAGATGCTTGAATATAACACTCGGAGCCAGTATCTCTCTTTTTAATTACATATGCTTCTTTCTTACAGACGGAGGAGAAAGCACACTCTGAGGTAAGGATGGGTGATGTTTCATCTGCCTGCATGTCTGCTTCTCTTTGCCACCTTCATGCTGCACATCCATACAGCCGTAGACTTTTACAGCTTGAAGCAGCTCCGTGTAGCTGCAGAGTTGCCCTGCTGGTCACTGGGCAGCTCTGCAGATGGGGTTCAGGGTTGGGAGCCTGGCTTGAGAGTACCTCACATTGCTGGAAAACGTCATATTAAAAGCCATCCATGTCACATGCATGCTTTGCTGCCCTTTGGATGAATGCTGGCTGATTTTTGTTGTCTGTTTGTCTTTATGGTTGTTTGTCTTTCTGTTGCACTGCACCTTTATTCAAAAAGTCTTTCTATGTCAATCAAAGCATAAACAGTAATGTTTTTTCAGCTGAATTTGGACTTTTTTGATCAGGTTGAACCAAGCAGTACATATATATTTCAGGAGCGATGGTGGATAAAATAGTACCAAGTTTCACTGTAAATCAGTTTAACTCCATGTTGCATTGCCTTTTATTATCAGTAAATCTATTGCATTCATTTCATCTTTTTTATAAATAACCACACAACCTTAGTGCACTTCATAGCCTACATAATTTCCTTAATATGAAACAAAATTTCATCACTGATATGTAAGGCATGTCCTAAACTGTGGCTCTTTTTGTTTGGCTTCACCTAACAATCCTGTTCATTTTATAAATGACTCTTCCTTGGTTTTTCCAGAATTATGGTTTGATTTTCTGATTTTCTGCTCCCTTTTCTCTGTCCCTTTTTATTACTGCTTTAAGCTGAAGCTTGGATCAGTCAGTAGTTGCAAGTACCTGTGGTGTTTGTTTGTACCCTGCCAGATGGGTGGAGTTTGGCACTGTGGGACAGTTCACACAGTGCAAACTGACAATCATGGACAACAGTTACTGTGTAATATCACAAGAGACCCTATTCTGTTTCTTTTGCTTCAAATCAGACTCATAGTTGATGTTTTCTATTTTGAGATCCTGAGACAGGTGACCTAACCATGACTTGATTTTGTCATCATTTTCTCGGGATGTTTTTTTTTTGTTGGCACAACAGACTGTAACTGAAATCTCCTAGAAAACTAAAGAAAAGTGGATTTTATCCAAAAACAGACATAAACATAAACTTCTGATGTTGACAGCAGCTTGGAATTAAGTATGAACCAAATCCTCTCTTTGTGATTGTCCCTTCTTTCTTGTACTTGTGTTGTCCACTTTGGTAAACTGGCACATCTGGTGCATAGTTTCTTTTAAATAAGACACAAAATCAGGTATTTGCAGATACTTTTTGACCCAGGTCAGGAATACGTACCTCCATCTCTGCCTTTGTTTTAAGTCTTACCATGAGAAAACCAGTGCTGTGGCTTGTGATAACCTCTTTCCCTCCAGCCACATCAGTACATGCTGTTTGACGGAGGCATGCAACATAGTGTTAATTTTTACTCTTCTCTTTTCAATCAAGGGCCAAACAGTCCAAAATTCCACGGTAATCCCCCATTCTTTGTGTTCACACTTCACCCCAGTGTCTTTTTATACAGTATTACCATGTAACTGCACACTTTTTACATCAAAGTTTTTCAACATGGGAGTTGCAAGTTCAGTGCCTCTCCGCATCACAATCAGTCTTATTTCCATTATTGTTTTTAAGGAGCATTTACTAAACATTTAAATCTGTACTTTCTTCCTCAACCAGCAAATCAGAAAGCTGCGTCGGGAGCTGGACGCCTCTCAGGAGAAGGTGGCGACCCTGACGTCTCAGCTGGCTGCCAATGTGAGTCTGTTTACTTCAAAACCAGGGCGTCAAAACAGCCGTCTCATTTGCATGATAACCTGCCGTCAGAGAGCTTTTATGGGAAGCGTTGCCTATCGAAGCTCTGGGAGGAATATAAATCTTTGAGACACCCACTAATTCCTTTTCTGTTTGTTTGAAGCCTCCGTGCGTGTGTTTAGGCTTTTGCTTGTTTGATTTGCGTGGTGTGTGTGTGTGTGTTGTTGTGTGCTTTTCCCTGGATGGGGTGTTTTTTTTTTTATTCGTGTTTGTGTGTCTACAGTACAGAGAGGATTGTCTCTTTGCTTTTGTCTCAGTCGGTGGGGTTTTTCAGCGAGAACATGAGCCTCTCCCAAATTCACCCAAGCAGGGAGAATCAAATAAAGGTAGACCGGCGTAGAAAGGGAGTACGGAGATGAGAATAAGTGAATCTACACTTGAGTGCGTCATGCGTGGGTGAAACAGAGTGAGATACAGAGACCTCCAACCCCCAGACGGAGCTGTCTTTGTGCTGAGATGCAGATAGATCGACGAATTCCAGTGTTTGACTCGCGCCAGCACCTCCCCACCCTCAACGCCAAACGCCTGATCTAGCGTGGAGTCATTTGGGGTCTTTGCTTCAGTCCGACCCTTTGATCGCAAAGTTATACAAAGTTGAAACTGGAGACTAAGCTGCTGTAAAAGTTGAGGAATGGAAGTTGAAGACTTGACTTCTGTGTAAGAGTTACGCACAGGCAGTGAAACAGGTCTCGGTTTGTTGTGGTTGTGAGAAAGTACTTGATGGTGAGACTTACGTAGATTTACTCTAACTCCGCTCAGAGCTTCACATTTACAGCATAATCTCAGTAGAGTGATTCAGCCATACTCTTACAGGGGAAATCAACGGATTTCACACAACTTTTTTTTACATCAGAGTCTTTACAGATTTTGATAAGTAGAACTGAATGTTTTAAAAAGGTGCACAAAGCCTTTTGTGGCCCCAGAGGGAGCCCTGTGAAAATTGATAAAATGAAAAAACATTTCAAAACACTCACACAAAATGAAGCGAGATCACTTGAGTCAGGGTTGGTCTGCAGAGGACTACAGGTTAAAAACTGAATGTTATAAATCAATAAAAAAGTAAACAGAAACAGTATGTCACCATTTACAAACCAACAGTGTTTACCAGCAAATGTTTTACAAAGTGTTTCAGAGCCTGTGTAGAAGTAAGCCATTAAAATTCATGTTTTTCACCAAGTAGTGAGCATGGCCTCATACTCAGCTGTTAACAAGTGAGCCTTCTGAGAACGCCTGTCATACCCAATCATGATACAAGCACCTGTTACCAATGTAAAGTGATTTCCACTCATGCACATCCAGACAAAGTAGCCTTCTAAAAAAAGGTTCAAGCAGAGCAGTATTTTATAACTTACGTTGCTGTAGCTTGTGCAGCTTGTTTTGTTTTGGTTTTTTGTGCAAAAAATACTAAAGAATATATTAGACACAGTCTCAAAAGACTAGTGTCTCCTCTGTTGTGGTTGCTCACTGGCTCTTAACAGGGTCCCTGAGCATCAAAACACCAGTGGTAAGGCTACCAGTCTCAAGCTATACTGTGCCAAGCCATATGCAAACACTTACTCGGTAGAAACCCACGTGCTTTACAGCTCCCACTCAGGGGAGCTGTAAAGCACATATGGGTAGTGGGTAGGCAGTGGGGGGGCTTGGGAAAAAAAAGCTTGTTTCTGGCTGTGTTGTGCTGGAGCCGCATCACACTGTATCTTCATGACAGCATGATGGGTTGCTGATGCTATAAGCTTGACTTATCCTCCCAGTTGGGAGTGTGATTGAAAATGTCCTCTCATGTTCTCCTCCCACCGTCCAAAACTAGACATTTACTGCGATTAACCTAATCGCTTATGTACATGAACGCCCCTCCCTGTTCATGCAGAAATATATGCATTTATACAGGCACATACACACTGGTAAAACTTAAACGTGCATGTACAAAGCAAATACTTTCAGACACACCACAAATGCTCAGTCGTTTACACACATGTAGGCTGTGATATGCAGGAATAATTTTCAAACTGTCAACCCAGAGAGAAAAACGGGTATTTTCAAAATGTCAGCTTCTCAGTAGGGGGCAGACAGCATTTTGAGGGCATCTCTCCTCCTTATTGTCATTTTGCACACCGCCAACTTCTTTGCCTGTTATTCTTTAATACATATAAGTTGTAGTGTGGATGCTAAAATGTCATTTCAGTTTAGTTGTGACTTCAACTTGTTGCATTTTGACCTTATCTTGTGATGTTTATTCAAAGTGCCCAAATCTCAAAATGTAGAAAAACCTACAAAGGAACACAATCCTTAAACATTAACCATGAAAATCACCAAAATCAAGTTCAATCAAGATTTAAAAATGTAGATTTAATGTTAGGGATGAAGGATATTTGTAGGAATAGATTTTAGAACTGGTCTTTAATGTTACAGTGGCTGATTGCATTTTGACTTGATCTCCCGGGCAAAGAAAATTCCTTAGTAATTAAGGTCTTCTGACCTTGACCTTCCACATTGTGGCTATGTTACTGCATACATTTTTACAATCCTGCTTACAAAAAACTTGGGATACTATCTAAAGTGTAAATAAAGACAGAATACAGTACAACAGTCCACAGTGTTCCCATGTAGCAATAGTTCATTCATACAGTCACGTTTCACAAAGTGGTGAACTTGTTTACCTGTGAAATGTTTGAATTGTTTTTATTTTGGAGCATTTCAAAACTTTCCCAGTCTTTCGCTGCCACTGTCAAAACTTATTTGAAACGTGTTGCTAAGCATATATTTGCAAAAACCAATGAAGTGAATGGAGTAAAACATGAAGTAGTTTGTCTTTGTGCCGTTTTCCATTGTGTGTACGTCAGAGAGGATTAGCAAATTATCACATTCTTTTTTATTTGTGTGTTTTCACAGTGTCTCAACTCATTTGGCACGCGAGTTGTATTATAATCTTTTTGAAGTGATTTTGGATCTTAGAGTATTACAGCAGTGTCAATACACTCGGCATGCTCTCATAGGAAATGACTCCCACATTAAAAACCGTATTTGCTGCCGCACTGTCATGTTGGATTATGTACACTCCACAGACGTCATTTCGATTAACCGCGTGTTTGTTTTTGGTTTTTTATTTGATCAAAATTGAGCAGGATTAGTAAAACCAACATCCTGTTAAAAGGATTAAGAAGAACAAATGCTGCCTAGCTGGTGAAGCATTGTACCAGTCAGTCCTTTTTCGCCACCAGTGAGGGGGATGCGTTTTCCCTGCCTGGACTGACATTAAATTGGGTTTAAGAGTTCACTCAGGCTCCCCTCCCTCTCTCCTCGCTCTCTCCTTCCTCCTTCTACTCGCCCTTCACCATGTCGTCATGACCTTTTTGCCTCCCAACCCCTCCCTGTTCGGCTTGTTCTTCTCCTCCACCCTCATTTTGGCAGCATACTCTGTTATCGTCCCCTCCCCTTCTTGCTTTAGCGTTTATAGAATGTAGCTCAGCAGTAGGTGCTGGCTCAGACCGCGGTAGTTGTGATCGTGTGTCATCTGTCCTCCGCCAACACGCAAACCCCTTGGGATGTCGTCCATGTCTTTAGCTGTGACGTCTGGCAGCACCAACGCAGATGACTTCTCCTCGTCCAGTTCCCTGGTTTGGCCCACCGTCAACCTCTACCCAAGACCACAGGATCAGAACCATGGGCAGAAAAACGGGGGTTCAGGGGCTAAGCGTGGCGGCCTGGTCTGTCCCCCAGGAGCAGGACAGATGGGTCAGCAGTGGGACACGTCAGAGTCTGATCAGCACCTCCTACAGGGCGGACAGGTGGACAGGGGGGTGTTGAGTTGGAGCTCGCAGGTGGAGTTGGAAAGAGATGTGGAGCTGGAGAGATGAGTTGGAACAGTTGGCATTTCTAAAGGTCAAGACCTTTGCTGATTCAGCCAGGGACACAGAGTGGAAGAGGCAGCTCAGGGTGCTACTGTGTGTGTGTGTGTGTGTGTGTGTGTGTGTGTTTTGTTCCTGCATCTATGAGGTTACAAAGTTCTTAGGAAGAAGGAAAAATAACCAATTTGCTTCTTTTGAAGATGTTGTAGAACTAGATTGCACATTTTAAAAATGCTGTTAAAGTCATCAGAGGAAAGTTCTTCAAAATAAAATGATGCTAATTTATATGTGTGTGGGTGTGTGTGTATGTTAAGCAGAGATTGTCTGATGTGTCTGGGCATGCTGCCCACCTCTCTGTGACACACCAGGCCTGACAGGTGTCTCAGGGTCTCTAGCTAAGGAGGAGAGGATGAACTGGCAGTACACACACACACGCACACACACACACACACACACACACACACGCATGCATGCACAGATTTTACAGACTCAGATTTGCACAGAGACACACAACCAAGGACATAAGGCTTCAGCAGACATTCAGATATAAACATATATTCAAAAAACACATGCACAAACAAATCCAGACACACACACGGGTTTAGCGGAGCAGATGGTGTGACGTTGCAAAACATTAACAATCCTTCAGTGTTTTTGCCTCGGTTGCTTTAGGTGACGGATGAAATCAGAGAGGACAGACCTTCTCGATCCATGTTCCTCTGTGATATCCACATCTTTTCTTTAGTGCCGTCTCTGTGGTATTGGTCTAGTTTGACGTGGTTGGTGCATGGTGGTTAATTCAAAGCAAAGATGCATTTGTGAAGTCGTATGAAACGCCTCCTAAATAAATGCTACGCATGCTCGATGTGAGCTTGCCCTTGATATCTAAAGGTGAAATGATTTTTTGAAGCTAAATTATCCCAGCAGCAGTTCCTGTTTGGGATCAGGGGCCTTCTTCAGGAGGGCACAGTACGAGCCGACAGACATGTACGCAAACAAACTTTCCACAGCAAGTCTCATCTGGTCCTCAGTCATCTTTGAATCAAGCAGAAACCCCCTTGAAAGCTATCGTTACCGACCAGCAGACCAACTCAGTAATCTCTGTACAGGACTTATCTTCAGGGGGGAGCCCTTTTCACGACATTCCACATGAATACCGTTTCATTAATTCATTCATGGGCAAATAAAAAGTTAATTGTGTTGTATTTTTACTGAGAATGTTATTAAGTCCAGTCCTCCTTGGGGTATTTTTTTTCTGTGTCTTATTTTTTTTTTTATATTCTAAAAAGAATAAAACAATATTTTGCATGTTAAGTTGAAATCCAAGCTGAAGCCTGCGTTTGTCTCTCTGTGTGCCTGCAGGCTCACCTGGTGGCAGCCTTCGAGAAGAGCCTGAGTAACATGACCTGCCGCCTGCAGAGCTTGACCATGACCGCTGAACAAAAGGTACAAGGGCTTAGTCTTGAATTTGAAACATACTGCATATGAACTCATGGTGAGGGGATTAGAGGGAGGAGAAATGATTAGAAACAGGCAACGGTGGGACACTGAAATAGTGGGGTAAAAAGTAACAATGGGGAGGTCGACGGTTGTGGATTAATAGTTCCTGACTCCTGTGAAAAGGTTTTCTACTGGAGTTTCCATTTTTGCAGAAGGTTATTCTCATTGAAATTTTTAGTCACTGCCTGAATATTTCTCTAACTTCACCTTAACCAAAGTTGTTCAAATTGCTTAAACTACAAATCCTTTTTTCCTCCGTTACATGCAGGTAAAAGTTTCCAGTTTTTCACAGGCATGCAAGAGTTCAGCATATTCCATGTACCTAAGGCCCCAAAACCCATTTAAAACCAGTGTATTTGCCAAAAAAAATCCTCCAGCATCGGTCTGCTCAAAGGTCTATTTCACCACACTTTCTTACAAGTTGACTTTTTTTCTGACGGGAGGCTTCACAAGAGCTCAAATGGTGCTGAAGGACTGATCACACAGCAGCAATATGTTCAAAGATATATCCCTACCACAAATAATGAATACTTCCCTCTGTTCACACATTCCCCTCACACACACACACACACACACACACACACACACAGTCACAGACACACAGAGTGCTGACGGCCCTTGGCAGCTTTTTAATCCTCTATAAATTAAAGCAGACTGGGATCTGGTGGGATGTCTTTGTTAAACAAGGCCGTCCCAACTTTTAATTAAAGTAGAAACCCTATCTGCAGCCTTCAGTGGGTTTTTTGGGCATGGCAGAACAGGAGACTCCCTTTATCTGATCGTGTTGGTTCAACAGAAAAGAGCTTTTTTTTATTCTTAGCAGGTGGTGCTAGGGTTGGGGCAAATCCGCTGGGGACTGCTATCTTCTCCAAAATCCCCTCCCTCCATTTTTTGCCTCTGATTTCCTTCCACTGAAAGCAATGCCAATGCCAAATATACAAATGTATTTCCAGTGACGCAGCTTGTGTATCGAATCCAGACATTTGGCCAAAAGAAGAACAGATTTTTGGTGCGTCATCCTTATTTTAAAGTGTCTCTCATTCCAGGAGTCTGAGTTGGCTGAATTGAGGGAGACAATAGAAACACTAAAGACTCAGAACACAGATGCCCAGACAGCCATCCAGGTGGCACTTAACGGCCCGGATCACCTACACAAAGGTAATGAAGAAACCAGCAGGGGATGTTGGACCGATCTCCAATCATCTTGTGTTCTAAGAGGACCTTAAAGGACCTATTGTTCCACGAGTAGAAGCACTTTTTTTTAGCTTGATTGGTTCCAGGGGGAATTGAATCCCTAATACTGTGTTTGTGCTGCACTGGTCAGTTTTAAAAAGGCTTGATTAGTGACTGAAAAATCCCTGAATCACCTTGTGTAATCAATTTGGTGAAGTGACCTTTTTAGGTAACCAGCCTCCTCACTTTTCAAAACGGACCAGAATGTAGCTGAACATAAAAATGTTAATTCCGAAAATTTCCATAAAAAACAGCGTTTTTCTTCACATTTTTTCTGCAGAAGCCGTTTTTATGAATTTACATGCAGGGATTTTTTTGTGTAATTGTTTTCATTGTTAGTTGCTTCATATGACGCTCTTACTCTAGCTGCTTTAACAGAAAGCGATATATGTATATGATGTGTGTAAGTTTATCCCACTAATAGCAGCTTTTCTGTTCATTCTCCTCCAGTTTTATCAGAGCTGTAGGAAGTTACTGCTAATCCTGGCCTGACATATCCTACTGCTGCTGCTATAGCACATTAATGAAACCGTATACACAAAAATTAAAGTTCAATTATACACTCACCCCCAAATTTTTTCGCATACAACTGACTGGCTATGCTGAGTTGCAGTAACATGGGTATCTGTCTTGTCTAACATCCCGTTTTTTTATTCTTTGATATGCTACCTAGCCATTGGAGCTTCTTGCAATAGCGTCAGTATATAAAAAGATGGTTCAAAGTGGGTTCTTATATCATACATAATGACTGTTTGCTGTAGTAATGAACTGCAATATCTGGTACAGCCAGTAAGCATGTGTGTCATCAAATCAACAAGGAATGAAATTTTAAGGAGTAAACTTTTAAGAGAAACTCTTTTGGCCAAAAAAACTGCGATACAGGAATCAGCACCGTTCATGTGTCTTTTTTGTTATTTCCAGACCTACGTATCAGACGACAGCACTCATCAGAAAGTATGTCCAGTATCAACAGTGCAGCCAGTCACTCCAGCATGGGCAGTCTGGGCAAGGATGCAGAAGACAAAAAGAAGAAGAAGAAGAGCTGGGTAGGTAGAGAAGCTAAAGAAAGTGCCAGTGAAAAGTGCCATTATGAGACAAAAGCACTAAAGAAAGGTTTATTCCAAAAATGGAACAAAAAACGGAGGAAATCTCAGATATAAACTGCTCAGCTGCTCTTCTACACAAGAAAATGTAAAGGGCAAACTGTAGGTCCCCCACGTATTAAAGAAAATGCTGTAAATAACTCCTCAACATTTCACTCTGCTACTCAGGTTGTACAGTGTATCTGCAGGTTATGCAACGCAAGTGTCTTCATCTCAAACCTTTCTGTTCACTTGCAGCAGACATCAGAAGTCTTATATTTAAATGTTGAGTTTCTACTGATTGTTTCGTAGGCTGCAGTTGAGCTGGTTCACACATACTCTATATGCCTGCATTAAAAGATTAAAAGTCTCTTTAACTTGGATGAAGGTATTTTCACAGATCTGTAAATACCATTGCAGCCCTCAAATGAGCTTCAGCTAAATGCATAAAATTTCAGTTTAATCTGTGTTAAAAACTCTTATTATACCTGCTAGCTTGACCCAACAGCGGCTCAGAGGGACTGTGTTTAGCTGTGATTAACTTTTAATGAATCAAAGCTCCAAATCAAAAGCAGTATAATAATTTTCTAGATGGTTATACTTTTTTTTTTCTTTGCAATTATTTGCATTTCTCCTCATCTTCCTATTTAAGTCCTTGTGACATTGGTGTTGAAGTGGGTGTTTGCGTGGCTGTTGAAGTTTATTAGCCTGTGAATTATTTGTTTTTCAATTTCAAACTGTCTTTGTAGTCAGGTCACCATTTTCCTGCTTTTAAAGCATTTTTTTCTGTTTTTGAACACTTTGAAGGTTCTAGCAGAGTACATTGGATCCCCAAGGTTGTCTGCCAAATCTTAAAATCCCATTTACATCTTGCTTAACAGCAACTCAATCTGCCTAACCCTCATATCGCTGTTGCTAGGTTACTGTGTTAAGATGGTGTCAGCTGAGTGGCTGAGGTACCATCCAGCAGTAATGGCTAACAGAAGGTCAAGAATAGGAGTCACCCACCCAGCAATTATTGCAAGCGAAACTAGATTCAAAAGTAGCCAAGTGGCCACTAATGTCATGGCTGAAGTTCAGCTTGAAACCTGGGCAACTGCCGCCCAGAGGTCAGTGAAGTACACAAGTGGAAAAGTCTTGGTAGAGGAAAAAACTCTAACTTCCTTTAGCTCCTATTGTCAGAGTACTTTTTAAAAGAGCTTTTCATGAATCAGTGAACACCTGGAAGCTGTTAAATGATAAAAGATTTAATTTTCCACAACATTTATTTTACCTTCTGTCTCTTTTAGGGAAAACTTGGTTTCTTTGATGGCTCAGTTTGCTCAAGCATTAAGAACATACTTGCATCTGCCTTGGAGTTGCAGTCAAGCCTTTTACATTTTCTTTATGCAACAGCCATCTCCTGATTCTCTACCTACTAAGGACTGAGTCCATAAATACCCACAAATCAAAGCAAAGCAAACAAAAGAAAATGCAATACACAACCAGAGAGCCCTCTCCTCTCCCTTTGCCCTCCTTTCGATTTCACTGTATTTCGCTTCCCTCTGCAGTAGCAGCGCATTGCCCTGGCTGGAGAGCTGTTATTTGCTGCAGCCCCCTGAGTCAGACACATGACATATTAGAAGTTCAGCCTCAGCCAAAAAGTGCAAAGCCAGAGCCAGCTTTTAGTCTCAGCTGCAATGCAAAACCCCTGCCCTTGAATTGAAATGCATGCTAACAGCCGAGATGTCCACCACTGAAAGTGACACCCCAGCCTGCTATGTTAAGTGAAACCCCCCTCAAAAAAATCAAGTCGGGCTCATGAATACAAATCAATCCCTTATTTAATCAGTAATTAATTATTCATTTGCATAATTCCTGCCTTAGTGCACACATGGGTGGAGACGGGGATTGAGTTGAAGTAAGGTTATTGAGAAGTAAGTGAAGAGTGAGCAGAAAAGCAGCAGATAGTGTTGACAGAGAGACATCAGCAGGGACAGCCAGGATCTGACCTGCTCAAGTAGCCTTAAGCCAGGAACTTATAGTCGAAAAGGGTAAAAAAAAAAAGAAGGTAAAAATATCATTGCAGAGACTCATAAATGGTCGAATTATGATTCAGTTTGTACACACACAACTGTGAAAATAAAGTCTTTAATATATTTATATATTAAATACAAAATTTAATTTGTGTCACTAAAGTTGTGAGAACAGTCCTTCGAATATCTTTGATAGTAACATTACATGGTTAGTCATGTGTGTTGAAATCAGTCAGAATGGTTAATGTTGTCAAGTTCTTCAGTCCATTCATTTTTCTCCTGCTCACAGTTGCCAGAACAATTGCTGACTTTTCCAAGGTGTTGTTCACAAATCTAGTTCACTCACTTGAACTTGAGTGCATTGTGTTTATATATTCTGTTTAGGATTATTGAACCCTGTTGACTCCTTGCAGGATCTTGTGTGTCACGCTAACGACCATCCATGCTTGTTCTGTGCCACATACTTTGCTCATGCGGCAGATCTTGTAAACTCAATACACAAAACTACGATGCCAACATAATTTCTTTTTTGAAGTGTTGGAATCTAGCTTTAACTTTTTCACAACACTTCTGGTTTCAGTTGTGGCCCCGAACCTGAACTGTGATTGTGAATATATGGTTAAAACACAACTGACCCTGCTTTGCACAAAACTCTGAAGGCCTGAGCTCATGTTTGTTCTCCCACTTCACATTTGATGGAAAGCTATTTTGCAGAAAGGCATATGTCATGAGCAACCGTAAAAAAAAAGCTTTTATAAGCAACTTTCAATGAAATCACACAGAATGATTCTCAATTTTTTTCCTCTGCCATTCACAACAGCTACCAGTAGTGCAGCTTTAAAATGTCTCATAAGTTTTAGCAAGTCATGATGCCCTCCCTGTCATGTCAGTGAGGATTTGGGGGAAAGTGGCTGTCAGATCTTTATAAGTGAGGGAAGTCCATGTTCACTTTCCACAGGGTGTCAGAAATCTGGAGACGAATATGGCTGTGAATCTCTCTGAGACATCTTCGAGATAAATAGATAATTAGAATTCTCGCATCATAATCATAGTGGCAATTATCATAATCATCATCCTAGCAACAGCAGTAACTGTAGTGCAGACACACATTCACAACATTTAGCTTTATTCACTCATCAAGTGAGCAGGAGTGTGTGTTTGTGTGGCTTAACGCTGGGTGTGTTCTGCATCTTCAGGTGGCTGATTCCATTCCAGCTCAGGTCAGTGGCTCTCAGAGAGTCTTCTGTATGTGTGCTGTGGTTGTCCCCCCGTCCTTCCCTCCTTTGCCCCTTTACTCATTCCTCCTTCTTCCCCTTTTCTGGAAACGTCGGCATGGATACAGCAACCCTCCTCTGTCCTGTTCCCTCATTCTACCCCTTTTCTTCCTTCCCCTCCCTTGTTCATTTTGATTGCCTGTTGTATGTTTAGTCCTAATTTTTAGGGTCATTAAAAAAAGCCTGGCCCCCCCCATCTCTTTCCTCCATTTTCATCTCTACTTACCGCCTTGCCTTTTGCCTCCCTCTTTACCTAAACCAGAAACTGACCATTGCTTGGAAACAGCACGGAGTGACTTCCTGATCTGGCAGGATGTGATGTCACCAGAAGTTAACTCTTAGCAACTGACATGTTGTGATTGCAGAGGTTTGTGGGTGGAGACATTGACGCTTCCGCCCTTGTGTGTGTGTGTGTTTGTGTCACCTGTCCTGCAGTTACGCAGCTCCTTCAAGCAGGCGTTCAGCAAGAAGAAAACCAAATCCCAGTCCGCCCACGACGAGATGGAGGAGATGACCGACTCTCTGCCATCCTCGCCCAAACTGCAGCACGACAACAGGCAGGGCAGCATCGCCACGCTGCGCTCCTCGCCCTCCACCACGGAGTGAGTTTTTACACATGCATTCACTCTTACACACACACGTTCATGCACAGAGGTCATTCTCTGCCCTAACTCTCATAATATCATTGCATTCAAATGGACGAGCCACACACAACATGTTTTTGTTCCTTTTTTTTTTTGCTCTATTTTCTTTTCACTGTTATCTTGTTTGCTTTCTTTTCAACAAATGTCTGTTTATCCTGGCCTCACCGTTCTTTACCTCTTTTTCCGACCTCTCTGTTCATCCTTCTCTCTAACATCTCTCCGCCTGCTGTAGCAAGTGCGTTTGCGATAGCAAGTCCTCCCCAATTTGGACGCCCAAGAAAAAGCAAAACGGCCACATGGTCTACAAGCACAGATCTCGGTAACAGGCACTGTGTGGCATGCTCCCAGGGAGTGTGTGTGTGGTGGGGTGTGTTGCTGTGACTTTCTTACACCTCGGCATGTTGGAGTCCAGTTCAAGTAAAGTAGCAGTCAACTGAATAGAGGGGGGGAATGGCTAAGCATTTTTTTTTTTTTACTCATACCTGAATAAATTTGGCTCTGTGTTGCTGCTGAAGAGAGGATGTTGCAATTTTACCAACCAGCAGCCAGCATGCACGTGCTGTACACATCTGCTGTGCTGTGTACCTGTTGGCGAGGTACTCTCTGTTTTTGAGAGGGGCGGAGCATGTGGACGTGTCAGTCGTGGAATTTCTCAAAGTGGACTTGACAAGTGTGACAGAATCTTGTTATGTTTTTGAATTAGCCAAATAGAATTTGCATCTGACTCGAGCTGTTGGATTAGATCCCTGCCTGATTATTAAGAGGATAATCATGACCTGACTGCAAACACTGCACTGTTAATCCCTTAAGGTGGATAACTCAAGGAGGTTTTTAGAATAAGTGCAAATTTGATTCCATAGTTGTTCATTAAACTAGCAAAGCATGATGGGAACCACAACTGGAATATGTCATGTGGATGATCAGCTGAAAAATGATTCAATTTTTGTTTATGTGAAGGATTCGCTGTCCCAAATGTCTCAGTTCCCCCACTCACCTCTGTGTTGTACCTGCCTGTGCAGGTTTTCATCACTGACTCTGGCTTCCCGCTGAACAGCTCTTTTGATTCCTTTAAGTGTGTGTTTTCTTGTCTCTAGATTGTGTGTGTGTTTGGCATAACCCTCGAGGTGACCCCTTCCTCCTCCCTCTCTGTAATCCCGGTTGCAGGCTTTGTGAATGCACAGAAGCTGAGGCTGAAATCGTCCTCCAGCTGAAGAACGAGCTGAGGGAGAAGGAGCTCAAGCTGACGGACATCCGCCTCGAGGCGCTTAGCTCCGCCCATCACCTGGACCAGATCCGTGAGGCCATGAACCGCATGCAGGTGAGATCAGACTTCCAGCTAAACATGGGTCAGGCTTGTGCTGACTGACCTGTGGATATATTTTATGTCCGACTCTAGTCAAACTGGAACAGCCTGCCCAAGTGCCCATTTATCAGGAGACTGTTTTGACTAACACTAGAAATAAATACGTAATAAGTATAAAATTTTAATTGGCTTTCATTCTGTTTTCCAAATAAAAATCAGTCATGTTTATAACTTTTTTGCATTACTCATTGAGGAGGAAATATGTTTGTTTGTTGTGCTTTTTTTTTTCTGTCAAGGCTGAAATGGCCCAAACTTTGCTCTGTCTGTCCAACTTATTTGGACTAAGATGATGAGTTTCTCCCTTAAGGCGCTGGAGCAGAACAGCTACCAGTTGGGAAGTTAACAATGTATTTAATGAATGGCTGACAGGGCACCAGCAGGGCACCGCAGGGCTGAGGCAAAACTCGTATAACATATACACATGTATAAACAGACACACTTACACTCAACCTCTCAGCCTGTATCTTTGCATCCAACACTGTTGCAGGTTGGATATAAAACCGTAGTTTATATAGTTTGATACATTTTAAGCATTAATTCTGCTTTGGGGATCAAGAAAATCTTTCATCCTCTGAACTGAAGTTAAAACCATTTTCCCAGTCACCTCTAAACCCAGCAGAGACACTTCACACTCAGGTATTTAACAGCTAATGGAAGTTAGGACACATGCAGTTTTAAATTAAAGACATTGTTTGATATTTTGGGAAATGGTCACTTTCTTGTCTGTTTAGTAAATATATAGCTGAAGCCAACTTCAGGTTGGAAGAGCATAAAGATCGTAAGGCAGGTTATGTTAGAAAGTAACAACAGTCACCTGTCGGCACCTGTAGAGCTCATTTGTTAACACATTATATGCCCCTGTTTCATCCATTCAAAAATCTTAAGTCTAACAACTGCAGTGTTGCTGTCCAGATACAAACTATGTGCATTTTCACAGGATCAGGTCAGGTCAAGGTAAAGAAGTGTTCCAAGACATATCTTCTGGTTTTTGTACTGACTTGACATACTAGATATAATGTGTTAATTAGTGAGCTTCATTAAAAAGTGGACAGGTGGATTTTGTTGCCTAGAAAGAACAAGGCTAGCATTTTCCTGTTTTCAGTGTTTATGCTGAGCTAAGCTCATCAGCTCCCAGGTGCAGCTGCATTTACCATCACACTCGATAGTGATTTCAGTCTTCCCATCAAACTGTCAGCAAAAAAAAAAGAGAATAAGCATTCCACAAAATGTCAAAGTATTAAAGTTAGAATGTTTTTGGAGGAGTAATACAAATGCATCAAACACAACTACAAAGCAGGATACTGTGGCTTGCCAGCTAGCTTTCCGAAAGGACACAACCAGCAAGCTGTATAACCTTCACAACTGGAAAATAATAAATGACTTGTCAGTGTCTCCATTTTTTAGTCAAGGTCAACACACTTCATGCAGGGGGGAAAGAAATTGTTTAATTGCCCTTAAAGCTGAATAAAAACTTTCAAAGGGAAGTTTTTCACACTGCCAATTTACATATTCGATATATTCATACAATTTCTTTTAATGTATCGCAATGAGACGCCACCCGTCAGCTCAAAGTATAATGTTCAGAGGTGCTGCGTCATTTCAGATTCTTAAAAGAAGCACATGTTCAAAGAGCGTCACCATGAATGTCTCAGTTAAGTGGGTCTTTGTAGATGTGGATTGCCTTGTCTGTAGAGGCCTATAGTCTCCTCTCAGATCTGGGGATCACGTAAGGCTCCTTATCTGAGACTTACCCTTCAATACAAAGAGAGCCTTGAAGATCAAAAGCCGCTTACAGCCCATTATTGCAATAATACTGATTCAGAATAACAACAGTGGCTAGCCTAAATACATTAAAATGACTGTCTGCTGTTTGAGCAGACTGCTGCTTAGTGTTATCACGGTCTTAAATGCAGTTTCTATTCAATTTTGTCTAATTTTTTTTAATTCTGTCATCAATAAACAGAATGAGATTGAGGCACTGAAAGCAGAGAACGATCGTCTCAAGTCCAGCGGGAACGCCACGCCAACAGCCACGCCCATCAAGACAGCTCGACCACCCTCCGAGACCTCCAGCACATCCTCGTCCTCCTCGCGTCAGTCCTTGGGGCTGTCGCTCAATAACCTCAACATCACAGACACCATCATGTCAGGTCAGTTCAGTGTCAGCACTGCTGTGTGCAGCACGTTGATCTGAAGTGTTCGTGTAAATCAGTGTTAGCAGCTCACTGTTTTTTTTTTATGGGGGGGGGGGGGCAGTAATTTTGGGGGGGGTGGAGGTAAGAAGTGAAAAAATAATTGCCGAATAAACCAAAAAAAAAACAAAAAAGAATGATTCATAGGGCCAA
>JAQNCA010000018.1:3495828-3553497 GCA_029783725.1 Acanthurus tractus
ATAGATAGATAGATAGATAGATAGATAGATAGATAGATAGATAGATAGATAGATAGATAGATAGATAGATAGATAAACAACACACACACCGACTTACACACTCGGGAGAACCAACAATTCAGGAATGAGAGAAAAGAGTGAGAGAAAAGAGAGAGAGAAATTTATTACCCTCTGCTGGTTTATTGCAGCCCAAGAGAATTAAAGGGTAGTCACCCAGTAACAACTGGCTTGATTTGGTTTGTGTATGTGTGTGTATGTGAGTAGATAAGTGTGTATATGTGTGTTCGTCCAGGCGAAACCAGTTTTAGCACAGGTGTGCCGAGCCTCATTTTAGGAACCCTTGAAGCGATGCGCCAGATGCAGCAGCACTTCTGCATTATTTAGACCATTAGTTCTGTTGCAGGGATGAGAAGTTCTGCAGTTTTATTGGGGTGATTTACCACGAGGTTTTAAAGGGTTTTTAGAACATGTTATGTATAAGAGCAAAGTTTGTAAGCCCTGAGACTCTAAGGTTTGTATTAGGGCCGTAAGGAGCAATCCTTTTATGCAACTGTGAGCAAGTTGCCGGTAAGCTGAGGGAAATAAACTTTTAACACTGACGTGATGATGATGTTGGAGCAGGCTCAGAACAAAAGGCATCTTCCAGTAACAACCCCTGACCAAATCTGGCCACACTTTTTTAACCAAAATCTAAAATGTTAACTTTTCATGTTTAACATTAATATCTATTGTTACGACAATGACAAATACAGATTTTGCAGCTATATGCCTTTATCCAAAAATAATTATTATAATTAATCATAAATTGAAATTAAAATGGAAAGTAATTTGTAAGTTCACTACTTTATCAACCAGATACAGTTTTCTTTATACTTCTTTTACAAGTTTGTCGTCTGTTTTCCACCTGCAGTCCTTGTTATTTATTTTTGTTTGTTTGTGTGTTGCATGCTGCAGATGAACATGCTGCTACGGCTGCAGGAGGCAGCCAACTACTCCAGCACGCAGAGCTGCGACAGCGACAGCACCAGTCACCATGACGACCAGCTGGACTCCTCACTGGAGTCTGCACTATGAGACCAAGAGCCGTGCTGGGAGACACCAAGGCCATGAAACACCCCAGGAGCCTTGGAACCTCTGTTACTAGCAGACACCCCTATAGTGCACAGATGTGTGATATATGAAAAGTTTTATTCTACAAAATGGTATACCTTCCATTTCACAGAAAAAAAAACACATTTTCACATAACAATGGTGCAATATTAGATTAAAATAATTGCATGTTTTAAAGAGCAGTAATCAACTCTCTCAGTGAACAGTCGTACAAGTTGGATCCATCAAAAAGTTAAGTCAGCTAGTCATTTTGAATGGATGTATCACATTTTAGAATACAACTTTTCATATATGCCCAGGTGGGTTGTGTCTGATATGGGACAATAGATGACTATCAAGGATCAATCACCGTTATGCTCAGCCAGGATGAGCCACAGATCACTCCATTAATCTAACTCTGGGTCTGAATCCCATGAAGTGTCAGAAAAAAAAGAGAAAGCCAAGATTTTGACATTACAAAACTGGATTTTTCTTTTCTTTTTTAAATCCCAGATATATCTTACAGATGTTTACAATGGGTGGCAAGGTTCTATTGTTTATGTCTTTCTTTGTTTACAGAGGTGCTTTTTCACACACACACATACATGCAATTGCACTTAACTTCAGGAGGACAGTGTTCTCCTGCTGCCTCATCAGAGGCTTCACCTGGTTCAAGCCCCAACAGGACCAACAATCCAGCCTGCCAAAAACCTTGAGACCCTGATCTCTGACCCCACCTACTGAGGGAAGAAAACTCTGTAGTGTTTTCTGGGGATGTTACGCCCTCTGGTGGTCTCAGAGGAGGCTCTCAGCTTCTAGACAACTAACCATTACAGTAAACAGCTTCTCTGTGCTCACAGATTAGATTCATCACAGATCCATCTGATCGATTTCACACTGCATTCATGTCAGACAAAGACAACAACCAGCCGTGTAACAAAACTGGCTCCTCACAAGTTACCGTTTTACAGTGAAGTGTAGAGCTAAGGGACACTTTTTGTCTAATTGTTTACCGCTATATCACCTCATTTGGTTGTCTTAGGTTTTTTTTTTAACATAAAGATACTTCTGCACCTCCATGATGGCACTACATGTGGTGGATTTGAGACATCTGCAAAGTCTCTATAACCTAAACAGGATCACAAGAATTACATTTTCATCAAACACACATATGGCTCACAACCCTCCTGCTCATTGGTCAGTTGAGCCTCGTGGTGCTGGTCTCCTGCCCTGAGCCTCCTCAGTGTCAGGCACTGCCAAGCCAAGCCACTCCTCGCTGCCCTGCATGCCAACAATAAGCACAATGAAAGCGCATTGTTTGTGTTTCATCCAGCCACATTGCTACTGTGAAAAAAAAAAAAAAATGGACAAGTGCCAAGTTAGCAGTGTTTCCCTTTTATTTACTGCCAAATGTGCTCATGCACAAACATACACCCGCAGAGACTTTACACCACAATGCGCAGCCAGTCACGGTTGTAAACTTAGGTTAAGTTGTTCTTGGCCTTTCGATGCTCGACGGCATGTTGTCACTCTGATCTTAAAATGCACCATAAGAGCAGGCAGCGCCATCTGTGGGTCATCACAGAACTGTATCAGTTTACCACTTGCTAAATCCCTCTGAGGATCAGCTATTGTCCAATCATGAGCAGTCGTTGGACAGCATGGCACATCTGTCAAGCTTTACATTTCTCCACTCGTTGGAACAGTTTGCATGGAGGTGTTGTGAGAGATATTCAACATTTTAAAAGGTGTGGAGGCTACTGGCTTCTTTAGCCTTTCTAAAGCCAAAAACACAAGAACAAAAGCATGAGGATAGAATAGGTTAAATAGAGCCTTAGCTGCAAATGCAAACAGGATTGGTTAGCTAACTACAGTAGAAACTGAGAATTAATGACAATTTTCAAATTTCCCTTATGTTGAATTATGAGAGCTTTCACTCAGCATCATCCATCCAATATTACCCTGAAATAACATCAGGAAACCACACTGGTCGGTCCTCACCTGAAAAGCCTTCTCTTGTGTATTGTTGAAAGGTGTACTCCCACTGAAAGTATGAACCAGAATGCTATGTAAGATTGGCTCCGAATCAGAGTCGTTGACAGTAAAGCAATTACAAAAAAGTACCAACTCGTAAACTAATGTTAGCCTAAATAAGTAGGTAGCTACAGCTGATAAAAATCTGTCAGCAACAGTTGTCTTTTCATCTAAAAAGATTTGAAGAAGAATACAAATTGAAGTTCTGATTTTGCTAACCTCTGTCTGAAATTAAATACCTATTTCTCAGATCTTTGGAGGGACAGATATGCTGTTGTTAGTGTACACTACACAGGTGTGGGAATGGAAAGCTTGACAGGGAGTTAAGGGGGGCAGGGGTTAGCTAATGGTCAACTGTGATCTGACATTTCCATTAACCTGCATGGAAAACCAAGCAGGTGGGCTGTGCTGCAACAGGGAAACCCAGAAAGTAAGAGAAAGGCAGTCGACTGACTTTTAGGCCTTTACTTCAATAGATATGAAACCAAGCTACAACACAAGAAATTATCAGTAGTATTAAATTGAATGATGCAAGCCGACATTTGATAGTCTTATTCAGAATCAACACCCATGTTGGATATATGAGGTACCAAAAAAATTATATATATATATATATATATCCAAAGTATTTTCAAATGCAAGTTAACCAGATCAGCCGAGAGCTGAACAAGGGAACAATGATCCTGGTGCTCTCTCACTGCCTTAAATGTGCAAATGTTTGGGATGCTCCCATTGGCTATAGTGAGAATATGTTGATAGCGGATGATGATTATGATGATGATGATGATGATGATGATCATGATGATGATGATGATGATGATGATAATGATGATAATGATGATCTGCTTCCTGCTACATCAAAGAAGCTGCTTGTAGTCGGAATAACAGCCTCTCTTATTTTTTTTGTCCCTCTTCTTTGAATCTGCCCTTTCTCGTTTCTGACAGTAAAAGTATAAAAGAATTGATGCTGTATTTGAATTTAAACCTGACCAATATTGTAAAAACATTTAAAAAGGGGTGGGGTATTTTTTAAGTTGTTGTTTATTCGCCCAGTTGAGCTGGGCTCACTTGAACTGACAGGAGCACAACCAAACTGTTTTAGGTTTTCTAGCCTGACGAGTGTTTTGAAGCTTTTTAAAGGTGATGCATTGAGAAGAGACCTTTATCGTTATGTATGCGTGTATTGGACGGAAGCCATTTTGAATTTTGATTGTCCTCTCTTTGTTTATCGAGTGGGTTGGTTTTGCACACTTTGAGGTGGGGGTGGGTTGTAAATACTTAAGTCTTGCACAGTGAATCAAAGATGCATTCTGCCCTGTTGATGTTAGAATATGCTTAACCCGCAGAGTAAATTATTGTACTTTGAAAACAGAGAGAAAAAAAAAGAAATGCAAAAACTCAACACGCTGTCAGAAACAGGTGTGTGTCTTGTGATGATTGGATGTTTTGCCTATGCAGGAGGCACATGGTGTACAGTAAGAAACCGTTTTTTAACTCACTAAAATCACAGACTGAGAACAAAAAAGAAAATAGGCACTTTTCCGGTATTCCCTCATCCTGCCAAAATATCCTCTGGATCTTCTCAGTCTTAGGAATGCCTGTTGTTCCTTAGAAGCACTTCCACTCTGGACATTTTAATTCAAGCTTACCGCCATGTTAGGCTTGCCAGCTGTCCGAGGCACAGAAGCTGACCTGACACCGTACTGTATACATTCACCATCAACCAACAGGTGCTACTGGTCAGTCAAAGCCCATCGGAGACCAAGAAGTCACGTCACAACCTCAGGACAATCCTATCTACTACAATCCTACCTGTGTTCAGCTTCACAGGTGTCTCTGCAGCCAAGCCTTTGGTGGTTTGCACATATATCTGGTCAACTTGGCCAGCCTTGTGTCTACAAGGGTGTGCAGTTGCATGATAAGGCGGTAGTTACCATAGTACCAGGCTGCTCCTTACCTATGGTCACACCCATGTATGGAACCCGAGCGTGGATCAACCTCTCAGCTAACTCTACACTCCTGTTGTAGGCCATTAGTTCCCGAGCTAGCAGAACTATGACAACTCTAACAGTGTACACCATAGTCTTGATGATCACCTGGTAATTTTTCCCACTTTACACTTTGCAGTTACATCTCAGTTAAAAACCATAGCATTTACTCTGGTTTGAGAGAAAGTTTTTCTTCTTTTTGGGTGAAACATTTGTCCTTAAATGTTTTATATTTTGTACATTTGTATGTAACATATCATGTAAATAGACAGAGACAGTGATTTAACTCATCTGGAGGATTTTGTAGTCTTTGTAAAGCCCTAATAAATGGTATTTGGTGTCACACGAGCAAACAACATGCTGAGCTTTTGTCTTTAATGTGTGTGTGTGTGCATGTGTGTGTCATGTTTTTTTGCTGTAAAGGATGAAGGTAGCAGAATAAAAGTAAAATTACAAAGTAAAAGGTAAATGTCAACATTTTACAGTGTCTTGAAGGCACTCAAACTGTACACATGACAAATTAGGTATTAAATGTTTCATATTTATCAGGAATGGCGTAAACAGGACACTGAGTACAACATTCACTTAGTGAATGCATCTACCTGCAGTTTGTCATTAAAACCATAAGTTGAGAAGGAAGTAATCAATCAATCAATGGGAATATCACAAAAATCTTGACAGCAATATGAAGTATATAGCTACAATCAGATAACGTGGGCTTAGTTACTATTAGTTCTGTGAAGTTTCTATTAGTTCCTTATGCTAGGAAATGATAACCATAAGCATCGAACTAATGTGAGATAGGCAAACATCTTAATGTGCACTCAAGGAGAGAGGCAGTGCCCACTGGAGCCTAAAGCAACAATGCTTTTGATGATGTTTCTCTGGCCTTTAGTATGTACAATGATACAAATTAATTTTAAAACAAAATGCCCTAAACAATATATTTACATAGAATGCGTGACTGAATGGACTTAAATGAAGTTAATTAAAGTTTAAAGTCCCAGAAGCTCACTTAACAAAAAGATTACAAATTAAATTCTATTCATTAGTTTCAGTTTACAAACCTCAAGGAGATTACAGGAAGGAACGTTGGAGGAGGTTTTATTTTGAAAGACATCTTGAGAAGTAGCGCGTTCTCTTCCGGGGAGCTCGCAGATGAAGCCAAAGCAAAGATGGGAGCCGCATCGACTCCTGTGACAGAGTCACAAGACGACCCAAAAGTGTGCAAATTTAAAGGAGATGCGGTGTCGTTACCGAAACACTCCTACTGGTTTGACTTTTGGGCGTTCGTTGTCTTTGACATCGCTTTTTTTCTGGTAGTGTATTTCATTGTACCTTAAAAAAGGTGAGTGGTATCTGGAAGTGGAGGAGTTTCTAGCTTGTGTTGTAATTGAGAGGGCGGCTGCGGAAGTTGCTGATCTGAGGAGCTAAAGTTGACGTGTTACCTTGCTGTGAGCTCTTAATTTGTCAGTTTTCGGGAGTGTCATAATCAAAACTGTATTTTGATCAAAACCTTCCAAATACAGAAGCTTAAATTCTTCCAAGTAATCGGCCTGACGTCTAACTGCTGTTTCCCTTCATTTATGGTTAGCTGTTTAAATATTAGCTTGAGATAAACGCCCTAACAGGGATTTCTACTGAGGTAATTACAATGTAAACATTATTTGTTGACAGATAAGACAAAGAGAAGCAGCCAGTCTTCATTTCTGAGAAGCCGGCTGAGAAAGAATTAGTAGTATAGTAGTAGTAGTATAATTAATTTATGAGTTAGTAAGAGTTGAACGGCTCTCTCTTGTGCTTGTAAACTAAGTATTTTGGAGTAAAAGTTGCAAAACCATACTTTGATAATACTTTGTTATAAGTAAAAGTCGTGCATTTGAAGTTTTTCTGAAACTTAAGTTTACAAGAAGTAGCATTCAATAAACTTGAAGTAATTATTAAGCCAAATTTTATTATACGATTATAATATAATATAATTATAACGTGCCAGTTTTACTGCCGAAGTTGGTAACGGTGGTTTAAAATGTTTATCTGCTTCGTAGCTTTTGTATTCCCCGTCAGGGATGCATCAAGTTTTATCTTGATTTAAAAGGTTGATAATGATGAAAATTATAACAATGATATTGTTGTTGATATTGTCTAATTAAAATTAAACTATATCTGCAAAGTAAAAAGAGGCTAATATTGCTAAATTAATGCAGAAGAATAATAATTACAATATCACCATGAAACTATTGCTGAGTAGAAGTATAATGCAGCACAAAATGGAAATACCTAAAACAAAAGACATTTTCCTCAGAACTTTTCCTTAGTTACACTACTTGAGTAAATGTTCTCAGTTACTTTGCCCTCCTTCTTGTTGCCAAGTTCTTCTCTATCCACCCACCAATAAATTATTCAGTAACTAGTTTCAGCTGTTCCTCTGCATGCCTTTTAACTTCTAGTGTTACTTCAGTTTCTCTTACTTTAGAATTACGTGCATTTTGACTTTTCTTTGTCTTCATGATTTAGTTTATGTACTTAGCTTGATTACTTTTGTTATAGGTTTGTCCCTTGGACTCAAGAGCCTGACGACATGGAGTAATCATCCTACCTTGCTGTCAAGAATGCTAACCAGCTTTGACTGAATTTAATCCCACAATATTGGAAATTATATCTCAACATTCCACTGCTTGGACCCTGGAACTGCATGTTTTATACATGTGACATCCTGCATTTATATCACAGATTTGAACCGCAGAGCTCCCTCCAACAGCACCCTGTTGCCAGTTGATGTGGACTGTATTTCTGTAGGGATGGACTTTGGGAAGAAATAAAACTGAAGTTTTTCGATTGAGAAATGACAATGGATTCATCAGGACTTGTAAAATGTACCTACCTTAAAGTCACAAAGAAACTAGTCAAAGTGTTATCATTGTAAATGTCACTTTATAGAGCGAGGCTGTTTTAAAGTAACCACTGTTATATTCTATCTTTAAGTTGTCTAGCTATATGTCTTAAATTAACTTGTTATCCCACTGACAAACCAAACCCTGGGGAGGAGGGTCTCATCTGGAAATGCTTGTTTCTAATAAGCCGTTGATGATCCAGAGAGTTTGTGGGATGAGGTGGGGGGTGTGGTAACCTTTTATGCCGCGAAGAACAATGTGATCAGGAGTACCATTCCAGCACACTACTCATTAAACTCTTGAAAATTTGCACATGTTAAATATTGCGAATAAAGAGTTTTTTCTACCTGCTAAAGAGTGTTTGCTAATATTATGCATTAAAACAAATTTATTTTAATTTCAGGCTTAGATGCACACAATACACAACCAGACCAGGATGGTCAGGCCATGGTCCCCTCAGAACATAGGCAGGTTGTTTTCTGACATATACTGGGTCAAACTTAGAGGCAAATGGTGATTTGGTTTCTCCTTTCACCTCCTCTTTAAGCTTTGTTGAAATTAATAATGAGTTATAGTTTAGGAAATTGTTTCTGTCTTGCCTGCTAAGTTTGATAATTTCACTGCATATTTGATACCAACTTGGTCACGCTGCCTTATCATCCTTGTCAGATCATGCTGTGCCTCCATTTTTTAACTCAAGAATTACCTGCATATGCAAAATAAAACTGCAGGCCATAATGTAATCTTAGTCTCTACTTTGAAATGGTGTGCAGAGGGGTTCGAAATTTTAACCACCTTCTTCATCAGCCAAAGATGCTGGTATGCTTTAAAGATAAGCCCCAGAAATGTGTGAAACCATATACAAATACCCTGCTTCAGGCGTCAATGCATTTCTGCTGTGTTTTTTCCTGTGAAAACTATAGTTTCCATATTCAAATCCTATTATGAACTTGCAAATTTTGTTCATTTTCTTAAGTTTTCCTGTTGGACATAAATTTGTAGTGCACTGGTGGTTTTAGGTTTCCTCATAACCCTTGTATAAGTTGCAAATTGGATCAGACTGCTACTACAATTTCTTTTGATGTTGTAAATCATTTAGGTAAGCCAGCCTCTTCAAATCAGTACATCAATTAGTTCTTTCCACTTTTCACACTTACAAGATGAATACAGCCTTCTGGCATCAAAGTCTGCACATCATATGATTCATGAGGAAAATCATATTTTTGAGTACAGGGGGCTTTAATTTTGCTGACCTGGTAGTCCTGGTACCCAAAATTGGAATAAATACAGATATGTTGCCTTAAAGACTATTATAATAAAAATATTTTTGACACCTACTCAGCAGGCATCAGTTAGTTTTTTTTTATACCTTTAAGAAAGGTTTGGGTCAGGGAACTTAGAGAGCCAGGTTTACAAGAAATATAACCATAATTCGTTGTTTAATATAACTTGTCTGATTTAGGAGATGAGTGCCACCTTGTGTGTTTTTGTCCAAAAAGATAAGATAAAGTAACTATAGATGTGTAGATTACATAATTTTATTAAAAATATATATGTATTTCATAAATGTCAAGTCACCATTTCTTTTTTAACTATTACAAACTTGTATTAAGTATTTTTTGTCTCCTGTTCATCTTCAGTTGATGTTATTTATGAGACATAAATTAAGAGCTATGGAGTTGTAGTTCTTACATGATTGAATACTTTTATTTTGAAAACTGTTTCCTTGCTGCATGTGTTTTCCGCTTTTTAAAGGAATTGAAACAAATGTTGTGCAGCCTTTTTGTAGTTGGAGTTTAAGTGCCTCTAAACTTTGTCTGAACTATGGAAACGACTGGCAGTTCCTGTAACACGGGTCCGTTTTATTGGAATTAATGTCAATTGATTTTGTAGCAGCTAACAGCGAGCTAGCCAGCTGTCTTGCATAGTGTTTTTAGCTAGTAGCCTGAGCTAGCAGCAGTGATTGTAGCTAACTAAACGTATGTAAACACATTAAAACATGAAATTTAGACAATATTTATTGAATGTAAGAGCTTAAGCATTTTTCCCGAGTAAATGAAAAGTATTACTTTCTTTTGTGGTTATGACAAGCTGTAAAACAGTCTTGCAAGCCACATTTTTCATTGTTTGTCTTTGCACAATAGTTCATCGAACTAACTTCAGCTATATCAACCCATTAAAGGGCTTGCTTTCTTTTCGCCCCTTGTGTTACATATAGAAAGACAGCACTCTAAAGCATTAGTTAAGGTTAGACGGCAGTCATTTACATCGAGCTGTTGTATAGCTGTACGACAGTTTTTTAATACTCGAAAGTTGTAAGATAAAGCCATAACTATTATAACAACACTATTTTCTCAGCTGCTGTGCTGTTAGTTAAAGCCTTTTAATATTAAAACTGCTTTTTGGTATCAATCTGCATATCTGTGCTGTTTGTTATGTAACTCTGTGATGCAGTTTGAATCTGTTTTCTTGTTTTAGTGTACTATGCATCGTTAAAGTGTACTGACTTACTCTAATCAAAATATCTGATGCAAGAGTTTCCTCAATGACCTGTCAATTATTTAGTTTTAACCCTGTACTTTTTTCCGTATTTAAGTTGAAAATAAACACAAGTGTTTAACTAATATAGTCACCTTAGACCCTGAATGCAACAAAATATTTTATTTAAAAAACATTCACAAAGGTTTTACTCCTATTTTTTGTTTGCTTTATCACAAAGTAAAGACAAAAATACCTTGGTGATGTGTGAACTTGTTTCTGGGTCCTTATTTGTGCAGATATATTCCTGCCCTTGTCATCGTTAAGGCTGCTCATCCCTCCTCTGCGGCTGCTTTCTGCAGCCATGTGGCAAGTGGCACAGCGGAGAGACGTTCTGGATTATGAAAGTCTTGTTGAGTTTGTGATGCTGGTGACAGCATCAGTTCCAGACCTGCTCAGTCCGAAGCAACGAGGCAAACTGCTTCTTCGACTGAGAGCAAAAGTATGAGGCCACTTTTCATAGGGGAGCAAGTTACAAAGAATATTGATAATATATCATGTATGTGTCATACTTCATCGATGCAGTTCGGTCACCCCTATTTTTTTTTCTACCACTTTCTTTCTAGGTTATTCTTGAGTTGTGCAGAAATGAGGAAACAGCCAACATTCAGCATGTACAGCCTCACCTGGAACGAATCCGCCCACCTGGATACACAGGAGTAAGTGACTGCAGTGTTTTTATGATTGCCTGATAGCACTTCTCCAAACAGGTGACAACTTGTCAGGAGGACTGCTTCTTGTGGTCACTGTTAAGGACGCGCACTGATGTGCTTACATTGTTGGAGATGATCCCTGTAAAAGTGAGGGTGTCTTTCAGACTGGAGATGCAGAGGTGGACGCAGAGGAGGCCATTTTTGTGGAGCTCATTCAAACACTGCTGAAAGACCCAGCTGAAAGGGAGCATTTTTACCAGGCAAGGCAGCCTTTGTTAGCTTGACATTTATAAAAAAGAAAAACAAAACAAAGCAAAACATTTTTTTTTTGTGTGTACACCCGTCTCAGTTGAAATTTTGAGCAACTTTTCCCTTTTTATCTCTCAGGAGGTTTTTCCAACAGAATATGGTCTTAACTATGACACAGACATCCAGCTTCTTGTGTGGGAGTTTCTATCTAAACTGGAGAAACTCCTTCCAGTGCCAGACCTCAGCCAGGTAGGAAATGACATCGCATCACAGTAGCTGCTACTTAAAGTAGAGTTTCTGGTAGACTAATACTTAAAAGTGTAAGAAAAATGATCATAGCTGACAGCTTATCTTGCTTTTCCCCTTCCAGCTTCTGATTTTAAGGATGGAAACAAAGGTTAAAATGTAAACAGGTCAGATTTTTTAAAGAACATTAAGAGTGCTGTTTTCAGAGAATAAATTTTAAAACATGAAATTTCAAATTACTGGCCTCTATCATTGCATTTAACCAGAATCAGGACTGGCTTCATTGGCCAAATATGTGTACTAACATACAGAGATTTAGATTACAAGTAGACTCAAGTCTAGGAGCAAGGGCAAAAAAACATGACCGAATAAATTAAAGAATGGTAAGGGCTTAACTTTGTAGTATAATAACATATAATAATACTATCAAAACATATTCATATTCTATATGTTGTGTTTGTGTAAAACTGATCGTTTTGGTTCAGGAAGCACCTCATTCTTGCTCAAGAGTTTGCTTCTTTCCTTAAACAGACTGTTTCATGGCTGACCTCTGCCCCATCTGTGCTGAAGGACTGTTTGCAAGCCCTCTCCAGTCCTGATGACCTGACGTCTCTCCTGCAGCACCACAAAAGCCTCGAGCACCTTGGAACACAGGGTAAACCAGATGCAACAGTCATGTCATATGCCTCTTTTTTTATCTGCTTCATTCAGGGCTACGAAAAATAAATCAGGGAAGACAGACTAATGAGAAAGAGGCTTAGAAATTTTACTTTGTTAGTAATGAAGTTGGCACGGTTTTTGCTTTAACATTTTTATTTCTTGAGTGGCAGAGGCATGGATTCATTTTATATATTACTTATGTTTTGCTATGATAAAAGTGCAGGTCTTAGAAAGCTACAGCACCATTGTTTTATATAGGAAACAGTACAAACATTCTGTTCTTACATGGTGAATAACTTTGCTAAATTTTGGACAAAAAAGAAAGCATATTTGTCTGTTCAGAACACAGAGATATTACAGATTGTCATTGTGAAGGTTTAAATATCCAGTTAAGTGTTTGCAGCATATCAACAACATGCTGTTATCCATTGTCTGACTGAACTAGTTCCTCTGACTCAATGCTGTTCTCCCACAGTCCAATCTATAAGACACAGCGGCTTGGCTTAGTTGCAGGTTAGTGTGAAGCAAGCAATCATGACTTTATACCCCCTTTTTTAATAACATTCAATATAAAACAGCGAGATTTAATATCTTTACTGCGACAAGACTCCAAGAGGCGATCAAGATGTTTCGGCTTTACTTTAGAGGAGCTGTCATGTCTTCCATCTTTATTTATGTTGTTGGTGTAGACGTGCTTTTACATGTAGGCCAGAAACCACTGCTTTAAGTGGTTATCCTAGCAATGCTGCAAGTGACTCTTTTAGTGTAACAACATGTCATACACTAGGCCACATTTGAGAAAAAATTTTCTATGTTTTTGTGTATTTACATAGGTACCACAGTGGAGATGTCCACCCAAGTTTTTGCTTGCTCCGAGTGTCCCTTCTTCCACATGCAGGAGTCCTATCTGCTGCAGCACATTGAGCGCAGTCACCCTGAGCAGTACAACAAACTCCAGAGAGCTGCAGAGACAGCTGAGGCTCCCAAAAAGAAGATCCAGCATCCTGTGTTCCCAAAGCCTTTCCCTATCCACGACAGGCCTGACCCTCACATGTGTCAGGATTGTGGCAAAACTTTCACTCGTGCCTCAGATTTGACTCGTCACCAGCGAACCCACACAGGTGAGCGCCCATACACCTGCGAGAAATGTAAAAAGGGCTTCAAGAACTCGTGGGATCTGACCAGACATCAGCGTATTCACACTGGAGAACGACCCTTCCTCTGCTCCCAGTGTGGCAAACGTTTCACACAGATGGGGCTGCTCAAGTTGCATCTTGAAAGAACCGCCTGCGGACAGACCTGCAGCCCACCCCAACCCATCGACTTACAAGCAGAAGTTGTTGAGGCAGAGGAGACACCAGAGAAAGGGAACGGTCAGTACAAATGCCAGAAATGTGGCGAGAGCTTCAGCAGCATCCTGGAACGGCTGAAGCACAGGCAAAGTCACGTGGTGAGGCGTCAGTATAAATGCTCCCTGTGTGAGAAGTTATACAGCCGAGCGTCAGACCTAAAGAGACACCAGGTGAAACACACCGGTGAGCGGCCATTTGCATGCGAGTGTGGTAAAAGCTTCACCCACGTGTGGCTTCTGAATAAGCACCGGCAGATCCACACCTTGGAGCGTCCGTACCCTTGCAAAGAGTGCGGGAAGAGCTTCACACAGCTTCAGATCCTCAACAGGCACCTGCTGACTCACAACGGCCAGAGACCTTTCCAGTGCTCCTACTGCGAGAAGGGCTTCACCCAACTGGCCAGCCTCACGCGTCATGAGCGAATCCACACAGGCGAGAGGCCGTACATCTGCACCACCTGCGAAAAGACATTTCTCACACATGGAGAGCTTGCGAGGCATCAGCGCAGCCATAGTAGCTTAAGGCCGTTCAGCTGTCCGCAGTGCACCAAGAGCTTTAAAACCAAACGAGCTCAGAGTGAACACCTCAACACACACACAGGAGAGCGTCCATTTGCATGCAGCCGGTGCGGGAAGACATTTGCAAAGTCCACGTCTCTCGTCAGGCATAACCTAACTCACACTGGGGAACGGCCACACCAGTGCTCCCAATGCGGGAAGACCTTCCTCACTTCTGGCGAGCTCCTCCTCCACAAACGGATCCACACAGGAGAGAAGCCTTATCCCTGCTCCTACTGCGAGAGGAGGTTCAGGTGTTCTTCTGATCTCAACATGCACGTAAGAACACACACAGGGGAGAAGCCATATAGCTGCTTGTTCTGTAAAAAGAGCTTCTCTACATCCACAAGGCTGAAGAGACACATGCGCACACACATGGACAAGGGTATCATTGTGGAATCATTTAGTCTTTGAGCTTGTGATGTATTTATTAGAAGATGCTGCTTTGCCTGTACCAATAAACTCTTCACTTGGCTAAATAAAATTATTTTTACTTTTAATTTGTTTTGGGAAGATAGGAGGAAAGTTATTTATGATTGCTGATTAAAATAATCAAGATTGAGGTGAACAGATACAATATAGTGACTGTTCAGTGCAACAGTGAAAGTGTTTTAAAGTTCTCAAATGGGACACCTTCTAATGTTGTTATATGTCTAATTTCAGTTGTTAATTACAATGAAAAATCTGTTCATTAATTTTTATAACCAGAGTAATATGGTGCTCTAGGTTGGTTTTTTCTACCATTCTGACTTTTATAAAGGGGGCAAATAATTCAGTATACCACTAGAAAAATGCAAAAAAGGACAAAAGTAGAGATTAAAAATGATATTAAAAATGTCTGTAGCTTTGTGTTTTTCAACCTGATTGTAGTCCAACTTTGGGGTAAGGGATGCAGCCACCTTCCTTTTCAACTAAGCAAAATCCACTGTAGGTCTTTAAAAGGGAGGGGCAGAACCAGTGGAAGCAGATGGATAATGGAACATGGCCTGTTACCAACCAGTTAACTTGGATCATTGGTGTACTGTCTCTTTGTAAGTGAGTTAAACCCTAATTCCACAGCGTGCAAAGCTACACATACAGGTGCAGAGATGTTGCTTAGGCCAACAAAACAATCCAGGAATGAATCCAGATCTTTCAAATCATCAATTTAGATGATCTATGTTTGTTATATAGACACAGGAAATTTGTACTACTTCATTGTGTAATAGCGTAACAGCATGTTGTACAAACATTGATGAACTGGACCATTTGGCTGACAATATCCAGCGTATAATTTTTTAAAGTCAAAAGTCAACAGTAGGTGTAAAATCAGGCGGTCATTGTTTAGATAATGAGCCAAGCTATAGATCCTCCCTGAAAACAACAAATAATTTGAAGGGCGATAAAATTCCAGTTTCTCATTTGACATTTTACAACTTCTCATTTCTTTTGTGTACCTCATACTGTAAAACAAAGTGGTCCTGACATACAGGTAGAAAACCACTTTATTTGATCTGGTTTGGTGTCAGAGAGCAAACTAACTGTTTTCTACTTCCTCAAGAGTCCCAACAAGAAATCCAAATTTTATTTGCCCGCATTTGTTAATGTTAATTCACATTTTATGTAAGTTACTCTTCATGGCTGTCTCATCCATGTGACAGAACAGGCACAGTATTTACAAACAGGGAACTGAACTCTGTTTTTCATTTTTCTCTTCCTATATCTTCTAAATGCTCTGGTGATTGTGTAATCAATAGTTAACTCTTAATAATTTATGTGACTTTTAAATAAAAAATCTTATTATCATGACAGAGCACTATGTGCAACTTATGTTGGCCATGCAACCGCGTGGTTATCACGTGGATTGTGTAATCTTTAACGCAAGGGTTTAATGTTAAAATTCCCTCCAAGTTTCCCGCCGGACCGCTTATCTTCTGGGACTTCCTGTCCCACCCACATTCTCGTGTCGCTTCCGGGTGGCCACACAAGACTCATCCAGCAAGCCGTCGTTATCTTAACGTTGTAAACAAAAGTTACTAAACGGTTTAACTTCCACGACGCATTGAACAGAAAGACATGCATATCAAAACAGGTAAGTTTGTTCAAGTTTTTGAGTTACCATAACAAAATTCCTAACTTTCAGAGGTGATATTTGGTGGTCTTGCCGACGGTACTAGCAACTCTGCTAGCGGTATCGATAGCCGCCTGCTCGCCGCTTTGAATGGGGGTTACGAAACTTTGACTTTGGCTAACATGCTAGCTAGCTGTAAATTTGATAATATCGTACTCAGTTAACAATCCTCTTGACGACAGGGTTTTTTGTAAGGACAGGGTCCAACAATAAAGAAAATGTAGTGATGGCAGATTGATAAAACCGTCGAGTTTAATTCGCCGCACCATGACGGTGCTAATTAAAGTTTGCTAACACCGGTGCCGCTCTTAGCTTTTGGTGTCTTGTTAGCGGCCAGCAACGCACACACGACCGAGAACATGTCGTTACATACAAAGAGACAACACCTAAAAAACTGAGATTTTTTTAAGTTATAGCCCGGGGAATCTGTGAGATTAGCATATTTCTCGAAATTTCTGTTACGGTGGTTTAGACGGACGCCCTCTGATAAACTCCCTCATCTTTTTTTTTTTATCTCATATGTGTGACTCAAGATCGGGCACGTCCGGTCGGGTGTATTTATAATACAATCATGTGTGCCATAAATCATATGAAGCACATTTAAATATATGACGAGTAAACTCGTCAGTCGAAAAGCACCTGTTAGAAGTTTCGTACTTGCCGTCACTGACAGAGCATTTTCAGTTGGCAAGTCATGTTAGAGACAATTAGCAACAGTGTCTATATATGTATAACGTGTGCATTATTTACGTAAAATTTCCTAACTAACTATTACTAATTAACCCTCCTGTTAGCACGTAGTTAACCATCCATTTTTAAGTCACCGTGAGCCTTCAGGACCGACTGAACGACACTCGAGTTGTTGTGCAACATTGCTTAAGAACTGGAGACGATACGTTGTAAAGTGACAAGTGTTGAGAGTTTTGACAGACTGTAGCTAGAAAGATTTACCGAGTAACGAAATTATGCTTTCTTTACATACCAAAATATACCGAGTAGACTTAGTAGACGTATGCAACTGGCATTGCGTCATCTAATAAATTACTTTTTGATTGTCAGTCATGTAGCAGGACTAGAAATCTATGGGCACCTCACCATTCAATCGATTTGGATCCAGGCGGCTTGGATGACGTCTTAAAAATTACATGTGCTTCATGATCCATGCTTTTGTCACACCACTTATTAGAGCCCTTACTACACATGGGCAGGTTTTTGTGTTTTTTGATTTGCTTTTTGATGTTCCATTCTCCTAATTTATGGGTCATTTTGTTGTTTTTTGCACAACTTGGCAAACAGTCTGCTATACAGACGACTGTGTTCTGCCATAACTCAACCGGCACAATGAAGTCATGTGAAAATTGCAATCATAACCCTGATGTTTGCTGTTCGCAGCCAAACGCAAAGATCCTTTATGCCATGCCAAGTGAAGATTCTTTGAGCGTGAGGCACCTGTTTGGACACGCATAGTGTGCTCATTACTAAGTTTGTTAAACAAGAAACTGACACAAGAACACTCATGTTAAGAAAGTGGAGGACTGTCATATGTCACAGTCCGTCACTGAAGCCAACATATGTTAATGTTCTTCATCTGTGACTGTTTTTTCAGATTCATTATACATAGATGAGAGTTTTTCAAATCATGTGTGATATCAACGATAATTTTGCTGACTCGCCAACTTCTTTCTTTCAGGTACATGGGAAGCAAATAACACTGTGTGTGAGTCTGATCCTCTGTGTGACCCAGCAGTCCTTGTTACAGCCACCAACTCTGAGCCACATATTCGCAACCGTCGCCTGTCTCCTGGTTCAGGCAACTGTGGAGGTGGTGGTGGTGGAGGCTGCATCTCCGGAGGTGACCAGCAACCCCGACAGCTCTCACCTGAAGTCGACCAGATCGGACCCAGCCACGCGCACACCTTCAGCTTGCGCAGGGAAAAAGAACGCAAAGGGCAGCATCACAAAGGCCGCAGCATCCGTAGGGAAAGTCAGAAGGGTGTTAGCAGAGTAAGCGAGCGGCCACAAAAGGTTAACCAAAAGGAGAGGTGGGTGGAGGACAGTCTGTCACTTCTCAAGCCCCCACCTGCCTTCCCAGTGCAGGACAGCCCCGCCAAGCTGCAGCCTGCCGTCAGTTACGCCTCCAAGGTGAAGGCCGGAGCAGCAACTGGAGCGCTGGAGGAGGACCGCCCAGCCATCGGCGTGCTGCTACAGAACCAGTGGGGTCTCAGTTTCATCAGTGAGGCGAGGCCGGTCACAGAGGCCCCTAGCACGAGTCCCACCGCACACGCCCTCCCCACTGAGCCCACAGATGCTGAACAGTCAGCAGACTTACAGCTCGAGACAGTTCTCACAGTCGAGCCTCTCGCAGAAACCCCTAGTCCAGTCCCTGCCTCTGCCATCCCAACCACACGTCAAGAGGTGGACAAGAGCAACGGGAAGCTGCTGCTGAGTTGTCGCCATCTAGTGGAAGCTTTGAACTATCACAGTAGAGGTGAGACTTCCACGGGGCTCTGAACATAGCTCCTTGCCTTATTTTTGTTTGATTGATGTATTTTTGATAAATAACCTTTTGTCCCATCTTTTTTCTCCTCTCTATAGAATGGAATGCTATCTGTAACAAACAAAAAAAAGGTAGGCTCACTCAAAACAAGTCTTTGCTGTCACACCCCATGAAAGGGAAAAACAAGGGCAAAACAGGGGGAAAAAACTGAAACAGCAGTGTTTGAAATGTTGTGAAAGAGACTTCAGCTCTTAGTGTTAGTGTTTGCAGGACGTGGTAACGTCTATTTTGGAAGCTGCGTTAGTTCTTTTGCTATAAGTGCATTATGTGGATGTGTGCTCCTTGAAAATAGAGTTCAGAGGGTTCTTCAGGTTAAGTTGTTCACTACTGTTATGCCCAACTTTTAAAAAGTTACCCACATATAAAGATAATCTGGTTTATTAAATTAAAAATCCTGCATTTGTCCAATGGATATGATTGAAGCCATTTTGGAGTGTTAGTAGTTAGTAGCCATTTGTTGTACACTGGTCAACAGGATCAAAGCTGAAGATTAGTCTAGTCCACATAAGTGTAATTCTCATAAGGAATTGATGTAACATGTAAACCTTAATTACTTAATTACTGTCTGGTGTAAATATTATTATGTATCTCTGCTTAAAACTTCTCTGTCTGACATCATGTTTGCTTTTCCTGTGTTTCAGCTCCAAAAAAGGTTGTCTGGTATAAGGACACCCAAGAGCACCCGGCCTAGCAGTGTGAGAAACCCAAAGCATATAAAAACACACACAACACACACCTACATGCACATTAAAACACGTAATGATGGACACATTTTTGAGTCCTGTTCACACACACTGCACTCAGGATGATGTCTTCACACAAAGCCACACTGAGACACTTTGGACTAACTCTTTTGAGATCTTACAGCAATGGACTTTTTTAACGCCTTACAGAAAGCCTGCCTTAATTAATCAGACCTGTTTTCATCGCCTCTCATTACCATTTTAGCTTGTATGTGTAGAGCTGGTCTTGTTATTTTAAACAATCTCTGAGGAGCTGTATTTCCCCCCACCCCCCTCCCCCCCTGTGAGAGCTGCATTTTATCAAACTTATTTTGTGTCCTCTGTACATAAGGGTCAATCATTACTGAAGCAGAGAAAACACAAGCAAAATAGCTCAACGATTAGTCTGTATACATCACTGCTTGTTAAAGGCACAATGGGTAGGATTTCCCTCAAAAACAAAACGTTTGGACTCTAAAAAAATTTCACTCAGTCATCACTTATGACAAATTAAAAGTGTGTGCCAGTGTCTATTCATTCTGTTGGCTTAAAGCAGTTAGTGTTACACAGTGGAAAGGTATACATCAATTAAATTACTTTTACCACCATTTTTCTTGTTTTATCAATACATAGTGAAAGGCAGAGGCTGCAAATATGAACCTGAAGTTTCAGACAGCAGCAGCACAGGGTGGCTGTCAAACAATGCTGTTATCTTGCCTTGTAGATGCATTTTTGATAAACAGTAGTGGTATGTGCTTAATTCACTAACACATTACATTTCCTGTGACTACTTCATTATCACCCACAAACCTTTTTTTCTCCATGCTTTTCATCTGAAGCTGCTGTGGAAGTGCAGCTTTTCTTTTACATTAGCAGTATGTTTATAAAACCCACTACAGAATATTTTCTGTGCAATCCGTAACACCAGTGTTGTCATAAGTTACTGAACTGGTTGGAAAGTTTTCTCACCAAGGCACCTCTAATTTTTATAGACCCTGCCCTCTGCCTGTTTTATTTTATTTTTCTGGGCATCTGGGGCAGTTGGTGTTGAGTCTCTGACAGTTATACAGTTCGAGAGACTAAGACTCTAGAAAACATGGAAGCTGTTTGCCAGATCATGTGCTTCATTCTGGTATCATTACACTAGAAAATAGGGTCCGACTTAAATTGTTATTTCCCAACCACAACAGACAAATCCTACTCATTGTGTTCTTAAGTTGCTTAAGAGACCAGTCCCTCAGTGGCTCTTTGGCTAATGGAGGACAGAAGAATGGAAGGTGAAAGCTGCCATTTTAACACAGAGTTGCCATCGCTTTCTGAGTCATGAGGCTGCTGCCTCACTGATGAGGTCAATCAAGCACTTTGTTAAAAAGAAAAGAAACTGTTATGACCAATCCCGGTGTGCGAGAAACATTCACCAGAGTGATTTATTTTCCCTTTCTCCATTACAAACAGAAGAATGTCTGTCTCGGACCTGCTTGAATTTTATGGTTAATGTATGCAGAGGACTTGTGAATCGTGTCTTGAGTTTACATGGGGTGTAGTCAAAGGCACAGTAGAGTTCACCCTTTACCCCTGTCAGATCTTAATGCTGTGTTCCTTTTTTTCGTTTTTATTGGTTCCCTAACGGGGGTAAATGTTGCTCATGAATCCATAAGGGATTTCACCATGTTCAGTATGTTGATTTTTGAAAAGAAAATTTATTGAATTAAAAAAATTTACACTGGAGAAAGAGGAGGAATGTAAGTGAACAGTATTGCTTAATAAAAATGAATAAACTTGACATGTATTGTTGATGATCTCTTTATTTCCAGTTCACTTATTGCTGTACAGACTGACAGTTCAAAATCATGTTTTCTTCCAATGTTTCACTTCCTTAAATTTACAAGTGCACGATAACTGATACCAATAAACTGTTTGTAACTGAGCATAACAGTTAATCATTATCACCAAATTATGGTGCCAGAATTTTTTATAATAAAATGCTGCATAAAAAAGTAGAAATACAGAAAAAAAAAAAACTATTCCTTATCAGCAGTGGTCCAGCCAGGCGGAACTGATTCCCAATCAATGGCTTGAGCTAAGCCTTTTTTTTTTTCTTTCCTCCAGATGTTGTGTAGGAGTCCATAGTTCACCTGAAACTTCAATAGGTAGCAAAATTTAAAATCAATAAATCTTCCACTGCTACCGGAATTGCTGCCACCAAACAGTGAAGTTTTAGGAAGAGTTAGAGAGAAGAACTTCCCCAAAACAAAATGTGATGTGCTTTTAAGCAAAATGGTAAAAAAAAAAAATTCCAGAGTTGAAGTGTCTAGTTAGGGTCTTCAGTAGTTTAAAACTACCTGTCATAATAAACCTGTGGCACCAAGATGATGATCAGCCATCAGTCAATCTCTCCAGGTCACCTCCACCTCATCTGTTCTGTACCTACAACAGGACAAATGTTCACATCAACACGGACACAGGTAATGTCAGCTAAGCAAAAAGGCCTATTAAGGTTTCTCCTACATCTCAAGAACTTTTTTATATACCATGAGAACATTGTTCACTTTTTGATAAATGAGGGTAAAGATAAATCTTGGATTCGCTAGGATTCAACTCTGTGGACCAAACATGCTAGGTCATTAAATCTCAAGCAGCCATTTCGAATTGCCAGGATTGTAATAATTTCCCACAAGGAGTTTAAAGCAGAGGTTAGATACAGACAGGTGAGAACAGCAGAGTGTGAAGACACAAAAAAAATCTCCAGTTTCATAAGTCTACCTTTGTGTAATCCACGAGTCCTCCAGCTCTGTCACCTGACCAGACCTGAACATCTCCCAGCCGGCTTGAGCGATCATTGCTCCGTTGTCGATACAGAATCTGGCACAAAAGTGAACACTGTTATCTGACCTGAACCTGGAGCGCACTGTTCCTGTCAGACTGTTAAATAAAGCCTGGAGTGAAGACATGTGACGGAAAGAAAAGATGACTGTTTGCTGTTTGCCACATATTCACAAAAGGCTTTGATAAGGACATTTTTCTACTGATGCTTCTAATAGAACAAGTTTTGAAAGGACTATATACCAGTGATTTCACATGGTTATTTACAACCACTCACCTACACTTGACATTAATGCTTACCTTTCTAAAAGCATACTGTTGTATTTTTCATTGTATAAAAAAAATTACTTACAAATAAAATTAACAACTTTAATTTACCTAATTAGGAGAAGTTTAAATTTAAAATGTACCAAACTAATTTTGAGAGAAAAGAACAACACAGGCAGATCTATGGCATTGTATGCACTGAAATAATTATCCTTTCAAATATGCTCATCTCCACACCAAATTTTACTCTCGTCAGACTGGAAAAGCCTGACGCTGCATTGACATCATGACTGAACACCTACTCTGTAGAGAATCCATTCATGGGCGTTACAGTCCTGATTTGTATTCAGCCCACTCTGTTGTCATTGTAATGAAAGTGAGTGTGGAGTTACTGGCTTACCGCTCATCTGTGGCAAACAGCTTGGCTCCTCTCTCCTTACACATCACCCCCATCATCTCCTGCAGACGGAGGTTACCTGCAGAGGACAAAACAGGTCACTCTCTCTCCCCAAAGTTAATGTCAATATTTTAGGTACCTGAGACATTCTCACTGTAATTTCGCTACTGAAAATATCTAGACATTTCAGCACTGGACATCAGAATTATTTTTACAGGGTTCAAACACTTTGCTATTTCCTTTAAGCATCAATATCTGATGTACTTACAGCCAACGCCCCCGACAATCAGGACCTCTTGGGAGCCGCAGTGAGCCATGGCCCTCTCTGTGATCTCCACCAGCATGGAGAACACAGTCTCCTGCAGGGAAGGAGCTGTTAGTGCTAAGTGGTATTGACGACATTCAACAACATGATAAATACTGCAACTACCAGCTTTACAATCAGTTTCTTGGTCATTCATGATAGGAGATTGAATGTCTATGTTTTTGATAAAAGACATTAGAAGATTTGGGCTGCAGGTGGTTTTATAGGCACTTTCATATTTTTTTAACAGTTTGCTGACAATACAAAACAAAATTGAAAACCAAATAAAAATAATAATGTTGTTTTTGGCTAAATATCTAAAATTGATTAAAGAACAGATATGAAAATGTTAACATTGATGTGACTGAAACAAAAGTTATAGTGATTTTTTTGGTCTTTTGATGACTTAAGTGTCTTTCCCAAGGACATTTCGGACTGTAGATATGAGGAACAGAGCCAATAATCAACCTTCTAATAAGTCAAATATATTCAGTTTTTTTTTTTTCAGAGTCAAATCACAAACTAAGTTGTCGAAAGAAACTGTGCTTACAGAGCAGGTCTTCACCACCATTTTTTTTTTTTTTTTTTAACCTGACAATTTGAATCATTTCTCGCATGAGCAAGCACTCTGTGACAGTGAAGAGGAAAAACTCTTTTAACAGACCTTTTCCTTTTCAACCTCGGACACGGCCCCGACTCAGATATCAGATTTTCTCGACAAGATTATCCTGGTCTAAAGAATTCACAATAAAAATCTTACAGTGTGAAGAGTCAGTCGGAAAACACCAGACTGCTCCTTTTATTCAGAGGTTTGAGTCCTGTGAGGAAGTGGGTGCGGCTAAACTGCCCAGAGGGATACGATTGATGACACCTGTGAGGTGTGTGGAGGATGATGCAATGTGGCACGAGAGAAGCACTGAGGAGCAAATTTCTGAGCCGAAATACTTTAAAAACTCAGTTGCAGTTTTTTCATCTATGGCATCTTAAGCTCTGAGAGTCAAGTGGAGAATCACAGAGCTGCCATAACTTTAAGGTGCCAGTCAACAAACTTCAAGAGCAGGTTTGATTAATTTTTTCACCTTTTTTGTCTCTTGTGGTGTTTGCTGGGTCTGATGACTGAGTTGCTGACATTGTTGAGCTTCTAACATATACTGTTCTTCAAAATAACTTCACTACCTTTAGCATGACTTAATGTTTTCTTCTTCAAACTCCTCTCTGCTCTTCACTTCTTCAAGAGTTTGAACCTTGAACCCTCATTGACGCTGTTGCCCCACAGACACATACTTCTTGCCTGACTGACAGAGCTTCCAAAGACTCTATGAACTACAATTATTTTGTCTTGAGAGACTGTTTTTAGAAATAGGTGAATGACTTTAAATTTTGATTGATTACTTTTGCTTGGATATACAATGTGTTGTTGATATAACAAAGTTTGTTTAAAGGAAGTAACATCTTGCCTGAAATTTAATTCTTTAAACTTTTGTGTATTTTTTGTATGTGGATAAGGTGTAAACTCTACACTGAGTAATTTTTTTACATACTTAACTGTGTCTTGAGCCCAGTTTATTAGTTATGATAACTTTAGGCTTTGAGTTAAAGTACAAAGGGATATCTATGGAGAATCAGAAAAAAACATCACTATTAGTCTAATTCATCTTTTCAACTGTAACCATAAAAAAAAACCTTGATTTTTTTTTTTCTTTTTTATGGCAGGTGGAAACCAGCTTGAGGGTGCATCACCTACTGTTACAGACTGTGAATGAAAAGAAATATGATTTAAGGGACTATTTACATAATATTGTCATGTATATTAACACTATCAATATTTATTCTAAAAAAACATGAATATTGTGAATACCTGTGTATTGCAATCTCCCTAGTTTAAATTAGGATTTATTCTTACACAGGCACAGTTTTTGCTTTTATTTATCACAACAGAGCTAAATCGAGTTTTTTAAGCTGACTGAGCTACACAGTATGCTACACAAACTATGCTACACACGCTATGCTACACACATTATGCTACACACACTATGCAGGGCAGCAGTACACTAACAGTCCTTAGTACCTGCAAAGAGAAGCACAAATCCTCTGCTGTACACTGATCAGCGGCCAGCATCTTATGAGAAACTTCCTATGGAAAAAACAAAAACAGAAAGTCAGGATCATGACACAAAGACGTGCAGTCACAGACATCAAACTTAGGTTTTCCCTGATTTTTTTTTTTTGTACCTTATTTACACTATGTCAAAAGACACCAGGGAGGATGAAATTATTATTATGGTCATATCACATATTGTAGATAACTAATTACTCACCTCAATGTAGGATAAAATACCAGAAAATGAAACATCCATTCCTTTCACTGTGTATGGCAGCTCCACATACTGACTCCCTCTGACAGCACAGACAAGAAGCAAAGTATACTTTCATATATTGGTGGTAAAAACAAAAAACAAAAGAAAAAGCACACACACAGTCTTACACATGCAAGTAAAACTCTTTAGTGGCTCACTCACTTTTTGGCCATCTGCTCGATGTTGTAACCTGGACTAGGGTCATTGGAAATCTGAAAGAGGAAAAACAGTTCCACACAAAGAATTTACACTCATTGAACAGAAACCGTAAAAAGCAAAGAGTTGCTCTAATGAGGACCATAACCACACACACCTTTATAACTCGGGCAAACCTGTCCAAACAGTTGCCAACTGCGATGTCAATTGTTTCCCCAAATATTCTGTACCGTCGCTCTGAGTATGCAATAACCTGCAGAAAAACATATGGGCAAAAGTACAGTCAGACGCAACCTAATAAATGTATAAGTCAGTGTATATTGTGAGCCAAGTCAGTAATCTCTGAACCAAAAAAAAACAAAGAACAGCCCAAAACTAAGAGCCCTGCAGGCAAGAAGTTTTTTTTCCAACAAGCAGAACCAACCTGTGTGTTCCCTCCACTAACATAAAGCACAACGGGGTTGTTGGCCTTTGTAATGAGTCGGCCCATCTCAATGTGTCCAATACAGTGGTTGACACCGAGGAGTGGCTTCCCCCAAAGCTGTGCAACTGTTCGAGCCACCAGAGCCACTGTAACTAAGGGGGCACCCATACCGGGTCCTAAAAGAGAAGGATAGGGAGTCTGTTACACTGAAGTAATAACTCACATTATAATCCTGTTTGAGAGAGATCACATCAGTCTGGTGAGTTTAATGTTGCCCTTTCCCAATTGATCAATTCATGGACAATCATATGGCCACTAGTTGTATCTGTATTAAAATGAAATTCTGGTAAAGTTCTGAAAATTTTTTTAAATCCACGAGACATCTAGAAATGTTCGTTTGATGCGTCGAGTAGTTAACACATTCATATGCACTGTTATGTTAAAAAGTCTGACATAAATTTAAAATTCAAAAAGTCACGATGTCCAACTTTGAAATATTAAGGGCACACAAGTTAATAATAATTAATCACTGATTATTCCTTCTACCAGGAGAGAAACCAGGCTCTTGAGTTACCTTTGGTGTACGCCACACAGTCGACGTCCGCAGGTTTCAGCCCTGCTTGCTCCAGCGCCTCCTTGAGGACAGTCAGTATGACAGCACGATGGTGCCTGGCAGTGTCACTGGGCATGAACCCTGATAGGTAAAATCACATGACATACTTTCAACTTCTTGTGCAAGACTGTTAGACTGATGAATTGCCAGTGAAGGAGCCATTAGAGTTTTAGCAGAGATGTACCTTACCTTGACCAGGAGGGGTAATGTAGGTTCGTCTGGGGTTGGAAAGCACTTCGCCATCCCTGATTATTCCAATCCCGATCTTATTGGCACTGCCCTCAAATCCAATTACTACAGTCATGGCAGCTAAAAGGATATTTTAAGTAAAAGAAAAGCAGTTTGCAGTGAAGATAAATGTATTCTATCTTTGCATGGAAGCCAAGAGTCATACAGCAGCAGAGTTTCTGTTTAAAAGTGTACTTTCCTTTATTATGTAACGGTAACCCATTTAACAAATGGGTTAGAATTGTTAAGAGGGGACATCAGCAAAGAGCAGACAACCAGAGACAGATCTCTGGTTCTTGTCAAACTAAAGAAAAGAAAAAGAACAGGAGCAGGGGCCTGTTTCAGAAGCCAGCATTTGGAAACTCTGAGTTCAAATCTGACATTTGAAATAACTAACTCTGGGCTGTCAAACTCAGAATTTTTGTTTTCAGAGCAGGTGATAACACCAAGTTTTTTGCAACTCTGAGTTCAATTACACCTGAGTAGAGCTTGTGCATGATTAAAAGTCCCTAATCATGTAAACACAGATAACAGGATTCATCATGTCAACTGAAAGAAAAAGTTTGAGCCTTTGAGTTTGAGAAAAGTACTGCTGCAGCTATAAAAGAACGCCAGCAGGCCTGACAGAGTCAACGTGAGTACTGATAAAAACAAAACGTTCTTCGGTGCTTACTTTTTTTCATCTGACTGAATATGGTGGGTGTCACATTTGGCATTGTTATTACAATAGAGGAATCAGATTTGTTAACTGACCGAACAAAATGTGACACCCACCAAAATTTATGTCTCACTTTTTCTTGTTAGGGATGATCTCTCATGGTAATACATGATTTATTTACCTATTACAATGACTTAAGTGATTTTTTTTAAAATAATGCCAAACTTATCTTTTTCATTACGAGGCATGTAGGTTTAATATGAAATAATGCGAATATTGAACTGCCATCCCTAAAAAAAATGAACTTTAACATTTATAATAGACAGTCAATTTGAGATGTAAGCAGACACCACACTGGTCTCACCGGTGACTCTTCCAATACAGCCTGCTTAGCCTACATTTTGCATACACTACGCGTAACATGCATACATACATAACAGTTCATATTTTGCAAAGCGAAAACAAATCATCCCGTACAGCTACTGCTATGAAAGCAGCGACAACATGGTGTCTAAATCAAACTAACTGGTTTTCACGCAGAATTGAGTAAAGACATAAGAAAAGCTACCTTTTTTTCTTTCCTTCTATAGTTCACATGAATCCAAATTGGTGCCAGTTAAACTTTTAACTCAGTAATTGCTTCGCCTCGGCCAACTTATGTGGCCCAAGTACTCCATGAAACTCGTAGGTCCCAAACATAGACGGCTGGAGAGGTGGCCTTTCCAAAAAGTAACAGTTAAAATATATTTCACTAAAGTAAAAATGGCTGCATAATGTGATATGTGTTATAACCACTAGTCGTCAATATTTTAAACAGTTTAAGAATAAATAATAAAACGCAGAGAGTTTGGGGTATTTTTGATCAGGCACTATCTTAGACAGTCACCAAGTATAGCAAGCACATGGTCCGAAACGGAGTCTTTGCTGTGTTTTTTTCTGCGTGTGTTAAAGAGGGAGTGTGTGAAGCAGCACAGACTAGTCTTTGCATCCTGTTGCAAGAAAGCAAGTAAGCCAATTTGCATCTCATTTTGCGGAAACGTGTTGTTGGTTAAAATAACGGTACCGTTATTCAACATTTGCATTTTAGGATTAATCAAGTAAGCTTTTCAAGAAGCTAATTAAGAGCTGCGTGGTTATATCCCATTCATTCATTGTGCAGGCCGTCTGCTGCTGGCTCCGAGCTTTTCTTTGTCAGAGGAGAAGCTAGCGTTAGCACAGTTCGCCATTAAACCTGTTGTGAAAAACGCAAACGCATGTAAAGTTTTAGCGTCGGCTGTTGTTTGTTTCATGACATCTACATGCAAGGTGATAATTTTGCATCAAGCAAGGCACGAATTCTCGTCGAATTTAACATTAGGTGAGCTTTGTTACATGCTCAGCCACAGTAACGGTTTTAAAGAAAGCGTTTTGTTGTTTTGCCGATATCGATGGGCCGATGCTGTTGTTGATATCCATCTCCGAGTGTTAGTACACGTGTAAGTGTTTAGACTTTCTGATTGAAGATTTGTTATTTCCGGCCCAACTTCCAACACTGGCGAGTTAGTTTCACAATCGTAATTTTTTGTTTCATGTCTTTTAAAATTTGAAAATCATGCTAATTACTAATTTTCGTCAAAGTTCTTCGAAAATAAAACTAATTGAAAGGAAGCCCTATCAAATATGTTCGTGCTTTATGTGAAATAAAGGTTTTACTGGAATAGCAAAGTCCTGTAGGGGTCGTCGAATCATACATTTATTGATATGTTGAACCAGTTTATCGACATTTACTAAAAAAAAATGTCAACAAAACTTGAAACATTGTTTTAAAAACACCTCAACTTTACACAACTTCACCAAATACAACGAGACATTTCAAATGGCTCTGCAGTTGTTGTATTTGAACAGTAACAATTATTGACATTGTCTATTGAGCAATAAATCTGACTGATTCCTCTTCTCTTTTTTTCAGCGGCGCGTGTGCTGTTGTGTGTGCGTGTTGTGTGTCTGCGTGGTGTGTTGAGTGTCCGATCGAGTTCAAGTATGAAGAGAGGCAAGAAGGCAGAGGAGGCGGCCGCAGATGGGGAAAATGACACAGGCTCTGGTACTGCAGCATGCATCAATGCACACATTCAGACATGGATTGTTAATGTATAAAGAAAACCCTCTAAAGAACGTTTTTTAATCAAAACATGTCCAATACCACTTACATGACTTTGTATTTACTTTCAACATACAGCGTCTGCAAAGAAAGGAAAGAAAACCAAGGAACCAGAGGCCCCAATACTTTATGATGATCCTCCTGACAAAATGACCAGCAAGGATGGACGCAGTGCCAACTTTAAGATCACTTCCTGGAACGTTGATGGGCTGAGGGCTTGGGTGAAAAAGAAGGGCCTGGATGTGAGTTTCTGTGAAACTTTAGCAACATAAATCTGTCATGTTCAGTTTTGAGTCTGGTTTTTAATGGTGAACACTTCTGTGTGTCCTCTCAGTGGGTGCGTGAGGAAGCTCCAGATGTTTTGTGCCTGCAGGAGACAAAATGTGCTGAGAAATCTCTCCCTGCTGAAATAACCTCAATGCCGGAATATCCCCACAAGTACTGGGCAGGATCAGATGACAAGGAGGGTTACAGCGGTGTGGCCATGCTATGCAAGACTGAACCCCTCAAAGTCACCTATGGCATCGGTAAGCAATGTACAATTCAACACTGGGCCTGTACAGCAGACATCTTTCATTCGGCTTAAGTTTTGATCCTGCACTGGTGAAGGCACAGGTGAATCCTGCAATGGCTAAAAAGAATTAAAGAGAAAGTTAAAATAGTTTGTTTTTACAGGTTAAGAGTTTAATTTCATAATTTCATTTCAGTTCTTAATTTTTTTTGTTAACTATGCAAAAAGTGCAAAAATTGTGTGCTAAAATTTAACATAATTTGAATTAAAAGTACATTAATCTGCACATTTTTTATGGCATGAATAATTGGATGCTAAATTGGAACTAAAACCGGGTTATTTGCAGTAACTTCCCATTGTCTCAAACCATTTCTTGGCAGATGCTACCTCAATCAACACATGAACCTGGTAAAACTAGAAGTTTTTGTATTTACTGTTTTTTTTATACATATTGAACAAAGAATACATACCTTACACATACAATGCTTTGTGTACAGTTTTTTAGACATTTAGAGTGTCTTTATGCCAAGCTAACTGGCTCCTGGCTGTAGTTTCATAAACCTAAACCAGTGACTCTGGACAAAAAAGCACACTTTCAAAAATGTAAAATCGTTGCTTTAAAAGTGCAGCGTTCAGGACAACTAGCAGGGATGTTACAGATTGCAACCAACTGAACATCAGTCCTCTCACTCTCTTCTCCAAGAATGTAGTAGAGCCTTTGGTGGCCTTGAAACAAACAAAAAAATGCAAAAGGCAAGTGTGTGGTTTGTCCAGTCTTGGCTCCTGTAAAAAAACTTAAGGATGCACAATACAGTGGACTGTGAAGAAGACGACTTGCTCTCTCTGTAAATATGAGTCTCAATCCACAATAAAGACACCACAACAATTCTTATTTTATGGTGACATACTACCAATTAAAACATACTTAAAAATGTATTTCATGTCTGCTATGGGCAACAAATAAATCCCCCAAAATTCCACAAAGCAGACCGACAAACTGTTAGTTACACGTTCTTTAACATCACGGAGAAGAATGGTACACAGTAGATGTAGTCGAGGGATGTGGCTTTGCTGAGAGTCTTTAAACTGTACATTTTTATCGTGAACACAAGTAAACCCACACTGGAAACAGAAAGTGAGTAAGCCTTGGAGTCCTACAGTGAGGTACTCATTCTGTTGTTAATTCTACCAATACTTTAGGCAAAGAAGAGCATGACAAGGAAGGCCGTGTCATCACTGCCGAGTTCCCCAACTTCTTCCTGGTGACTACTTACGTACCAAATTCCGGTAGAGGCCTTGTGCGCCTAGATTATCGCAAAACCTGGGATGTTGACTTCCGGGCGTACCTGAGCGAGCTGGACGTACAGAAGCCCCTGATACTGTGTGGTGACCTTAACGTTGCACACCAGGAGATCGACCTGAAGAACCCAAAGGGGAACAAGAAAAACGCAGGCTTCACCCCTGAAGAGCGTGAGGGCTTCAGCCAGCTGCTGAATGCTGGTTTCACCGACAGCTTCCGCGAGCTCTACCCCGATCAAACCCATGCTTACTCCTTCTGGACCTACATGATGAACTGCCGCGAAAAAAACGTGGGCTGGAGGCTCGATTATTTTTTGCTGTCATCCAGTCTGCTGCCAGGCCTGTGCGACAGCAAGATCCGCAACAAGGCGATGGGAAGCGATCACTGCCCCATCACTCTGCACATAGCTGTCTAGGTCACTGTCAACCGGCAAGGCTACTGCTGTGCATAGCCTTCACTGTTTTCTTCCTACATCTGCTCCAACTTGGCTGAAACTATCATGCATGCCTGTGTGCGTGTGTATGTGTGTACCGTAAGAGTGAGACACTGCCTATGTATGCAGGGAAATTGTACATGTGATGACCTTTCTAATGAGTGAAGCGCTGCCCTAACTCACTTTTTCAGTAGGTTCAGCAGTAGCGTAGTTGTCTAGTCCTTTTTTCAGTTTTCATTTAAAAAAAAAATCATAACATTACAACAAAATTCAAAATGCCCATTTGAAGATCCTCTTCATGTAACTGAAGTTTGTTTGTGAACCCACTGATGCACATCTGAATTCTGTAAAGATGCAACACTAAAACTCCAAAATGTCTAAGCTAATTTTTAACAAAAACCTATAACTGGCTATAGAGCTGTGTCACAGCGGTGCTCCTGTCTGTACTACTATTCACCTGAGACACGCCTTCCTGCCCAGAACCTGCAGTAATGTTTCTGTGTCACTGTTTTAAGTCAAACTACTGTTTAAAGCAAATGTAACCTGTTCCTGCACAAATATTTTCTAGCCTTTTTTTTTAAAAAACAGTGGTAAATTTTCTGTTGTAAAAACATGCTCACAATAAAGACCCGATTTATGTAAAACTGTCTTCTGTTCATTATTTGAACACATTGGAACAATGTTAAGACAAAAAAAACTTGCAATGCATTTAAAAAAAAAAACCCACATTCCTTGGTTCAGTCTGCTTCAACAGAAACAACCTTGATATAAATAGGCATTCACTTTATTGGGAAAAAGGAACATTCAACATGACCCTTTTTTTTGTAGAACATGTCTGCACAAGATGCAGTCAATGCATTTGCATTGGTGATGAATCACAATGATCAATCAGTACCTTTTGATTCAGTCTATACTAATCTACATTCTAACAATTAAACTTCAAAAATACTGATCTCTTGATTAATTAGTTCAAGTCTTGACTACTTTAACTTCATGATATGTGTTCGTTGATGCATTTTCAAGTTATAGGACTGCCTGAATCCCTTCCCACACTCTACGCACAGATAGGGTTTTTCCCCAGAGTGTATTCGCTGGTGTCTTTTCAGGCGGTTGGCACTGAGAAAGCTCTTGTCACACTCGGTGCAGGAGTACGGCCGGACTCCGGTGTGGTAGCGCAGGTGGATGGTGAGGTAGCATGACTGAGTGAATTTCTTGCCACAGTGGGGGCACTGGAAGGGCTTGTGGCCTGTGTGGAAACGCTCGTGCTTCAGAAGCTCGGCGTGGGAAAAGAAACCCTTTCCACAGTCAGAGCAAAGGTACGGCCTTTCGCCTGAATGAGTCAGCTCGTGTCTGATCAAAGTTGCCTTATAAACAAAACTCTTGTCACATTGCGAGCAGCTGAAAACGTTTTCCCTGGTGTGGCAGCGCTCGTGCTTCTTCATGTTGCGTTCCCTCTTAAAGCTCTTGCCACAGAAGGAACACATGAAGGGCATTTCTTCTGAATGAATCTTCATGTGGCTCACCAAACCCCCCTTGTAGAGGAATCCCTTCCCACACTGCGTACATATGTGCGGCCGCTCCTTTTGATGAATGCGTTGATGTGCAGTGAGAGCGGCCCGATAGGCGAAACTCTTTCCGCAGTTGCAGGTGTGTACTCTCTCCTCTTGGTGAGTCTGGAGGTGCCTGTTGAGGTAGCTTGCACAGCTGAAACCCTGGTCACAGCGAGAGCATTTGTAAGACCGCTCAACCTTACTGACATCCTCCACATGGGTCTTCAAGTGTCTCACTAGTGCCGACTTCCAGGCAAACGCCCGGCCACACTCTGAACACAGGTAGGCGCCGTTTTCCATGTGGGTGCTCATGTGCTCCCTCTGAGCCACCAGGGACTTGAAGAACTCCCCGCAAATCAAACACTCGTACTTGCGCCCAAACTTGTGCGTCTGCTTGTGCCTCTCAAGTGACTGTTTGAAAGAGAACCGTCGTTCGCACAGAGAACACAGGAAGGGCTGCTCACCCGTGTGGATGCGCTGGTGAGCTTTTAGTAAGGATTGGAACTTGAAAGTCTTTTCACAGTCTGGGCAACCAAAACGTCCCTCTTCATCTGCGTGGGGCTGGAGGGACAGCTTGTCATCCTCAGATGGAGCAGAGTGAACCTTGTCAATGTGCTCCTGGACCTGTGCTTCTTCTGAGTGTTGGAAGGAGCACTTGGGGCAGGAAAAAGCAGCTAATGAGCCATCTGTTACAGGAGCTAACAGAGAAACAAAGTCATTAAAGTCTGAAGCAAGAAATTAACACTGCTAAGAAATTGTTAATCTACATGCTTGCATTCACGTTTTTAGGTGCCATAGAAGAATGTTCAGTAAGCCTGCATATTACAGGTATAGGAGCCAAATATGTTACTGTGATGGTCTGGAGTGAATTGTGTTTCACTTTGTGTGTGTTGGGTGTTGCTGTGCGGTTAACTGGGGCTCAGGTTTAAAAGGTAGCAACATCAGTGTTAATGTCAGGTGTTTGACCTGGAAGGGCAAAAAGTATTTGACTAATATTGTAGGAGCTTAGTCAATACTTAGGCTACTGAGATGTATTGACCTGAAGTACCCTGGTTGACACGCCGCAATATTGTACATTACCATGTGTTCATGTTGATTAGTCAGAGTCCGGACAATGTTCCTTTGATGAAGAATGATGTACATGAATGTTGACAAAGTCCATTTTGCGATCCCGGTGACAACAAAGAAACACGCTGGCATTTAGCACCACAGCGGTCAAAAACTGTTTGCCCTTCCAGGTCAAACACCTGACATCAACAGTGATGTTGCTACTTTTTATACCTGAGCCTCAGTTAACCGCACAGCAACACCCAACACACACAAAGTGAACCACAATTCGTTCCACACCATCACAATAACATATTTGACATAACATATTTTATTTAAATTGGTTGTTTTGTTCAGCTATAAGTCAAACATCTGAAATGTTTTTTGATAGGTCTACTCTCCAGTCTAATTAATATATTATTTACATTAATTTAAGTAAATGTTCTGTCTCCCTTTTATAATGTCATTTAAATTGGGACACATTAGTTTCTTAATAATATCTGGCCAGTCATTTACAGGTTCCCAGATCTTTAGCTGCTTTGACTTTTGCTAAATAAATGAAGTATCTTAGCTACCATCTCTCTTGGATTATGTAATCATTGCTAAAATCATGCTAAAATAAAAGATATTTTAAAGTAAAAAGCTCACTTTTATTCTCGTCCTCTGATGACGCTATGGCTGACCCGTAAGAGTGCTCTGCGCTGTGAAAGAGAGAGGAAATAAACAGCATTTTTTATTTGCCTTTTGTCCTGAAACAGCCACTGAATAATCAGTTGAACAATATAGGTCCTTTTCTTTTACATACACAACTTATAATAAAATTCAAATGACAAAAAAAAAAAAAAATTAAAGAAATCATATGTAAACACAACAAGAACGCATTTGGGTGGTTAATGAGGACTGATGATTTTACCGGTTGAAAGGCAAAGGCTTTAGCTCCGGAGTGCTTGCCTTGGTGATCTCTTTCCTTCTTTTAGTGGTCATGCGCTTCTGTAAATTTATCACCTGGATCTTCATAGTTGGTTTGCGTTTGCGCCCACTAGTGCGCACCTTCACCAGGGAAACGACTTTGTTAAGCTCTGGGGCCATGGCTTTGGGCTCAGAGGTGGGATGTTCACTACTTTGCATCTCTGCATTCTCACGGTCACCATCAGCATCATCATCTGCCAGTACTTGACAGTCAGGTCCGGCAAATGCAACAGGAGCCTCAGTGACACTTTCGTCACCTACACCAACTTCTTGCTCATCTTGTTGGCTCTCTATAGACTCATTTGCATTTCGATCATCAGTGTGAGTTTTCATGTGCCTTGCAAGTGACAGTTCCCAGTTAAATTTCTTGTTGCACTCATGACACGTGTAAACACCATCTTCCATGTGTGTTTGCTTGTGCTCAGTGCGGGCTGACAAGGAGTGAAAGGTCTTCCCACAGATAAGGCAGTTGTACTGGCGTCGAGTTTTGTGTGTGTGTCTATGCCTGTCAAGGGACTGTCTGAAAGAGAAGCAGCGACCGCAGTCAGTGCAGCGGTGAGGGCGTTCACCTGTGTGGATCACCCTGTGGGCGATTAGTGAAGAGGCAAACTTAAATTTCTTCTTGCAGTCTGGACAGTGATGAGGTCCCACAGGGTTTTTGTGTTGGGGGGATGCTAAATCATTCTTGTTAGTTTCTGGAAGGATTATGTTTGCCAAACCACTTGCAGCTTTTTCTTGACTTCCTGTTTCAACTTCTTCCTCCCCGGCTGTCTCATCAGGAAGTACAACCAGCATATCTTCAGTCACTATGCTACTTTCTGTTCCTTCACAGCAGTTTTCTCCCATCACCACCTCAATGTCAGTGCTTGTGCCTAACTCGACCTCTGCATAATCAGTCACTGTGATTATTTCAACGGCTACATCATCCACAAATGATACAGTGTGTGTGTCATCACTGAGGTCTTGCAGCGGATCTGATTGGTAAGGTTGTTGGGTAGATTTTGTTATTTTGCTAAGAGGAAGTGCAGAGAGAGAGGAGAGGATGCTGTCGCCCATGCTGGAAGGCGGAACTGTATAAAGCACAAGAATGACACAAAACTAGCATGATAGAATTCTGCATTCAACAATAAAATACAAACAGTAACTGAAGTTATGAGAAGGAACTTACCGTGTTGTTCTAAATTCCCAAGGTGTTTGTGGTGCTGAAGCAAATTATTTAGGTCTGTAGGCTCAGAGACTGAATGTACACAATCATCCAACACAGAACGTTCAGCTCCGAGCAGGGAAACTGTCTGTGGGAAATATATGAAAACACACATCAAGCCCAAATCCAGTATCACGGTATAACAATGATATTCCAGACTTCAACTCCAAGAATAGGGTACCGAGACATCAGATTTGCAAATTAAAACACCTATAAGACATATAACTAGCCAATGACGTCCAATTACAGGTTTTTCGTTTTACTCTGAATTCTACCAAAGGCAAACCTGAGACATAGTAATCATTACATACGTAGTAGTCATTATCACTGAAAAACCTGAAATGCAGTCATTTGTCACATCTTGTTTTGCCTTTTCTAAATTTACTGCCAACCTGTCTGATCCGACAGACCGGTGCAGACTTCAGTTTGTAAATATATTGCTACAGTCAGATTTCTCTCACCACTCGTTTAAGTTTCTCATGCTTCTTTGAATAGTGGTATATTACTGCTGTTCGACTGGCATGTGGCACATGAAAAGCATAACCTGCGGAACAGCAGCAGCATAACACCAGCCACTATTCAAATTGGTGTTAATATCTAACTGCAGTGCAAATTTAAGCAGTGACAGTTGAGTAATGCAGAAGCAATAAAGTCATTTAAGTTTAAGTCATGAAGAAAACTGTTCCCAATAATCAGTGATTAAAAAATTACACCTCTCACCTGTTCAAGGTCAGGAACAGGCAGCAGCTGAGCCAGCCGAAAGACAAACTCTGAAAACAGTGTCTGCAAATCACTGTCATACTGAGGTCCATACTCAGCAGGGAAGACCTCCTTTGAAAAAAAAAAAAAAAAAAAGGGATAAAAAAAAAATGTCATAACTGCAACTCAAATTCAGAACTAAAGTCAGGTGTCTGTTGAAATGTTGCAGCTGATAAAGAAAAAAAAAAGGAAGATGTGTTTGCTTTTTAAAAAAGATAATATTGTATGTAGTTTCTACAAGTGATTCTTTCTTCATTCCAACCATGTTTCCAAGCAATTTATACTACCTTCCAGACTTGAAATTAAACTGAATGTGTGTAAATTATAAAACACAGCATAAAAACAAGCATATTAGAACCTATAATGGCAAGTAACCTTTTCAGTGAGAATTGACTTCATGGAAGTGTAAGTGATTCTGCCTCACCAAGAAAAAGTCTCGTCTCTCTTCAGGATCTTTGAGCAGAATCTGGATCAACTCAAGAAAATTTACAGCTACTTCCCCTTCTGATTCACTGATCTGCAATATGAAAAAGTTTTACACATTTTAAGTTCCCTGCTAAATAACTTCTTTTTTTTAGACAAGCTTGTCACTTAATTTATAAAGCATCCACAATAAACACATTGTTCTCAGAGGCAGAAATGATGTAAAAAATGATTGAGCTTATAAAATTAGTGTGTGAAACCGTATCAGCCAATCTAGACTATACAAACTTACATGCTGAGGTTTTATCTTTTCCAAATGAGACAAGATGACGTCTGGTTCTATGAGTTGGTCATTTCGGCACAACTCAAGAATATACTGATGAAGAGAAAGAAAACATAAATCTTATCAAAGTTCTCATGTGTTCAGAATATAGTACACCATCATTAGCTGTCTGTACCTATTACTGCCTTTATCTTAAAATAATACATTAGCTCTGTATGCCTTGTGACATCAACTAGTACCCACCCTGGCTCTTAATGCAAGGTTAAGTTGCATCCTGTGCTTGTACATGAGCAGCTCTGGAACCATGTCCATCACCAAAGACACATACTCTGCAACTTTCCAGTAATTCATGACATCCTGCTTGTTTACAACCTGCCACATGGAGGCTGTCATAAGCTGGTAAGGCGGGACCAGGAGGCGAAGTGATGCCAGAGGTAAGGGGTCACCTGCAAGACAGAAGAGCTCATGGACTGAGATTATGCACTGGACCTCTGTCTTGCTTATCCTAATTCCACTGGTTTCCCACGTTATCTGTCTACATGAGGAAAATCACGTGTTGAGCAAATGGTCAGCACATTGGAATGTAGGATGTTGGGAGTCAAAATGAGGCTGTTATTTACAGATGAAATCTCAGTTATTCCCTGTCATTCTGACTATTACGTTGAGATATTTGCTTTTATTTTGACTTGACCTAATTTGACTTCATTCACATAATAAAAGCCCTTGCACATGAGGAAGTTTATTTATTTTAGCCTTGTCCCATGTACAATTCTCTCTTGCAGACTGCTTTTAGTTATTAGCCAACGTTATAAGAACGTCGACGTGCTATGAATGCAGCTTTTATTGAAACGCTGAGTGTATGTTCAAAAACAACCATGTGGCTCAAACCTAGTTAACTATAGTTCTGCCACGCATGTACACTCTTCACAAACAGAACTTATATTTAAAATGTACATGCATTTTTTGCGACGCAAAATAAAAGTCAACGTAATGTTGCTATCATGAAACAAACCAATGAGCTAGCTAATTCACCGTCGATGCTAACAGTAGTATGACACTGATTTTCGTCAACGTTAGCTGAACTTTGCCAACTCAAAGTTTCCCTACTTACTTTGACAAGTTCTTGTTTTCGAAGCAAACGAACCTTTAGAAAGGGCCGTGAAGCCACCCGAGTCCATCCTGCCACACCGGTGCTGACGAATTGATTAGCTGTGGTTAACCTCGCTGCTGTTAGCCAGCCAGACAGCAACCCAGCCACAGCTGACTAACTTATCATTAACTAATAGTTGCAGGATGATAAAGTGGGATTGAGGTAGCTATCAACCTATAAATACAAAATGCTTCCCCTATATGAGGGATGCTCTATCTTCAGTCATCTGTAAAAGGCTAAATGATGAAAAACAAACAGTTATATTTAGTGCAATTGATTTGTTGTCAGGGGCCTCTTCTTCACTATTTATATTTTACGGCACATTACATTTTTCTTGCTGTTACCACCACCTGCTGGACATTCTTTGTTCTGTATCCCCAGTGGATGGGACAGACTATACGAACATTGTTGCAATTTATAGTTGAACTATTCTTAAGTGTGTCTCTTTCGCTTTTGACTCTTTCTATGGTTTCATGAAGTCTTATTTTCCTGAATGTAGAGCTTTTTTCGTAGTTCTTAAGCTTTAAATTAATTTGGAATTGCTTTTCTGTGTGGAGTAGGTTTTTCTCCCCCAAATTACTCTGTTAGGAAAAGATTTTGATTAAGAGTCTCTAAGTGTTGTGTTTTCTTTTTATTTTCTGCCATTACTCTTTTTCACCTGTTTTAGTCCCACATCCGGCCCATCACATGGCCCTGTGCACTGCCCTGCGCATTAAATGGTGCCATAAGAACACTCACTAAACTACCCCGCGCCTTCATAATGACTTGCTTGTTGTATTAAACTTCAGTCGACATGGAGGCCACTAGGTGCGCGTCCACAGCTCTGGAGCTCTTATCCTTTAACAACACCGTCCTGAAAAAGCTGCCGGTGGATGAGTCAGAGGAGCCCGGCTCCCGGACTGTCCCTGGGGCATGTTTCTCCCGAATCCGGGCTCTTCAACCCTTGGTACGTCCGATCTTCGTAGCTCAATCCCAAGCAGCGCTGTCTCTGCTCGACCTGACTGCGCAGGATGTGTTGGATGATCCCCTGGGTGCGGAGTATTTGAGCGGCTCCAGGCTCCTGCCGGGCTCCGAGCCGGCTGCGCACTGCTACAGCGGGCACCAATTCGGGCTGTTTGCGGGACAACTTGGAGATGGGGCTGTAATCTATCTGGGGGAGGTAGAGTCTAGCACCCAAGGACGGTGGGAAATTCAAGTAAAAGGTGCAGGAGTCACACCTTACTCCAGGTAATTTTGGGTTGCGTGTGCTGGCAGTTAAGCATCCATACACTGACTCATTAAGGAAACACATTTGGAGCCTTTGCATCGTTGATACAGGCTAAGGGACAAGATTGCGACAAAATGATTTTAGAGAAAGTTTTCTCAAACCAAGTGGGACGTTTTTAACAGGTGAGACAGCCGGTCTTTCATAAGCCTCGCTCACCAGAGGAATGTGAATGCACTAACTCAAGGAGAGCTGCTTAAAGGCTTAACTGCTTGGCACACATCAAATGTGTCCTGCATTGTGTGCTCAGTTCAGCCACCACACACATTTAGTTTCCTCTACTGCTTTGGTCAGTTAACATCAAATGAATTCGAAACTGTTTCTTATTCTTCATTTCAACATAAAATATATATTCCCAACATCAGTACATTTCACAACAAAGATCCCAATCTCTCACTTAAGCTCTGCCATTATTGGCCATGTTTGAACTTTAAAACAGTAGTGTGACTTTAAAAAAGCCTTAAATGTTCACTCACTTGTTTTTTCCTGAAATAACTACCTCCTCTCATGGTTTGGATTGAATGGAGCAAACTCCATACACTGATGGATGGATCCTCTACTAGTATTAAACCTCAAGGGAAGATTTAGTTGTTAGATCCAATTCCTCGAAATAGTGGTTAGAATAAGAACATACAGCATCATAAAACTTTTGTAACAGGTCGTACAGTTTGTGATTTCTTCGTCTGTATGTAGATAAGTTTGGCTTTGCCTAGCTTAATTTTTTTGTTGGCAGTCTGTGAATTTAACTTTGATAAATTTAATGCAAATGCTTTTGTTTTTTAAAGAAATATTTAATGAAATTCCCCAGTTAACAAAACATCACATGTCACATTTTGTAATTTCCTCAGGGATGGTGATGGCAGGAAGGTGCTTCGCTCAAGCATCAGAGAGTTCCTGTGCAGTGAGGCTATGGCCGCCCTGGGGATACCCAGCACCCGTGCAGCCTCCCTCGTCACCTCTGACCTTTATGTCAGCAGAGATCCACTTAACAGTGGCAGGCGTATTCCAGAGCGCTGCTCAGTCGTCCTGCGTCTCGCCCCTTCCTTCATCAGGTAAAGGATTGTCTGGACTCTATCAGCACACAACAATCTTTGTCTCTGGGAAACATCTGGGCATGTTGATATGTCTCCCTCACCTTTGTCAAGGTTTGGATCTTTTGAGATCTTTCTGGGTCGGGATGACTTCTCGGGCCTGCAGGGTCCCAGTGCAGGGCAGCATGACATTCGCGCTCAGCTGCTGGATTATGTCATCGAGACTTTCTATCCTTGTGTCCAACTGGCTCATCGAAACCGGAAAGACAGGAATCTGGCTTTTTTCAGAGAAGTGAGTGTGATATCGTAATTATCCTAATTGATTTAGGATTTGATCATATTTTTGGTTGTTTTACCTCAAGCTGCAGTTTTAGCCTTTCTGTAAACAAACTTGACTTGTTTATCCTCAGGTGATGATGCGAACCGCCAAGCTAGTGGCCCAGTGGCAGTGTGTTGGTTTTTGCCATGGCGTCCTTAACACAGACAACATGAGCATCTTGGGTCTCACTCTGGATTATGGCCCATTTGGTTTTATGGACAGGTAGGCTGCCAAAAAAGTTGTAGTCTATGCTTTTACATTAAGAAGTTGAAATACTCAAAATCTAAAAAAATTGTACTTCTGCTGCGCTAAATAGGTTAAACTAAAATAGAATTTTCATCCTTACCTCAGAAAAACAATTAAGAATGCAAATAACAACAATAAATCTTAATGCCTCCTCCAACATATTGGTGTGACAGATTTGATCCAGATTTCATTTGCAACACCTCGGATAAAAGAGGACGATACTCCTACCAGGCCCAGCCGTCTGTGTGCCGCTGGAACCTGGCACGTCTGGCAGAGGCCTTGGGCTCTGAGCTTGATGCATCTCAGGCAGGGGCTGTTCTGGATGAATTTATGCCTGTATATGAAGCCTTCTACATGAGTATCATGAGGAAAAAGTTGGGCCTTGTGAGAAAAGAAGAGGCAGAGGACGTGGAGCTCATATCTGACCTGCTTCGCCTCATGCATTACACTGGTACAATGACTAATAGGTGAAAGCAATAGGTGAAATCTTAGAAAACTTTGACAATGATAGTTAATAGTCCTTATGTCATTTTTAAAGTTGAGATTTTGCCATGGTTCTGTGATGTTATGTTTTTTTCAGGTGCAGATTTCACCAACACCTTCCGCCTGTTGAGTCACATCCCCTGGCCTGAGGAGGGCAACAGTGAGAGGGCCGCAGTGGGTCCAGCAGTGGATCTGATCCTAGAGCAGTGTGCCACTATTGAGGAGCTAAAGGTGGCTAATAAGCCAACTATGGAAGACCGGTGAGGGAGTGTATGGTGGTGGGATGCATGTGTGTGTCTTCATTAGCAGCTATAATGAGAACATAAAGTATCCAGCTGCACCACCATACACTCCTAATACATGTGCAATGTATTCCCCCTGTGAAGAGTGCTGTCTCTAAATTCTTTTGTCATCTAATTTGTTTTTCCCTTTTAAACTGCCAGCATTTTGGGGAAAAAGCTTTGCAGGAAAATATGTAAGTTAAATGTGTCTTTTGTAGCATTTTGTTGGATTTATGTTGAGATCATTAGGTTTAGCTTAGGGCTGAATTTGTGGTCATTGTCAACTGTTTTACATTTCCTCTCTTACCTCTAGCATTTCCTTCTGTCCTAGGGAACTGGCGATGATTCTGTCCATGGCACAAACCAATCCAGTCATGTTTGGGATGGTGGCAGATACGCCTGGTGTGTCCCAGCAACTGGAACGGATGGGACGGCTGAGGGAGCTGATGGAGACTGATCAGGATGAGCTGAAGAAAAAGCAGTGCGATGATTGGATTCACTGGGTTTGCAGATACAGGTAAGAACAGAGAGCTCTGCAGTTCTTCTCAGATCTGTTGAGAGCATTGGCATCTCTCGGTTTTCTGCCCACAAATTAGTTTTACCACTCTAGACAAGCTTGTTTCCACCAGCATCAGGGGGTTGTTTTAACAAAAAAAAACCCTCCTATGACCACACTACCTGCATAGCCTCTAACTGCAGACAAACTTTGTGACCAGCTTAGCTTAATATACTCAGCAACTATTACATTTCACAATCCCACGAATAGAAATATATATTTATTTCACATATACGTGCATCAGTGTAAGTCACAACTATTCAAAGAACATAGGGTATATGAATTGAAGCTGTCCAATATATAAAAAATGACCTATGATTTTTTAAAACTTTTTAAATACATTTACTTTGGTCGACTGTCATTTATTATGTAAAAGTAAATATATGTCATTTATGAAAATGTTCCAACTTTGAATAGTTAAATGTATGACATGAGACATCATATGCAACATAAAAAAGCAGTACCTAGCTCCCATGAAGGTCTGTGTTAAACTTTGTTATGTCACATCTCATATATCAAACTTGATATATCATAGTTGATTTAAATGACAAATATAAAAACTGACAAGTTAGTTAATACAGTAAATTTGATAAGTATACTTGAACAACATATTCATGCATACATTTTTAAAATGGTTATATATAGCATTCCAATATATGCCATGTATGTGATTTCAACATGTACATACATTGAATATGACATTTTGATAGGTGAACATATGTAAGATACTCTGACAGGATAAATTTATATATTTTTTCTCTTTTCTTTCAAACAATTTCTCTGCATTCAAATACCAGGAGGCGCTTAGCCAGGGAATGTGACGGAACAAGGGACCTCTCTCTCATCAAAAAGGAGAGGCTCAGTGTGATGAACAGCACCAATCCCCGTGTCATCTTGCGCAACTACATCGCCCAGAATGCAATCCAAGCTGCAGAAAAGGGAGACTTTTCTGAGGTCAGAAGACCAATTTAAGTTTTTCTTTCTTTGTCAAAATCTCCCTTGGGACATCTAGATCCATTAATGCTGGTCTTAAAAGGCAACATGGCGATGACAAATGTATCCCAGTGGAAACCCAGCGGCAATTTTACGAAAAGATATTTTCTGCCTCGCTCACTTTAGTCACACATACAGTGTTGTATCTGAAGAGTCAAAAAAGCAAGTCAACTGGACTTTGTTAGGTTTGTTGGGAAGACGTTTCACTTCTCATCCAAGAAGCTTCTTCAGTTATAATTGAACATACCTGACTTTTTATTTTGTTGTATTCTTTTTCTCATTTTCTATTAGGCATGGCAAATTTGTTAATAGAAATCAATTAATTTGAACGGCCACTAGGTGGAGACAAAGATCCATCAATTGCACAGATATACAGTTACCAAAATGTGTTGCTGTTCATGACCGCGGCCGCTTTAATGTTCTCACTTGTGTAAGTCAAGTTTGAGAAGATTAGTGTTATTTTTGCATTTTCATCAAATTTGTGTAATGGAATTTAAATCGTATTTTTTAACCTTAAAGATCAACCATCTCAGGCTGTGTGTACCTCATCCCACAGGTCAACAGGGTCCTCAAAGTTCTGGGGAAACCATATTCTGATGCACTTGAGCTGGAGCCTTTGGATGGACCTAATGCTAAGGAACAGACTTTTACATATGACAATAAACCTCCTGCCTGGGCACAGACAATCTGTATCACCTGATCCTCATAGAGCCAGGTGAAGGAGAGAGGTCTGCATGCGGGCAGCAGGTAGCTCACTGTTACTTCTCCTGTTGCTGCTCTCCACTTCCATCTCAGCCTTTCTTTCCTGCTTCCTCAAGGGAGGATGTAACCCAGTGTGTTCCAGTGTTCATCAGCATGGTCACAGATCAATTCTTCTATCACACTGTTTAAAATGATTTACAAGTAAAACAACAGACATCACAGTCAAAGCTTGATAAATTATCATTATCTAAAAAAAAAATGGTCAAGCTACTAAGGACACATACAAGTAGTCAATTGATTTGCTGATGAAATATGATGGCTCAGATTGCCAGTCACACAGTGACCTGTCTGGGTCTGAAACACCAGGAACACACTGACATTGATTATTTACAGACAGAGAACTTAGTGTAAAAGGTCAACATGTCAGTAAACACAGTTACAAGCAACTCTTTACCAATAGTTTCTTTAACCTACTGCAGGTAGAGGAGATTGCATGATTGTTTCTTGCAATTCCTTCGTTTGATATCATCTTTTATTGTAAAGATTGTGAAATATTTGTGATGTAAAAAATTTTAAGTTTTTGCTTCCAAAGCATCAAGCTGTTGCATGAATTTTCACAAATCTACTGTAGAGAATTTTGCAGAGATAAGTCTTATGTAAATCTCAATAAAAAAATGTTCATGTAACATTTAGTCTGACCCTTCAACAGTAAAATATACAAATAGCATGAAATAAAATCGAATGAGTTTTTGCAGGTGACTAGTGCGCATCAATAATATGATCCACTTTGCTGAAATCAAACAGTTACCCCCTGAATTAATGTGCAACTGCCTGAGTGAGCTCGATTCATTCCAGCTTCCCTATAACAGTGCTGAAAAAACTGTCCCATGACTGTAACAATCGCTGATTCCTATTCCAGCCATATTATGATGTGAAACAAACAGGTCATTTTTGTATAGTTTACAATGTTTTTAATGTTTCTAATACGTTGCTTCTGAAATAGTGGGGCGCGACCCTTGGGGAGCACGGTGAAATGCCAGTGGGAGCCCGTGTGAGCCTGGGGAACATTCACATCGAAACTACCATTTGCTTTTTCATTGCCGGAACAGAATAAAGTGTAACTGCACATCCGCTACAGTAGGTGGCGGTGGCTCTTTCATGCTGCTGCGTCTTGGGTGATCACTATTTTCAAAAGTCATGCGAGATTAAAATGTAATCATTCTTGCTTTTAAAGATGAAAAATGATAAATGATGGAAAATAGATTAACTCCAAAGACACATCAAATTGATTGTGTTTTGAAGGAGTTGCGGAGCATGAAGCAAAGGCGAAAGCAAGAATTTTCTGCATACTTGTAACAATTTTACAGACAAATGATACTATTTATAGTCGTGACAAAGTGTGAGGGGCGCAAAATGTTTTCTTCTTCCTAGGGGGGGCTTAACAGAATACAATTGAGAAGCACTGGATATTAAGATGAAGCGTCCTCTGAAATAATGAACACAACCAACTTTAGGATGCCATGAAGCCAAGAGATCAGATCTTACCTAAACGTTAATAGTGTTTTGAATACACTGCAAACTTTTAATTGTAACAAAGGATTATGCTAATTAAAATGATAATCCCCAAACTGACATGTAAACAGAGTGAATTATCAGAATTAAAAATTCTATGCACAAAAAGATTATCAAAGACTTTTTATTGGCTGCCATTGTTGTAACCACAGTGATAGTTAGCTGTCTGTGCTTTGCCCTCTTAAATTTAATCTTATCTATGCAACCAACAAGCATTCAAGGAAGTATACGTCTGTTGGTATTTTATGACTTTGCATGGCTGACAGTAAGCAAGTTATTCCTTTATACTGTTATTACTGTACAATAGCCTGCAGCAGTTAAACAGCCCATCAAATAGACATGAAAACATTCCAACAGTTTCAAACTTCTGCTTTCAATAACACTTTTTTCTTAACAGCCCCCATACCTGCCTGACATCCGCTTGACTAAACTGGCTCAACCTGTTTTACCATGTATGGCACATAAATCTACACTTATCAAAAGCTGATAAGAAGCAGAAGAATGTGTTTACTGAAAACAGAGTTGTTTGGTATGGGCTATGACAGCGCTCTCTGTGTTCACTGCATGCTGGGAAGTCTTAAACGAGCTCAGCAGGAACTGGGGCGTGAAGTGACAGCAGCTACGTCAGCCTACATCAACTCAAAACTGAAACTGTTGCTTCATTTGAACTTTACTTCTGTCAGAGGATGGACACAAAATGACAAGACTTGATTATCACATGACCAGCTAGAGAACAGATATGGCGTCTGTCCCAGAGCTGCTCTTGGACACTGTGAATGAGCTAGTTGATGAACAGCTGAAGACTTTTCAGTGGTATCTTTACACTAATGTTCTGGATGGATTCCTTCATATTCCAAGGGCTAAGATTGATGGAGCTAAAAGGTGGAGCACTGTGACTCTTCTGGTGCAAACGTATGGCTATGACGATGCTGTTACAGTAACACTGGATATTCTCATGAGGATGAAACTCAAACTGTTGGCTGAAACACTAGAGAGGAAGTATAGTGAAGGAAAAACACATAAGACCAATCAAGTAAGCAAAGGTATGTAGATAAGTAGGTAAAATATATATACACACTCATTTTGTCAGGTTAAATTTTATGAGCATTGGGACTCAAGTTTATATATTAAACTGTACAAAGCCAATGGTGTGAAGTTTTTTTTCTGCTTACTTTTTAAACAGAAATTGACCATCAATCAACACAAGAAAAACTTAAATCCAACCTGAGGGAAAAGTACCAAAATATTTACGAGGGAAATGCAGATGAAGGAGATACCATCTATCTGAACAAAATCTTTACTAAGCTACATGTGATCGAAGGAGAATGGGGAGGCCTCAGTGATGAGCATGAGGTTAGACAGCAGGAATCCAACCATGTAACGACAGAGGAAACCTCCATTGAAGTTAATGATATTTTCAAACCCAAGCCCAACCAATTGAAGAGAATTCGAACTGTGCTTACCCAGGGTATACCTGGAGTGGGTAAAACTGTCTGTGTACAGAAGTTCACCCTCAGCTGGGCAGAAGGAGAGGAAAATCAGGACATTACCTTCCTCTTCCCGCTTCCTTTCCGTGAATTGAATCCTAACATAGGTGAGAAGGACTACAGTCTAATGCAGCTGCTCCACCAGTTCTTTCCTGAAATGAAACCTCTTGGGACACTTGGATCTGGATGTAAAGTCCTTTTCATCTTTGATGGCCTGGATGAGACTCTTCTCCCCTTGAACTTCAAGCACAACAAGGTCTTGAGAGATGAGACGGAGCCGGCTTCCCTCGATGTTCTGATCACAAATCTCATCACAGGAGATCTGCTTGGCAATGCTCTCATCTGGATCACGTCCAGACCTGCGGCAGTTTGCCAGATCCCCCGAAAGCACATCCACCAGTGGACGGAGGTAAAGGGTTTTGCCAGTGAACAAAGGGAGGAATATTTTAAGAGGCGTTTGCGTGATGAAAACCTTGCCATCAGGGTCATCAACCATGTGAAGTCATCAAAAAGTCTCTACATCATGTGTCAGATACCAGTTTTTTGCTGGATTACAGTCACCGTAATGAAGAAAATGTTGCGCAGCAATGTAGCAGGGGTCATGCCCAACACTTTGACCGAGATGTACGTGTATCTCCTTCTTTGCCAGACAGACCGTATGATTGAAGGGCACTACCCCACGAAAAGCAACAATTTTGTTTTGAAGCTAGCAGAGCTGGCGTTCCGTCAACTAGAAAAAAACAAACTGATCTTCTATGAGGCTGACTTGAAAGAGTGTGGCATGGATGTCAAAGAAGCAACTATCTACTCAGGTGTTTGCACAGAGGTCTTCATGATGGAGGGCAGAAGGAGGAGAGAAGTTTTTAGCTTTGTACATTTGACCATCCAGGAGTTTTTGGCAGCCGTGTACGCCCATCACTGCTACATGCAGAGAAAAGACAATGTTTTTCTTGGATACCTGAAAAGGATGTCGACAAGATGGCTCCCTAAGTCCGTGTTTACTTTTCACAAGACTGCCATAGAAAAAGCCTTGGAGAGTCAAAATGGCCACTGGGACCTCTTCCTCCGTTTTCTCATGGGGCTGTCACTGAAGTCGAACCAGGAGCTCCTGGGTAAAATATTGCATTTAGAAGCAGAAGGAGAAGAGGATGTGTCACAAACCATTGAGTTCATCAAAGATAAGATCAAAGAGACGCCAGAGACCAAGCTCAATCTGTTCCACTGCCTGAGTGAGCTCAAAGAGGAGTCTCTGGTGCAGGAGGTCCAGAGCTTTGTTAGCTCCGGGAAGCTTACAGCCAAAAATCTGTCTCCAGTCCAGTGGTCAGCTCTCACATTTGAACTGATGACATCAGAGGCAACAGAGGAGTTCGACTTGAAGAAATACATAAGATCAGAAGAAGGGGTAGAGAAACTGCTGACCGTCATTACTTCCTCCACATGTGCTCTGTGAGTTTACCCTCGGACATGGAAAAAGTATTTATCTTGCATGTTAGTTTTTGTTGCTCCCTGAACCACAAACAAATTAAATATATGCTTATAATCCAGCGTTTCTTAAACCTTGGCTTGAGCACTTCTCATCTAATGATACAGGACAAAGCAACAGACAACTTAAATTTTCATTTTCTCCAGGTTAAATCGCTGCAACCTGACTGAGAACTGCTGTAAAGATCTGGCCTTTGCACTGAGCTCAACCTCCTCTCGCCTGACAGAGCTCGACCTGAGTGACAACAACCTGAGGGATTCAGGGGTGAAGCTGCTTTCTGTTGGACTTGGGAGTCCACACTGCAAACTCAAAAGTTTAAGGTCAGTAACAACTGTCAGTAGTTTTTCAGATCCCCAAATTTGCATAATGCAAATCTGAAAACAGCAGCAACTGGCGCTTGTGGTCTAAAGTATTGTGGTCTAGCTTTGCTGTTGTTCATTGTCATCATTGCTATTACATTTTTATGCAGCCACTCTACTCTTCTTGAATATCATAGTGTTGCAGTGGTTAGATTCTGGGTTTTAAACTCTGCCTTTCTGAATGGAGTTTGCATTCTCTCCCAGTGTCTTACTATTTTGTAGTTATAAACATTAAAATCTCTTTCTATTCTCTTTTCTAGATTACATAAATGCAAGCTGGAAAGAGAATGCTGTGAGGCACTGGCTGTTGCTTTCAGCACAGAATCTACACAACTCAAAGAATTGGACCTAAGTGGTAATGACTTCCAGGAAGCAGCATTGAAGGCTCTGTGTGTGGGACTACGCCGCCACCACTGCAAACTAGAAGCTGTGAGGTCAGACTTTGCTGACAAACTTAAATTACATGCTTAGGCATGAATTTAATCACAGCTAATGTCTCTTAAAAATCCCTGTTATTTTCATGTATTTCTTGCAGGTTAGATCAGTGCAAGCTGAGAGAGAATTTCTGTGCAGATTTGGCTTCAGTATTGAGTTCAGGCACGTCTCTCTTAAAAACTCTTGACCTGAGTCACAACAGCCTGAGGGATTCTGGTGTAGCCCTGCTTACCGCTGGACTGAGAAGTCCACACTGCAGACTGGAAAAGTTAAGGTCTGTGAAATCAGCACCGTTAAAAAAAGGTCTTGACTGAGGTCATTCTAGCCACTCTATTACGTAGGGTCAGTCATGTGACTGCAGCGAGCTATTTGAATGCAAAGGCATACACATTATACTTGAAATTGATGCTGAACCCTGATTCCGTGATTTATTTAGTTTTAGAATATTTCTTTTTATCAATTTTTAGAATATGGGTTCACAAGGAATTGTGAAAAATGAAGACAACAACTGACACAGATACAAAGCACCATTAACATTCTATTGTATTTTTCTTTCTGGCCACCAAAAAAGCCTAATATTTACTGGCTTTTGAATCTGTTTTATCTCCATCGACCCCAGACAGAACTACGTTTCTTATCCTAACCTTTAGCTTTGTTTGATGAGTGATTTTATTTAGCCAGTTTCTGAGCGTGTCTGTCATAAAGTGCTTATCATTTAAAAGTGTAAAGTACAATGGACTTGTCAGAGATTGTCAGCTTAAATTAACTAACTGCTTCTGCTATAAAAATGAATAATCAGAGTGGTGAAAATGAACAATGGCATCAGATCAGAAAACAGTTTCAGAAACCTGAATAAAATTTAAAAATTCTCAGTGGAACTGTCATTAGGAGCAACCTTTTTCATATTACACTCTAAAAAATATTAGTTTAGTTTATTTCATTTATGAGAGTAAAGTGTGCACTTACATTAATCATCAAGAAATGAGAAGATTGGTGCACCAGATTAACAAAAAAACTCATTTCCATCTGTGGTCTTTAAAATAGAACACGTACAAACAATACAAACATCATATTATAGCACATAATACGGATGCTATCTGCTCTCTTAAATCATAGTCCTCTATGCTGAGACAAGAGCCTGTTCAAAGCACATATCATAATACAAAGAAAGAAAATAAAAAATAAAATAAAATAAAATGCACAACAACAATCTCATATTCACATTGGAAAATAGATGAAATGTGGTTGAAATGAGGTTGCTCATAGTGACAAACCTGAAAGAATTACCACCCAAGTCTGAGTTTCCCTTAGTCTGCTGAGCTTTTTAGCCTTTTTCAATTTAGTCTTTTGTTTCATGCTTGCAACTTTACTGCTTTGATGTTGTCTCATTGCTTTCATCAACCTTTGCGCACATGCAGCTGGAGGCTGTTTGTGGCCTTGATAAATTATTGATAAACACTTCTGCCCAAGCATGTTTGCTAGGCAACCAACACAAAATGGCAGACAAAGTTATAAACTAGCAAGAGACCATAATGGAACATTAAGTGGCTTAAAATTTCCCTCAGGAATTAGTGGAGAACTACGGAAGCGTATTGCATTCACTGGATAAAAAAAATCCGACACCTGATCTCTTAATCACAAGATCTCGTAATTACGAGATCAGGTTTTTAATGTTTTTTAGATCTAGTGAATGCAATGCACTTCTATAGAGAACAAAGCAGGTATAAAAAAATATCATTGGACTTACATTCACCATGCAGACAAAACACAACTCCAATGGGATGCAAGGAGTTAAATAGGAAACCATTTGCTAACATATGAGCTTGTACATATTGGCTTCAAAGCATTAGTTTAATGCTGTGCTTAGTGCTTCCTCTGCTGCCCCCAGATGATTAAATGATTCCTTGTCTTGAATTTAATGACCTAATATGAAATGTAAACTGGAAAAATTAATAAAATGATTTTAAAAATGTCAAATTTTAGAACTAGAGTGCATGTGAAGTCTCTTGGCATAACATAATTAAGTGTTTACCTCATTTTTGTCACATTAATTGAATAAAAATGTCTTTCCTTTACCAGGCTCAGTTGGTGTAGCCTTACACAGAAATGCTGTGATCACATTGGCTCAGCCCTCAGCTCTGACTTTGCCCACCTCAAAGAGCTGGACCTGAGTGGAAACAACCTGCAGGGTCCAGACATACACCTGCTGTGTGCAGGACTGATCAGCCCTCACTGTAAACTAGAAACATTAAGGTCAGGCTAAGCAGATTCAGTGTACAAAATTAATTTAATGTCTTACATCAATAAAGTTAAATTCAATTTGATTTCAAGTGATAAGCTGTGACATTTACACCAAAATAAACACAAGTTTGGTTGAGCTCTTGTAAGGTTCAGATGATTTATGATTAACTTGGATGAAACATGTTCTTGACTTTAGGTTAAATGAGTGCAGTCTTCAGAAATGCTGTGCTGATTTGGCCTCAGTCCTCAGTTCTGACACGTCTCACCTGAAGCAGCTTGATCTCAGTGGAAATGACCTGCATGACTCTGAAATTAAGCTGCTCTCTGCTGGACTGGGAAATATGGACTGTAACTTGGAGATCTTGAGGTAAACTGACTTTAAATTCAAAGTAACATAATCTTTGCCTGCAATCAAGTAATAATTATACAAATTAAAAAGAATCATGCACAATAAGGACACAGAAACCCAAAGAAAGTAGAGGAGAAAAAATAACTGTTGAGAGTTGAGAGCTCATTATTTTTTTAAAAAAAAGATTACATTATGCCCACATTACGCAGATTATTCTTTTAAAGTGCAATGTAAATACCCCTCTCCACACAGGCTGTCGTTCTGTGGAATCACTGAGAAAGGCTGCACTTACTTGGCTTCAGCTCTGAGCTCCAATCCCTCTCATCTGAGACAACTGGACCTCAGCTACAACTCCCTGCAAGACTCTGGAGTAAAGCTTCTCTCTCTTCACAAAAATGACCCATTCTGTAAACTGGAAAAATTAAGGTAAAACAGTTTTTAAACTGGAGTGTCCCAATTATTTGCTTAATCTTTGTAGATCCTGAGTTTAAATTACTCCCAATGCTATTCGTTCTCTAATGTCAATATCATATTTGACCAAAAATTCCACGAAAATAGACTCAAGATTATTTCTTATAAAACTGAAAAAAACACATTATTAATTTACCACATGTCTTGCTAAGCCTAGATTTTGCAACATGTTGAGTGGTGAAGAGTTTCATTTAGAGCAAGTTCCCTTTACAGTGGTGTTTATTGCCACATATTATCTGACAAAGTTGATTTTAGATCAGAAGCACATTTGCTGCCTTCATACTAAACTGTAGAAACAGGAAGTGAGGGAACATGTCTGCATTCTTCACTAGAAATAGCTTCATACTTAACATATATGGAAAATATTGATTAGATGTACAATGTGGTTTCAAAAGATACTGTGTCATAAAACAATGTTTCATATTCTACCCTTCTGTCTACAGTGTGGATTATAACGCAGAGTGCTACTTGAAATCAAAACTGAAAAGTTGTAAGTGACTTATTTTCTACTTATTAATATATTAATATTTTTTTCTACTTAACCAAACAGTAACAAACTGTAATGTAATGAGAAGATACAGAAAAACTTTGAAGATTTTGGAAACAGCAATCTAAAGATCATGCTCTGTATCTGCAATGGTACAATTTCATGCAAAGTCATAGGGCAGAATTTAAACACTATGACTATTTTAAATACAACAGAGCAAATATACTACAGAAACAGAAGATTGCATGCTGTCCTCTCTCAACCTTATTCATTTTTTGCCTTTACATGTTGTAGTGTCATTTGTCCAGCAGATGTCAGAATAGATATAAAAAAAGACAGTTAAGAGGTTTTCATCTTGTTTCATTTCAATTGGTTTTGTTCTCTTTCTTTCTCTTTCTTTTGTTCTGTCTGTCTCTTGGGTTATTTATTTAATGTTAAGGCAATGTTGAGTTGAAAGTAAGTTGAAATATAATTCTATTTTCTGTTATATTGTGGTTTTATTGTGCTTGTGTGGTGCAATTAAAAGAGAAATGTGCTTTTAGCATACACTTGGCATATAGAGTGTCTATTGATTTATAGTTTATTGTTGCCCTGAGACCCCCTATTGGTTAAAAATTGCCTTGAAGTTCATCAATATCTGGTATAAAAATTATTAAAACTAAACACTGAAAAGGCCATGTCTGTGTTTTCTACAGATGCATGCGAATTGACATTGGACACAAACACAGCTGCCAGGTCTCTTTTTCTGTATGAAAGTGGAAAGCAGGTGACGTGGGTCAGGGAGAGACAACAGTACCCAGATCACCCTGACAGGTTTGAGAGTGTGTCCCAGGTGCTGTGTCACCAAGGCCTCACCCAACGCCACTATTGGGAGGTGGAGTGGCGAGGAAGCTGTGTGGATGTTGCTGTGGCTGTGAGGGGGATCCATCGCGGGGCGAGCCCTCACCTCTGTGGGTTTGGCTACACAGAAGAGTCCTTGAGTCTGTACTGCTCTGAGGATCACTACAGCGCTCAGTACAACCAGCAGAATATAGAAATACCAGCACCTCCATCTCGCTCCCGAAGGGTCGGAGTATATCTGGACTGTCCAGGTGGCACCCTGTCCTTCTATAGCGTCTCCTCTGGGACCCTCGGCCACCTTCACACATTCAACAGCACCTTCACTGAGCCCCTGTACCCCGGGTTTGGGATGGAGAAGGATGACTGCTCTGTAACTATTTGTACAGGGGAGGTTTTACAAGAAGTCATTTCTCAGTCAGCCAGTGCAGAAAGGTTTGAGGAATTTTAAGTGTGATTTGATTGTTAAGAACAATTTCAATTTGAATTTAAAAAGTTTGTGTTGGTGTTCTCAGAGGTTGGAAGCAATGCTAAAAAGTAAACAGTTAGATAGCACTGTCCATTTTAAAAGCTTTACCTCAACTGCGGCAAAAACTTCCTGCCTACCATTGCATACTGGAAATCCGATCGTTGTAATTCCAAACTGCTTGTCACAGGTCAGTCCAATGTCATCGATTGCAACAGACATTGCTTCTTTGCAGTCACTGTGTAGCTCATGAGAACAAGCAGTTCTTACCCACTTATTTGAGTTGATAACAGGTAATTTACTCCCAAGACAACCATTCTTCTTAATGTGCTGACTAAAGTTCTGCCAATAATCCCTCTAATACTGCCTGAAATACTGGATTGAGTGGTGTTAAGTAAGCAATACAATTAATCAATCCATTAAATGTAAAATAAATTTGTAAGAAATTGTACACCCTGAGATTTCTTAGTATGTACATACAACGTTAGCATGTAGAAATAAAACATATCTCAAAAAGCAAAAAGTTTCTACATTTGTTCACTGAAACTAAAGGGAAGTGATTATGAGGTATCCTTGTTTGGGTGGAGTAGCCTTCTTCTCCCAGTATTCATAAGAGGGTGTTGTTGAGTGAGTAAGATTTTAAAATCCTTACCAACTCAACCACATCCTCCTTTGAATGTTGAGTTGTTAATGGGTTTTGGAACAGTCGTAGCTGTAATCCTAACATCATTAATAATATGTTAAGAAGGTTACATAACAACATTTTTTTATTCAAATCAAAACAAAAATTGCATCTCATGAAAATAATGCATTGCGTCTGTGTGTTGAGTGGTTTTTCTGGTTTATATACTCTATATGATGTCTTGCTGAGTAGCTTGCTAAGCTTTTACTATTTTTACTATTGCAAATTTAAAACAAATTTGAAGTGCTTTAATATCTGTAAGTTTTGTTATTTGAACAAAATTCTTATTGTATATTTGAGTTTAATACAAGTCACATATTCATTCACAGTTATATTAGCATTGTGTTTCTGTCCTGTGGTTATAGATTGTCATGTCTCATGACTTCCTGTGTGTGAATAACCCACCGCATACAGCTGGTGTCCTTTATTTTTTTTACCTTTGTTCCTCACACAGCCTGACCGCAACAAAGGTCAAATTTCAAGGTAAAAAAAATCTTTCTTGAGTTGACTTATCATATGACCATAATCATTACAGATCGCAACACTATAAATGTTATAAAAAAAACTGAAATGAAGGGGCTGTAATCAAATACACTGGTGAATAGAAAAATAAATCATCATAAGCGTACATGCACATCACAATAATTGAAGCTCTTTATTCGCAGTTTATTTAAATTCAGTTGTTGGAAAGTGACAGAAATATGACAGTATAACAGATTTAACCATTATATGTATCATGAATTATTTTTATTATTCTTTAGGATATTTGTTCATTTGAATGTTTAGTTCAGCTCTCCTTAAACCAACCATTGCAGTCAACATGCTTTAAATCCACAAAACTTTTACTTTGAAATGTAACAGTTGCTCTTTCTGGCTCTGGACTACAGGTTATTTTCTTTTTTACAGAGTTTGATAATGAAACAAAGGCTTTGGTGTTGAATTACCTATTTTCTCAATTACTCATTTAAGAAACAACTATTGTTGGAGAACAAGCTTGCACAACTTTAAATTAGCTCAAGTTGGACAATGAAAATTGGCAGTTGCAATAATAATAACTGGCTTCTTCTATTAGTCATCATGAACAACTGCAGATGAATTATACTCATGAATAGACCTTTTATACTAATATGTTGATTTTAGTTTACAAATGCAAATGTTGGTACCAAATTTTAATGCAACTCAAAAGATATTTGTTGTAACTCAAAGGTACAAATGTCAACCTCAGTATGACACTAGAGGAAACAACAGAGGATCAACAAAACCATTAGGATACATTCGCTACAAAC
>JAQNCA010000018.1:3555685-3567840 GCA_029783725.1 Acanthurus tractus
TTGCTCAAGTTTTCCAGTGTATGGTTAAAATAATTCAGTGCATGTTTTGGACAATAGCTTAATGTCTTTGGGTTGTGCTGACTTTGTGCTGACTGTGGTTATTGGGTTTATTTGGGGAATTTCAAATGGATATCAGAGAAGTTCAGGTTGCAAACAAAAGTGAAGTTTAAAGACATCTATGTTTTTTTTTTTAACAAAATAAAGCATCTTAGTTTTTTTTTTTTACATATAATACAAGCACTGCAGGGCATTCTTTAGAAACTTAACTATCTACATGTTTTCCCATGTTTCAAATGCATCCTGTTTTCAAATTTGAGTACAATGTTATTGAAGAATGTTCTTGTCTAAGTCAGAAAAGGAAGAAGAAAAAAAAGAAAAGGATTAATAATTGAATGAGTCCCTGTTTCAGAGAACTGACACTGCTCTTTTCTTAATTGAGGCTGGAGAGGTCAGTGCTTGTCAGATTGTCGAACAGCGTCTAATGCCCGCCTCTTTAATATTACAGGTTGTGTCAGACAGTTTTGTAACCTTTTCAGATGAAACAGGCAATGCACCAATCAGGTCGTGAAACATATCATGAAACAGTTGGCTGAGTGTTTGTACTCCTGTGTACATTGTTACAAATCAAAGACAGGACTGATTTATATGCCAGAGTTGGATTTAGATTTTTTGCATCAATGTGTTTTGATTTGTCAGGTATTTATTTCACAAAAGACACATTGCCATCTGGATTTTATTCAATGTATGAACTCCTTAAATATTTTCAGAAGGGTTTTTTTAAACTGGCAGCACTTGATGTTTTTAGTTTGGATCATCCAGTGTTATTATACAGGGTTGCAATAGTAACACTGTATTTCCACCCTTTTTTATCATGGTTTTGACTGTGAAATGCAACATATTGAATTTTATAAAAAGCAATCACGCCAAACATGTCATTCTTGTTAAGACTAACATTCAACTGCATGTTTGCAGCAGTACAGACAGAAGCATAATCAATGTTTAAACACACTCACACGAATAAATGCAACGTCCAACACTCTACTTTTTTCCTCGTCACATATTCACCAGCTGTCCATCCACCTAAAGTCTTGTACTTCCACTCGGACTCAGTGTGTGAGCTCAACCTGGTCAGTGCGTAGTGCGGCGGATGGCCCAGATACCTGCACCTGCCTTCTTTTTTCCTTCTTTTTTTCCACCTCTGAGGGCGTCAGGAAGTGGAAGTGCAACATATCTGGGTCTCGCTCTCCTCAGAGAGCCACGCGGGCACTTTTTTCTGATGACTGCGACACACATATTGCTTAGAAGACACTGTGTCCAAAAAGGCTGCACACACCGTTTGTTTTGGAGGTCGTACGGAAACAAGCCAGGTGTAGATTACCACCTCTGCCCCTCCCCCCTGTTTCAGGTGACTTTCATGGGATGTTGAGGATTGTTACTAAAAGGCAAAAGCCACAGTGAGTTAGTGGTTGTTATAAGTTGTGTTCCTTTGCATCAGGATCAGGGTTCTGTACAAACTTGCAAAAACTGAACTTTTTTCAGTCTATTGGCTGTTTCCTAAAACCCTTAAATCCACCAGCTTTGCTAGTCTTCATTAAGAGGCAATTTCCTGCTATAATTATGTTACTTCATGACCTGCTGGAGCAAAAACTTCAGTGAATCAGAGGATTTATCACCAGGCTCTCCTCTGTTTAAAGTTGTGAAAATCTGTTTCCTCACTAAGTCTCTGAGTGATGGAGTCCAACATGAACGCAACATTTCCTGACAATTTAACACCATTTTTAACTTTTTCAGGTGACACATTGCTTTATTGCTGTTGTTCTGTGCATCTCCTCACTGGGTTGAAATGGTCAAGACTAGAGATGGACTGATACATTTTTTTCAGGGCTGATAACCGATTATTAGTAGTCAAGGAGGCCCATAACTGATATTTAGAGCCAATATTCATTTCTGCTCTCTGGAGCTTTCCTACTGGGCAAAACTTTTACTCCTCTTTGCCCTGTGCGTGAGCACTGTGCATGCACAGCTTTCACTGCTGATTGGCTGTTACCCGTGCCGTGGCTCTGCATGTAACCAATCAGATGGTGCTGTGGGTAGGACAATGCTGGAGACAGAGTGGTGACTGCAGACAGAGAGGCGCGGCTGCATCAAAGCCAAAACAACCCAGTTTAAATTGATCTCTTATCAGCTGTCGGCTTAAAAAAGGCTGGTGCCGATATGCACCAAAATGCCGAATATCGGTGCCGATAATCAGTCCATCCCTAGTTAAGAGTCATCTATGAATTGTAGAATGTATGTAAGAATGTATTGTCACATGCTCCTTTGCATCAATCAGGAGTTAGGAACATTTTGAAAAAAACTGGTTGAAAGTTGTGGGATTGTTTGCACATTCTTTCGGGTCTCTGTCAAACCACACACACTTCACTGAAAACAGAACAACATTGAGTTTGATTCATTTTTCAACTCTTTATAAATAACTAAGTTTATTAAACTTCAGCTTATTTTGCTTATTTTGTCAACAAATTCTAGTTTTTTATGTGTATTTACACAAAAGCATAATTCCAGCTTTAAACAACAAACTACTGTAACATGTCATCTTACAAACAATGAAAACAAGTCCAACACTGTCTGGGTCTGGTTTTGTCTCACTGTTGCCTTTGTTGTTTGTGAAATGAATTTGTTGTTCACATTTTTTTCATCTGTTTAATGACTCAGTGTTTTTACTCTGGACAATTAAAGGTAGTTCTTGCTTTAAAATTGAGTAAATTACTGTTACAGTTTACTGCACTCCCTCACCGTAGGTGTTTCCTTACTTTCGCAAACCAAATAAACCCCATTTCCTGTGATTTTCAAATAACAGTCAGATTTTTTCTCACTAAAACCAAGTTATTCTAGACGAACTCTCCTCGGGGAAAATAAAATCCTTCTCTGTGTTCTCGTTGTTGTGAGTGCTGACTTGAGCACAAAAAGTATTACAGAAACACCCAACCAAAACAAGATCTCCCTTTCGTGTGAAACCCCTTTATTCTTTCAGGGAATTGGAGGCTGTAAAAAATAGCTGATTTGAGATGTACAGCTTGGATAAACTTCATCCCTCCTCCTCCACAGATTTTATCCTCCAGCTAAATGTGCTGTGTGAGGAGCGAGCAGGAAGGCTCAGGGTCTGCCAGGCTTTCCGTTACTCTGCTATTGATCAGACTCTGTTTGTTCAATGCTGATGTACCTCGGAAATCTGCTTGGCTTCGTGTTTTACAGGAAACCAGTAAGGTAGGGGGCGAGTGTCCCCCCATGTCCCTCCTGCCCTTATTGGTTGCATAACCACAGTGTGTGAAAAAAAAAATTACAGCATAGTGTACTGTATTTGGATAACGACCTGTCCATACCCATTTGATCCCAGGTCATTATGTTTACGTAAAACCAATGATACTTACAGGAATGACTAACTACAAATTTGGCAGCTCCTGAATCCCAGAATGAGAGAACTTTTTAATTCAGTAGAGTACCACATTTGATTTAATTAAAAGTAGACAAATGTTAATTAGAATTAACTCAGTCTTGGGGCTTTTCAGCTGCTTTGTAGCATTATTTTTTATTTGAAAGATGCAATAAAATGAATATGTTACGACTGGATGCTAAAAGAATTTACTCTTGCCACAAAGGTGTCAAATGTGTGTGAACTAATAGAACCTCTGGTGAACCACAACTGACTGTGACAAAACCAATTAAGACAACCAGCCTGCAGTGTTGTGCGAGTTGTGTGTTAGCTCAAGTTCAGTTCACACAAACTAAATTGTACGAGTTTATGTCCATTTTTCTAATCCCTTGCCAATATGACTGAGATTTTGACTTTTATTCACACATGGCAGGTATGATTTACATTGAAATATGAGCTTATACCTTTACAATTATATTGAATTTCAATTCATCAGCACTGGAGAAACTTCACACCACTGAATCAGTTTTTTTCCAAATCTAGCATTAATTTCTTTTTTTTTTTTGTCTAAACTATCATCAAAAAAATACAGGGTTTTTTTTCCCCCAAAGTTAGAAACAACAAAGAGGCCTCATAAACCTCAACGAAGAGAGAGGTTAATAAGCAATGTAGCAACCAAGGAACGACAGCTGATGGATCCACTGTGAGCATCTGAGCTGGACCAGCATGCGCCTGTTTAATTTATGACAGCCCAGTGTTCAACAGTGTTTGCTCAGTTTACAGTCACATCATGTTAACTCTCATGTGAATTTACGATAGTTTACGTTCCTGGTGATTGTAACCAGTTCACTTAGTAGTGTTTGGAAGAAGTGACACAGAATTTATACCATGTTTGGCCTCATCAGCCTCTCGGAGATGCTGAGTTCAGTCACTAGTCTCAAAGGCCTCATGAAACTGATAGAAATGCCTGCTGAGGGCAAAATCAAAGACTGAAGGCAGGCCAAGCTGGTTCAGCAGTCTGATGGTCCTCATAAAGCAGAGAGAGCAGCTGAGAGTGAAAGCTGCACTTTGCGCTTCTTCCATCTCAGGGATGCTGAAGAACTTCACAGCCTGCTAATGACTACTACCTATCATATCAGATTACAACCAAATCATGAATCATTTTAATATGAATAAAGCAGGTTGTTCTTTTAAGCCATGTGTCATGTCTTTTTGTATTACAGACCTGTTGTATTAAAAGCATTAAATCATTTTATGTATTTTACAATCTTAAAATCCACTATTTTCTTCTTTGTCTTATTGAAGTGAAAGTCTGTAAGAAAACCATGAGAGCAAAAATTATTTATGTTAAAAATGGACTGGACATTTGCTGACTTGTTAACATTTTCTGCTCTCTGTAAACACCTTTGCATGCAACAAACTCATTAAAATGCTGGGTAGGGCCAAATAACAGGGTGCTTTAATGATGTTAGCAGCTTTTGCCACTAGAGGGCAACATCGCTGAGGAAATTACTTTGATACTGTTGACTTCAAATGTGGTTCACCTGCCTACTGTCATAACAGTCAGAGTGCAGAGTTCACAGGGTTCTGTTGGCAGATGTGGACACCCCCCCCCCACACACACACACACACACAAACACACATTCACACCACCCCTTCATGACTATATGAGGGAATACATTTTTCAGCATCATCCTTTATGTGGCACTTGAAAAATGCCTGTTTTATAAGGGTTGAAGAAGAAATAGATGATATGATATATGATAAAGAGAGAACAGAAAAAAAATATATCAATGTTAAAGTTTAAGATTTATCTGTCCTTTGACAGGATTTGACGTCGGGGGTCAAGTGGCCATCGGGTTCTCCCACTGGAAGAGTCCTTTCCCAGCGAGCAGCCAGAATCTTCCCAGTCTGGATTGCGTTCACTCCGAGGCCTCTGCCGTCCCGCCTGTCAGTGAGCATCTCGAGCCACTTTCCTGCCCGGCGTCGCTGTCAATCACCCCGCTGCCCACATTCAGTGCCAGCCAGGAAACGCTCTGCGACAGCAGCACCAGTATGTTGCAGTATAGTGCATGTTTTAAAGTAACAATAAGCCCTCAGTTTACTGAAGCTGCAGAATAACATTTAAATCAGAGCAGCTCTGACTAGTCAAAATGTTTTAATTTTATATTGTCAGTGATGCTTTTGGCATTTGGATAATAAACATAGTGCATTGGTAAATACACAGTGTGGAGGGGAGATGTTGAGATGTTTGTCATGTTTAGCTGAAGCTAGTTTGTGGCTTTAGCTGTCCTTGCTGGTCAAATTAAATTTGCTACATTTAACAACTTGGTACCAATTAAAATGTATTTCCACTACAAAACTGTCATGGCGTTGTGGCTAAAAAATGTGGTCTAATACAACTCAAGTCATTTGACCTGAGCTAAATTGATGGATCACATTATAAAGTACAGTGTTCATAATGTTCAGGTCTTATATAATCTAGTGGTTTGGATTCTGGTTTTCAGCCAGACGCTCTGAGTTCAGCATCCATGGTTTCAACAGTTCAATACTGCCGCACACTCTTGTACTTTTCCAGCAGAATGTAAAGTAGATATCAACCCTCTGGGTACAGGGCACAATACTCATTTGACCTCTATTAAGAAATTGTGCTGTAAAGGGGCACTAAAAATTGACATGTAACACTTTTGAATAGATATATATCCAGCTTGTTGTGTTTTAAGTGTTAAGCTGCCTCTTTGTGTTGTGCCTGACACTGTCTTTTCTAGACTGCATTAGTGGCACAGAAACACAATAACAATGTGTGCAACACAGGCAGAAGTGTCATAATGTGTTTAACTGAATTAAGGAATACATTTTACACTAAATTTGATTTAGGATCCCTTCTTTTCGGCCAGTAGTCTCGGCCAAGAGAAATGATTACAATGAAGAGAAGGTCTTTTAGCTTACCTATGGGCAAATTAGTTTCTGTTGACAACAGCATGGAAAACCTTTTCTTTGTTAGTAAATGTATATGTGCTCTGGTTTGTGTGTGTGAGAGAGTGTGTGTGAGTGTGTATGCCCTTGAGTCTCCATCAGAGGATCACACTGACACTGTCATCAGTGCCAACTGTCATTGTTTTGGGCTACAGTAACACTGACACAGCCGGCCCTTTTTCTCTGATTGGCCATTGCCAGAGCAGCTTGACCTCTGATTGGCTGCCAGGGAGAGCTTATGAAGAATGCCAATGAGCAGCACACACCTCCTCTCCCTCTCTCCCTCTCTCTCTCTCTCTGTATCTCTCTCTCTCTCTCTCTCTCCCTCTCTCTCTTTTGCTGTAAACATCCTGCTCATGCTTGTATCTTTTCCTTTTTTGTCTCCAGAGAAGATCTTTGACAGCTTTCCTGAGCTTTTCTGCTTCTTTAGCATCCATGATGTGGCTGCTGCATCTGTGTGAGTGGAAGGTGTTTGTGTGTTCCCAGCTATGTTGGATCGACAGATGCAGTGATTAGGAGTGAGAGGAGTAAAAAGTGGGGATGCTGGTTTCCCTTGTGGGGCGTCGTGTTTGTTTTCCTCAGCGGGGTCATTTGCACGCCAGGGCTGGGGGGGAGGAGGGGTGACCACTGTGGGGGTTTTGTTTTTGAACCCAGGCTCTTTTGGCGTCTGCTGCGGCTGCTGGGAAGCCCACCCCCTTCCCTCTCCCCCCTGTGAGGGGTGAAGTAGCTTCTTTACTTCTCTCCACCTTCACACACGGTGAGTGTTGTCAAGTTGTCTTGAAGCGAAGCAGCTTGTTCTCCAGAGTGTATGTTTCTGTACTGCAGTGCTCTCTCTCTCTCTCTCTTTCTCTCTCTCTCTCTCTCATGTTCGAGTCACACACCTCTTTACGCTGCTTCACCTCTTTCTTGCAGCTCCCTGTGGCCATGCAAGCATTTGACCTTCACACAAACACACTCTCATTTTCTCACCTAGTTGTCACTCCTTCTCTTGATTGTGATTGTACATTTTTTCACACACTCTACTTCTTCATCCTCCATGATGCATCAGTTGCAATACACAGAAATGGGTCATGCCTCTGTGATGCGTGCCTGCAGTCCAGGCACCAGTAGTAGGTTGGCAGGTGTAAATTCCCCACTTTTTGCCATCGGGGAAAACATGCAATGACTTGTCCACATTAGAGCATGATGGGTGCAACCAGATGGAAAATGGTTTCCTCTTTAAATGTAACTGAAACCTGATCCCCTTGGCAACACATCTCACTCCCCTATCAAACCCATTCATCTCCCCCTTCCCCCTTCAATATTTTACTCTCTTCCCATTGTGAGCTGTCATTTCCAGGTTAGGTTGTGGTTTGCAAGGAACCATGTTTTTTTTTTTTTTTATCCAAGATTTTTTGTGGTTTAACAAAATCACCTAACTGTGATTAGGTGCTTATTTTTAAATGACCAAATGATTAAATGATGACATTATTATATTTAGTATATCTAATATCTGGTGTCATGTATACATTTTCACTGTATTAGACCTATTGTCCTGCTGCTTATATTGTGGTACTGCAGGCTACCTGTACAAAAAACAAACCAAAACCAAACCAAATGTATTCACTCCATTGTGTTTAGTGTGTTTTAGTGTTTAGTGTTGCACTTAAAGTTGGATCTTTGCGAGAAACAGATTTTAAACATAGTGTAAAATAGGTGCAAAGGCTAAGATACCTCAGTTTTATGTGACTAGTTTGGGTTAAGCTCTAAAAAACTCTGTACAACATCTTCCTATCATGCAACTCTATAGCTGCATGATGGGAAGATGTTACTACCCTGCGAGTAGTCTTTGTTTGCCTAGCTTCTTGATCGATGTGCTCCTTACATGTATTATAAAGTAAAACATTCACACACACAGATGTTTAGTCATTTTTGTTTCACAGTTTGTTCCACAGTTTATTCATTAGTGCAACACTGGTAAGTAGAACTGACCCGCAAACCTGCTTCATTTGCATAACATTTCTACTGGTTGGATGGCCCATTATGCTGTTTGCTTGATGGTAGCCAGTGGTATGTGCTAACAGGGGGTTGAGAAACATTTAATAATTTACCCTTTCCTCACCACTCTTATGGTTTATCCTCTAACTTAGCAGAGCCTCTGATTTCTCTGATATTTCACTCCTGGCTTCCTCCTTTTCAGTTTATCATTGTCACTGATTCTCACCAAGGAGAATTTCTGTCTAATATCTCCCCTAAGATATTTTTTTAGTTTTTTGCTCTGTTGGGCAGTTGGCAGTGAAGAGGCAGAGAAGAAACAGGGGAGGAGAGGAGTTGTTATGACATGCATCACAGGTCCCTGGCCTACATGCAGCCATCGACATTGCGGCTGTGTAGAATGCCCTGCAAGCATTTGGCCACCAAGGTGCCCTTAACTACCACTTTATATTGCCTTTAAATACAGTGGCACTGCCTCTAAAATTTTCTTCTTGTTAAATTTTTATGTAGTCATAGTCTAGAAAGCCATTGCATGCGTTTCAACCACAGTGGCACAGGACATCACACACCCACTTAATCACCATGTCATCCTTCTGCCCTGTGAGTGCAGGTACAGAGCATTGACGTGCAGAGGGGCTGGCTCTGGGTAAAGCCTAATCCCTGCAGCCATTGCTGCCTTGACATCAGACCACACTGACTGAGTGTGTACTGCTGTCTGTTATTTTATGTTACCACCATGTGCTGTTATTAGTCTGATACAGTGCTGTAAGAAGGAAATGTTCCCTGTAGAACTATGGAGTCTCGAGTCTATTGCTCTATCCAGAGCCACAAAGGACATAATACAACTGTTTTATTGACTGTGTGGCCTGTCCAGTGTGTAGTAAACTGATCCTAATGCATGAAATGACATACTTGAATGTTGTGTTAAATGTGAAAGCAGAAACTCAGCCAAGGCTGTTAAAGCTTTTCAATGGTACAATTGGTTGATGAACTGAATTTCTTCATTTACCATGATGATTGAGTATTTTATTATATATTTAGAGTCAACTAGTATTTTTTACCACATTTTGTCACACATTTCAGATACAGTAACTGAGGTTACTTAACATAACTTGATCTTAAACTAAGTGTGTACTTAATCTGCAGTCACCATCTGTTGATTGGGAAAGCAGAACTACCAGCTGCAACCTAAAGGGTGCATGATATAAAAAGTCGATTAAAAATGTATTTGACTCATTGAAATAACAGGCGTGTCCTACTTTCTTCTGCACACATAAATTTTCATGAGCTACTTGCTCTAAATACAGGAGATCTAGATTCAAAACTACTGAGTCGATGAGTTTAAATGTTTAATATGATTCACTGTCAATGAAAGAAGAATCGGACCTCTGATACTGACAAAAAGAGATCAGCTAGATCATTTTCAGAGAGAAGACTTACGACTCTGGTGGTCTTTTTGAACTGCAAAAAGTAATAAAAAATATACTACAAAGCCACAGACTGATTACCTGATCTAAAAAAAATGATTTAAATAAGAAGAATGATTCAATATTTCTGCTTTCAGCAAGCTGAGACTTAAATATGCTCAGGTGCCATGGGCACTACTTATGTTGCCTCATGACATGGTGACCTGTTGTTGTGGAGTTTCCACCCCAAAGTAACCCAAAAAAAAGTGGAATGAGGAGGTAAAGGAAAAAAGGAAGTACATTTTAAGATATATTTCCCTTATCAGGACGATCAAATCCTCAGTTACAGACCCCCCCTGTCAGCCATCACTAAATCATACTGAATGCATTTCATTGTTAGAAGTTATTCTGTATTTTGGCTTTTTTTCCCTAATAAAAATTCTAAAAGTAAAAGTATTCAGTGGACAATAGCATTTGCCATAAATATTCGATAATGTGCGAAATATTCTGTCAGTCTGTGATAATAAAGGATTTAAATGCCAGCAAATGTCAAAACCAAGAAAGTCAGGGTTTCCTTTCGTCCACATTGCACGAGTTATCTTTTAGCTGCCTCTTGGCATCACAATTTGATGGACTTTTCATCTACAGCTTGCAAGTTGTGTTTTCTTTATAGATTTGTGAAGGTGAGCTGCTGCTTCTCCTCCTCTCTTCCTGTTAGGAGTCACCACAGTAGACCTTTTGTTTCCATCTCTTGCTGTCCACTGCGTCTTTCTCCTGTTGTATCGTCCACCTGCATGTCCTCCCTCAGCACTTAAACCCTCTCTTTGGCTTTCCTCTTTCCCTTTTTTCCTCCTCTTATTACTTGTACAGTGACTATTTGTCTTTTCATTTTGTTCAATTGCTGTACAGAGAAGGAATGAGCAAGAAATAGTTAATGAACCACCATAAGTTGTACTCACTGTAACTGAGCCCCAAAGAGAACAGTCTGTACACTCTGATCCGTTTGTTGCCAAATCTTCATTCCCATGTGACCTGAGTTGTGTCTTGGGTTACAGATGTACCGTAGGGTTGTTAAAGTTTGATGGATACATCGTTGCACTGGCTGGTCTGAGCACAGCAGCAAGATGTGGTCTAACATGTAATGTTTTAGTCCTCTGAGAGCCAATATTTATAGTAAGCAATTGTCTCACTTTAATGAGACCATGATGGTGTGATGTGGGTGCTAAGGAAACAGTGTCTGAGTGTGTTGAATAGGGAAAGCTTAACAACACAGTGCTGATGTTTCACCTAGACGTTACATATATGTATGTGTAAGAAGTGTGAAACGTGTGTTTTTGAATCTTTTATTCACCAGGTTTATTTCCTCCTCATAACTGTAAATGACATCAACTTTTTCTCTTCATAAATTTAGATTCATGTGATAATTTCTCTCAGCCTGCCCTCTCCTGATGCTGCAGCTCCTGTTTGGATTGCTAAGCTCAGTGAAATGTTTATTGCCACTGGGACTAAAGGAAAAGGACACTCATTTTTTTTTTTTTTATTTCACTGGTGTGAAATTTATGGCTTATTTCTATTAGCTGCATTCACAGGCTCCGATGTTCCAGAGCATCGATGGCTGATTAAGAGCCGAGACGCTTCCCCAACCTCTATCGCCGTCCTGGGCTGTAGTACAGCTCAGCAGAAAATTTTAGCTGAGTCACCTTTCATGTCACAGACAAAAAATGTAGCGGGCAGACCTGTAAGTGGGCCGCCCACCTCCTCTGAAGACTCCCTGTGCTTAAAAAGAGCTGAAAGTAAGAGCTGCAGACACATTTTTGATGGAGCTGATTAAAGCTGTTTTGCTAAGCTTTGAATAATTTCTCCTCCCAAAGGAAAATGTCTGGTTGACAAATAGACCCAATTAGTGTGGGTGTTCCCACTGAGAGTTTCTGCCTTTTTCAATGTCTTTTCAAGGTTAATCCTTATTAAGGAGATAATAGTTACTAAGCTTTTTTGTTTTGCTTTTGTGGTTCTTGTCTTTTTGACTTTCACACATCTTTCTTTCTTCTGTAATCTATCTTATCTTGCATTCCACCTTTTCTTATTTTTCTTTAACATTTAACCAGTTTTCTCTTTCAATTCAATTCCATTCAATTTTATTTATATAGCATCAATTCACAACAAAGTTGTCTCAAGACACTTTACATATAGATCATGTCAAGATCACACTCTATAAATACATTAATTATTTAAATTTATAGGAACCTAACAATTGAAAGCAATTCCCACATGAGCAGGCACTTGGCAACAGTGGCGAGGAAAAACTTCCTTTTAACAGGCAGAAACCTCGAACAGATCCAGACTCAGAGGTGGGCGGGATCTGACGGCAC
>JAQNCA010000018.1:3570264-3586213 GCA_029783725.1 Acanthurus tractus
AGTTTTTGCTGTTAAACTGGACTTTGAACTAAAGAGTCTAACTTTCTTCTTTCTTCCAAGTTTATCTGTTGTATCAAATCTTCTAGTTCTGCCCGTCTGAATTAAATCAGTATGTACTCTAGGAATTCATTTCCATAAACATGGATCCTCTGACTAGCTTCCAGATGTTAACCTCCTTTGTTTTGTTAAATTTAGATGTTTTACAGGAACATTTATTAATTAATTACTAAACCAAAAGCAAAAAATAAACACTTATTATAGAGAAATTAAATACTCAGGTATTTCTATCGGACATGATTAAATGATAATATAGCTTTAGGGGAACTGATTATGGTTATTTTGGGCAGGTTGACTGAAACATAGCTTTAAGTTGATGTTGCAACCTAAAATTGATGTTGCTTAGTGTCTGTTTGATGTGTAAATAAACCACATTTATTGCACTGCCCAAAATGATGAATGCAGGTTAAACTGTCTGCCTGGGATTCAGTACTAAACATTGTCTTTGTCAACGTAGTCTCTGGGTTTGATGCTTGTCTAACATTGCCTCACTCACACAGACTTTTTACATTTGTTGGTGAATTCAGGGCCATAAGCCTAAGTCATAACTTCTGCTGCTGTCAAACTGAAATCTTTTACCTATTGGTAGAATGCAAGTTGTTGCCTTAGGGAAGAAATATTATAAGGCAGTAGTTTAATTGAAAATGGAACTACTGTACCTGAGGGCGTTGGTCTTATATAAATAGAGACAAACTTGGACCACTTGACAGTAGGTATGTTTGTAAAAGAAGTTTTGAAAGTTTTTACAGCTTGACCATGTTGCTTCTATCCAGTAAATTGTTCTGCTTCTTGTAGGTGCGAGTTTATCTCTACATGGGTCTGAGCCCAATCAGCGGAGCCCTCACCGACGCAGAGTCCCTCTGCGGCCCTCGGCCTCAGGCTACAAGGACAGACCCCTCGCCTTCTCCTCCTGTGAGAAGGCTGACATCATGGAGGAATCTTCGGTTGAAGCCCCTGACTCTAGCACTCAAGATGATGTGCCTCCCCTCAGTGAGACCCTATTGTTGCTATAGATTGATTAGCTCGAATTAAACAATGACCTTTAAGTGAGATAAGTGAATGCACCACCAGCAAACTGAACCTCAAATTCTGTATATTTGGACACAGTAAGTTGTATTTTTAACATTGGGAGTAATGGAAAATCTTTTTCCTTAATAATAGCTGCTATCACAGCAAACAGCAGCTCTTTTCTTTGTCTAATATTGCTGTTTTCGTGTGTGTTGTCATCTTCTGTATTAAATAAATTAAGTAGGATGATTTCTTTTATTAAGAAAGCGGCAGAAAAACACACACTGTTCAAGTTCAATCTTTATCTGTGCATGCAAATAATAACAGTCCTAATCATAAGTCCTGACCTGCGCCGTTGATTTTTTTGCCTCCTTGCTAATGAGCCCAAACAAAAGCTGCTTGACAGCTTGTAGCTTTTCCACTCCTGTAAAAGTAAATTACCTTGTGTTTTTCTGCTCAAGAGGAGCTGCAGTCTAATGACCTGTATGTATCTCTGCCTTGAAGTATTATGATTAGAAACACATATTTAGATTTTAGACGGTAAGGTTACTTACTTTGATAACATCAAATACTAAATAGATCACAAATGATTGCCTGTAAGGATGAAATGGCTCTATTTAGTAGTTCAGAAACCAAATTGTATTTCAGTGCAACTGGTGATCGATAAGTTCATATCTCAAAGTAGAAGTAGATACATAATGCAGCTTTTGTCAAATGCACATGCAGTTTAGTTCTTTTATAGATTAATAAGTTTGCAGGTGATTACTTTTGTGGGGTTTCGTTGCAGATCATTAAAAATGGCAAGTCAAAACTCTGTCAAAATGGATAACATGTAATAAGAGCTATATTTCTTATCTCCTTCTACCTTAGGCCCCAAACCTATCAATACCCACTCAAAGAGTCCATTCCTTCTTAAAATTTGAGTTTTTCAAACTGGCTCTGCTCTTCCTCCCATCAGCTTGTAGAGATAAGGAGAGAATGTATTTGTGACTTTCAGCTCATAATTTTGCTTTTAATTGCCAACTTACACACTTGTCAACTGAATAGCTGGTAAAAAGGTGGAGCATTCTGCAGCGAGCATGTGACAGATTTTCTAAGAGGTTGGTTGGACCAAAATAGAGCTTAAGAGAGAGTAAATATAGGACTCTGATCTAACACGTGGCCGGAAAGCATGTCTTTAAATAAACACTAATCTTGCTTTGTATCTGTCAGGTGTGTAAATAATTTAGCAGACTGAGAAAAGCATTCACTGGATTTTACTGGAATTGTACTCTTCTCATATTTCCACCAGCTCTGAAGGATGTTAATGTGCTGCTTCAGAGGGAAAGGTCAGAAGGCATCAGCAGTCCGTCCAGAGAGGACGACTCCACCCTGCTGCATCTGGGAACCCACAGCAGCATCCTCGATGACAACACAAAGTCTGAGTCTGGCCTCCCAGAGGTCAGTGGTGGAACTCAGGCTATGTCTACATGGAAAAAGACATTTTTAAAAACAGATTTTTTTCTCTTCCTGTTTTCCAAAAAAAAAAAAAAAAGTGTCCACACCAGAGGTGTAAGTCAAACACCATAGAAGAACATTGTGTAGAAGCATAATGAGCGTCAAGTCATGGTAATGATGTCAGCTATTCCCAAAACCTTCATTTCAGCTGTCCACACAAACACAGATGAATAGGAGTTTCAAAAATCTCCACCTTTGAGGGTGTTTTCAGTGAGATTGTTGGTTGGGAGGTAGAAAAAAACTACCTTTACTAAAATATCAACATAAATGTGGATGGGGCTTTAATCTCTGGGCCCCTGGAGGTCAGTGGCGCTTTTCATTGCAGCTATAAATAAAAGCCTGTTTAGAAAGTTTAAGAGTGTTATGTATGAAAGTTAAAGCACTTTTAACACCTACTTAGTAATCCAACAGAAAAAAACAAGGGATTAGAATGATTTAAGGTGGTTTCTTGTTCTAAATGGCCAGTTTCAATTCTTCATGAATCTCTCTCTTTGTCTTCCTTTATTCATGTTGTTAGACGAGGAGTAAGTCCTGTGGCCTTTGCTTCAGTGATGGAAAAAGCCGAATTGACTACATCCTGGTCTACAGGAAGTCCAGCTCCCAGTCTGAGAAAAGGGAGATATTTGAGCGGAACATCCGTGCAGAGGGCTTACAGATGGAAAAGGAGGTGAAGAACAATTAAACTCTCTATTTATTATCAAATCTAGTTAGTGGCAGTTTGTTATCATCCACATAATTAACATTACACTGACAAGTGTCACATTCACCTTTAAGCGTCTTATGATGTTGAAAATTTCAGATTATCAGAATATCCACCTGTTTTAAATATTGTTTAAGTGCCTTTAAACAAAACATTTAATTCCAATCTAGCTGCTAACTGCTGTGTAGCAAAAGACTGTAGAGATCCAAAAAGTTGCATGCGCAAAATAGGAAAAAAAAGAAGTCTGAAGTGAAATTATAAACCATTAATTTGATTACATGGCAGCACAACAAGCTGTAAACAGATTATTAAGGCAAATGTGCTCGCAAACATATGCCTGTTTACACATCCAGCAGATGCACAGCGGCATTAGCATTTTTTTTTTCTTTTCTGGACACTGCTGTCTGCAAAACAATAGACTAAAACATATTAAAATGCACGGCAGGGCCTCCACAGTGCTGCAGGGTTTAGTTACACACTCACTTGGTTCATCAGTATGGGCAAATTGTTTACCATTACACATGGTCATTACATCCGTTGTGTTTGAGAGCGGCTTTAAAGTTGGTTATTTGTCTGACTTCCTGCGGAAAATCAAGCTTTCATTTTACAGCAGCACGTTTGACATATGAGAGCAAGAAAATATCTTTACTAGAAAATCTCCAACCCTTTAATGTGATTTATTTCTTTGATTAGGTTAAAAAAAATCAAAATTGTCTCAATTTAATATGGTTTTTCTTGCTCTCTTCCAAAGAGAGAGCTCAAGGAAGGTTTAGCAACAGTGCATCACTCCCTCAGCTAAAAGGGATTAAGTGTCTTACTCAAGGGCACCTCGGCAGGACAGAAGCTACAATCACAGGGCTCCACCTGAACAATGGCCTCTCTAATCACATCAGGCCTGCTTGTCCATGCTGTAAAAAGTCTCTCTGCTCTTCCTGCTCAGTAGAATGTTTTCTTACTTTCCAGCCAAGTTTCAAAGGAAAAATATCAACATTTAAAAAAAAAATGTTTATAGCAAACAAACTAAAAGCTTGGTAAGTTCTTTTACTGACTGAGAACTAGCTCTGCTTTGATTACTTTGGCAAACATGCAGCTGCATTTGTAGTGTTCAGCATGAGCAACATCAATACCGATTTGTGTAAAGAAGCAAATTAATGCCCGGTCCCATAATGCATGTAATCTCAATGGCCAGATTGCTGAATTTTAAAATGCTCTGAGCATTTGTGCCTCTTACAAGGTCTGACAGCTGATTGCGGTTGTGGTAGTCTAATGTGCTGATGGCAATCTTCCCCCTGCTGCTTCTTATGTGGCATAAGGTGTGGGAAATATAGATATTGTGGTATCATGTATGTATGTGTGTGTGTATGTGCGTGTGTTTATCTCCTAGACTGCCAATGCAGTAGCATCAAGGTCACCTTTATCTGGAACATGCAGGGGAACAAAATGATTCTTATCTCCTTTAACAGCCTACTTGTGTTTGTTTCTTGTATGGAGTCATTTTGTTATTTTTAGGTCTCTTACCAGTTAGCCCCTGATTCATGTACCTTTAAACAGACTCCTACTCTCTCAGGCTGTGGAAGTGAATAGAAGAGCTAAACCTAGCAAACACACTGACGTTGAATAAATGTTGTAAATGTCTGTACTGGGATAACATTTCACAGCACTCCTTTTTTCAACTTCTTGCTGAAATTAATGTTGTGTGTGTTTCGCTTCTTTACAGGCCTCTGTAACAAACAGTGATGTAATTTTTCTGAAGCTTCATGCACCATGGGATGTCCTCTGTCGCTACGCAGAGCTCATGAACATTAGGATGCCTTTTAGGTAAAACGATAAACCCTCTTTAAAGTCCCTTGTAATGAAAGAAAAAACTTAAAGGTACACTGTGGAGCTTTCTTGAAAACAAACAAAAGTTATGTTTACACTCAATGAGTCTCACTCATGGTCCAAAAAATATGTTGACTTACAAAGTTACAGCTTGGTACAAAGTTAATATTTAAATTTTTTTTAATCTGTCATTGTTAACATGCAAGTTTGCCAGCTTGTATCCTCTTCTTCATGTTCTTTACTGGTGCACTGTGGCTCTTCATTGCATGTTACAATCACAAATTGTTGATCAGCAAAATAGTATAAAACTGAAAAAGAAATTAGCACTGCTTTGTCTATGTGCTTGTGCATACCCAAAGCTGAGATCCACTGGTATTAAACCCAATGTCTACCTTTAGTATTATCATATTAGTAACTAGTAGCAATAGCAGTAATGATGAACTGATACCATCACTGTAGCAGCATTAAAAGACCATGGTTGTAAAGCTCGCCCCAGTAGTATCATTGAGTTATGTTATCACCCTCAATGCTGAACTGTACTAAGTTCCTAATGCTCTTACTGTTCCAGGAGGAAAATCTTATACAGGCATCGTCGGCACAAGTTCATGAGCAGGTGAGAGTTCAGTCAGAGAGGTAGCATGAGATCAGCTGACGAAACAAAACTCTGCTTTAGCAGCTTTAACAGATATGTCACTTGCAGGATGGAGAAGCGCATCAACAAGTTTCGGGGATGGCTTCCCCGCAAGCCCATGAAGTTTGACAACGACGCTCTTCCCGACCTGGAGGAGAACGAGAGCTTTACCGCCCCCTTCAGTCGATCAAGGATACATCAGTGAGTTTCTACAGAACTGCCCTTTTAAAAATTTAAAACTCGTCCAAGTGAAATAACTTGAACTTTAGTTTTCACTAGTGCCAAGTACATTTTTCATTTACTCTTTAGTACATTAGCAACTGAAAGTTCTCTTTATTGCCTCTTTCATAAAAACCCACACATAGCACACATTCAGAGAGATTTCTTATCATTGGTTTGTTTCACTGCAGTTTCATCATCCACAACAAAGACACTTTTTTCAACAACGCCACCAGAAGTCGCATCGTCCATCACATCCTCCAGCGGGTCAAATATGAGGAGGGTAAAAATAAGATGGGTGAGTTTTTCCATCAGCATTATGACAGATTCATGGCAGCAATATATGAAATGAAAGGAAAATGGCTGTAAACTTGGGAGGAGCAGCAGAAAGAAAATGGGAGAAATGCAGTGTGGTACCTGACATTTAGCGTTTGCACCAGAATGTTCCAGTCTGTCTTTGTCAGACTACATCTCTAACCTTTGCAGTTAGTACAAATGTCTTATTTAGTTCTATGGAGTGTTTCTTGGTCCCAAATTGAACGTAGTCACACAGCAATCAATCAGCTGTTCACACCCATCCCTAGGTAATACAGTGCAGAGAGCAAAATCCACATGAGGAGAGGGTGCAGGATAATTTAGGGCAAACGCTCGATTTTCTCCTTAGAGAACAGAGACTGGGTCCAGTGGAAAATCAAAAGTCGATGATTATTGTTTTTAAAATGAGTTTAAATTTTCAGTTTTCTAATTGAATCGGTTAGGTTTAGGATACAAACACAGCCAGCGCAGACTGCATTGCTGGCCACCGACACTGGCACAAATAGCATCTGCCTTTATTTTAATCTTATTATGATCAAAAAAGGTCTTCTAAAATGCCATTTGTATCACTTTTTTAGAGAAAAAAAAAATTTAAGCTAATTCGATCATTTAATTCTCTCAAATAATTAATCTTTGCATGTTAACTACATTGTTGACTTAATGTTTTGTCCTTTCCTCCACTTTAATGACAAGCTAACAGTGATATTAGAATGTCACATTTTACAAATTTTACAAGAAAGCAGCCCTGCAGTATCCTGCATCATGCTTTTACTCTTCTATAGTGTTTATTAATAAATTTAAAATGGTTCTTTACATTGCTTTTCACATGGTTTGGTGCCATGTTTTCTATTTAGCACTACTTGCTAGTTTTCTCTGGTTTCTTTAAATAAACGAAGACAACAACGACAGCATATTTAGCTGATAAAGGACACAAATATGGTACAGAGTGTTTTTTTACAAATGCAGTCTGCTGGAGTACATGGCATACAGTTGTGCTCAAAAACTCACAATTTTCACTGCTCCTCTTTCTCTGTTTTTGATTCAAGGGCTGAATCGCCTTCTGAGCAATAATTCATACGAGGCAGCTTTTCCACTTCATGAGGTAGTCTGACTGATCTTCAGAAAGCTGCTCATGGAATAAATTCTGTCTGTTGTTTTGAGTGATTTCTGTGTCATATGTGTGTTCATGGATTCCATGTGCTGTATAACTAATATTACATGCATGCAATCGAGTAATATTCATGGTTATATTTTTCCATGTCTGCTTATGGGTGTTGCTTTGACTGTAACAGGGGAGATATCACAGCAAGAACTCCATCAGGACACATGGAGCAGAGAACCACCGGCACCTGCTGTATGAGTGTTGGGCCTGGTGGGGGGTTTGGTACAAATACCAACCTCTGGACCTGATTAGGTAACAACACTGAGACATTCAAAGATGTTTAAATGTCAAACCAACATAAAAATCATCTAACTCACCAGATACAGTTTAAAAGTCTTTATGTAGATGTTTTTCCTAAGCATACTGAAAGAATACCTAAACCTAGTTCCTCTGCCATTTCCATTTCAGGAGGTATTTCGGGGAGAAGATCGGTCTGTACTTCGCTTGGCTTGGCTGGTACACGGGGATGCTGTTTCCTGCGGCTCTGGTCGGCCTCTTGGTATTCCTGTACGGCATCTTCACTCTGGAGCACTGCCAGGTCAGGTAAACACACCTCCTATTTCTATGATAAAAATATTCGTCCCCACAGAGTTCTGTTGTATTGGAAGCATTTTAAAATTTTCTATGGGAGAAGAAAACCTTATCAGCTTCAAATTGTTGTTTGTGCTGCATAAATGTGATAAGCACAAATCAGACACTCTATTTATTAAGAAAGGCAAGACACTTTTAATACAAAAAACCGATTTGGTATTGCAGTTAAGGCAACAAAGTGTGAAAACGTGCACTGTAGCTTAGTAGAACTGTCCGTCTGGTAAACAAAACAAAGACAGCTGGACTTAGTAAGGATTCTCTGGTTAAATGAAATGTTTTTCATTTAAATGCTAATGTGCACTTTCTTTCTAAGAAAAGTGACTGAAACAGTGTAGAAAAAAAAGGATGACAATTTTTTTTTAGAGAAATATCATGACTTTGAAGCACCTGCACAGTAAAACGTACCTGTTACACACCACATGCAGTGATGTACTACCCTGCACTTTTTCAAATTTTAGCTTTTACCGTGTGGTAAAATGGCACTACAAATATTGCTGGGCATTGCAATGCAAACTTTACTGGAATTTAATGAGACAATTGTTGTTCTCTAGTAAAGAAATCTGCCAGGCCACGGACACCATCATGTGCCCCATCTGTGACCAGTACTGCCCCTACCTGAGACTGTCAGACAGCTGCATCTATGCCAAGGTACTGTCATCACAGCAAAGGGACAAAATGTTCCACAGAGAGACACTTTGTTCTAATGGAAAATGTGCAGATTAACAGTCAGTTGAAACCAACTCCAATGCCATAATCTGTTTCATTTGAACATTTACTAGTTAGTGATCAAAGCTGAATTATATTGACTGAGTTTGTTATAATAGAGAGAAATATAAAGTGTAAACTTCAGACTTCCTCTCACCTCAGGTGACCCATCTCTTCGACAATGGGGCTACTGTTTTCTTTGCTGTATTCATGGCTGTTTGGGGTGAGTTCAACTATTTGTAGTTTTGTATAAACTTTCAAGGTGTTTTTCCTTCCTGCAAAAACACTTACAAAAAGTGTTTTGTCCTTATGTACTAAAGGCCATGTCTGTTAGCCAAATAATTGTCTTTTTACTCACAGCAAACAAACAACAGCTATAGGGAACGACACATTCACTCGAAGTCATGATTCTGTCCATCTGCTGTCCGCTGAACTGAACTGAATTGTTCAGTCTCTAACTGTGTTTTGGTCTCCAGCAGCTGCTGAGGGAAATAACAGACACCTTAGTTGGTAACTCCACTATGTTCGGCAGCTACTTGCTCACTTTTTCTGCAGTTCAGTATTGGAAGATAGCGTACACTGGACTGTAAGGGTTTTTTCACTAAAAACAGCTGGTGATGAGAGCTGTGAGACTAAACAAATGCTTTAAATTTGTAAGCAGTGAAACAAAAGAGTGAGCTGAAAGATGATCAAAACAGTGAAGAACTGAGGGGATTTTGCAAATTGGGTAATGACTGTCTGTGAGTTCGTCATTATGCTGATGACCACATAACACTTAGTCACTTGATCCATCATTCATATAAAAGATAAAAGAAGATTGAATTGCACAGTTTAAATCAAAATTATTATTAATTACATTTTTTTATTGAAATGATGAAAAAAATATCAGTACAAAACTATAATCAGTTAAAAACAGACACTTATCATGGTATTGCATATACCATTACATATACACCATTGCATATGCAGTACACTGCATTGTTTAAAGAGGCTTTTTTTCTGTTTATTTACAATTACTTTGGGTAAACTCTAATGGGATCAGGGGCCCTGGACGAGGTCCCAGGGTATGGACCGTCCAAACACAGGGATTGTGATGGGTTCGTAATTTTCCGCTGCTGCTGACACAGCAGATGATGAAGCAGAAGCATCAGCATCATAGCACAGCCGATAGCTGGATTGCTTATAAATGTCTTGGTGGAAGGGTGAAGGGGCTGAGGAATAAAAAAAGAAAAGAAATTCAACCAAAAGTCGCTCTGCTCAAGAAAAAGACACAAAGAATTTTTCCTTTTTTCATCTTGTATAAACTCCTTGACTAATGGGCACTTAGGCACCGTTCAGCTGAACAAGTTGACTGACAGGGCAATTTTCAAACTGTGGCAGATGACAAAGCTTTCAGCAAAGCAGAGACAGTTTATTCTGCTTCTCTCTTTCATTTCATGCCATCTGAACACACATAAGCAGACTAACATTGGTGCAATAAAAGCTACAAAATCAGACCTATAGGCATGAAACGGGATTCGTATTTGTCACAAGCATTAGCAGACATAGTAAACTTTTGCAGTGGAGATTTTTAACAGACATAGTATCTGTAATTGCTGTTATGGATCTTAATTAGTCAGTTAATATAGATTTAAAATCTTCTACATCCTGTTTATTAATCTGTGAAATCTACTAAAGTTTTATAATTTGCAGTTTTATTTAATGATGTAAACTGTAACTTTGTTAGCTATTAAACTTTGAGCCAAGTCTAAGAAAAGAACAAAAACAGTTCTCAGCACCCACCAGTGAGTTTGTCTGGGTTTTTTAGGGTCTCCCGTACTCTCCTGTCCAATCTCCAACATCTCAGCATGAAGAACAGAGCCAAACACAGCTGAAGGGCGAAGGTCAGCACGCCCAGCACGATAATAGTGTTGTTTACTGCTGAGGGGAAAGAAAAAGAAGAGAAAGGATACAAGATATAATGTGGTTTTATAGTTTTACTTTATAACAATAAGGAAATATGACACAAACACTGCATGGAGGTTTGTATTTTAACTTAAGTGATGAGTGTGCAATCAGTGTTTAACACAGTATTTTGTGCTTTTCAAGCAGCAGAAAACAAACAGAATCCCAATGCCGTCACATCAGACACTATTAACCCTTTATGCCTCAAATCTCTGACACATAAAATAAAAAGAAGGACTTGCTGTGCTGTTGCTCACATGCCACATTATACCTGCCACTGAAAGCAGTGCAGTGCTGCATTAGTGGCTGTAAATAATTTAGACACTCTGACATCTACAGACATTGTTCTCTTCACAGTGGAAACCCTATCAGTTTCACACTTATAAATGTTTGATTTTAACTTGCAGATTTAGTCATAACACATCGAGGTCAAGTAGAGAGACAAAGTTTATTTGAAAAATGTAAAGCAAAACATGGCTTTTTTTTATATATATAAATACAGGAATTACTAATGCTGTTGCTAAAATCCTTGTTTGACAAAAATACCACAGCCTAGATGAACTAGATCCCCATGTGGACTTTTGCAACTGTGACTTCTCATTGAAAATATAACATTACCAGTTGATGATAGTTGTGCCGTAGACTCCCATTGGGCGACCTCTGGCTGAGAGGACCCCGCAGTCAGGTTTTGGTTCTGGAGAAGTCCCATTGGTAAGATCCCTCACTGGTCAGGGTGCGTCTCCTGTGCAGTCAGACAAGGATGAACGTTTTCTGTCTGCATACTAAAATCATCAGATCAGCTTTACATTATGTCTCAATTTGGCTTTTAAAACAGGTTAATGTTACAGGTTGTATATATTAGTGCTGCAAACCTTCAGATGCATAGTTGCTGATGTAGTTTTATAAGAATAAAGTGTCACCATAGTGAAGGCAAACAGTGGATTTTAAAACTCGAAAGGGAATTTCATACAAAGAGGTGACATTTTCAACAACAACATAAATGATCTAATCATCATTAGGTAACTGATAAATTAACTGATTAACTCAACTAAAAGTAATGACTTTAAAAAAAATAAAGATTTCTTATCTTGTATTGTATCTTATCTGCTTCTTTACTCAGCACAAAATCCTCTTCATGTATTTGTTTAATGTATTATTGCAGATTTCTAGACTTGATAGTTCTGCCTAACTTGTTTTAAATTTGTTTTATTAATGTGTGTCTGGTTTGCTTGTCTGAATTTGTAAAAAGTTACAAAAACATTACCTTAAACACTAAGGTTATTGTTTGCATAATCCATTTATCTGTACAACTTTCAAGTGACAGAAAATGTATGTTAAAAACATACTAAAAACACAAGAGGATTTTAATAAGAGGATATCTTTACAACCATTTCATAGCGTCCATGTGATGTAATGTGATTTAATGTTTACTCTAGAGTTAAAGTCCAAATGCTAAGTTTAATTATCAAAGTCACCTTCTTATCTTGTCTGACATAAACGATCTTTAATAAGTTACAGAACATTAAGCAAAGTGTAAAGTGATGTTTAATGTCGTGCAGCCCATTGAAATGTAAGACTGAAAGGATCAGTATTTGAAATTAATATTCAATAGCATTGCATTAAGTTCATGTTCAAAAACAACCGACAGGAAATCTCAAGTGCTGTCACGAGCAAGGGTATAAAAAGGATAAAACATTAGACAAAACTCAAAAACTGTGTGCCCTCATAAAAAGCTGAGAGTCATAAAAAAATTACAATGCTTGACTGAGTGCCTACAGCAGAGTGAATTTGAACATTTAAAATTGCATGTTTATACACACACAGACACATAACAGTGCACATCAATTATCACACATATTAATAACTCTGACTTGAACCAAACTTTTGTGAAGGGAACCAGGATACTTGTGCAGAGAGAGCGATGTGGAAGATAAAGTTGTTTTCACAGCTGCACAGACATGCTAGAGCCCAGCGTGATGTCTGCAAATACTTAAAAATATTCCAGTATAACCTTTATGTCCAGCTTTAAGAACCGTCCAACAGAAATTGCAGTAACGTACTGACCTTACAAGCACTGCTCCGTTGGAAGTTGTTGCTGCTGTGGTCCAAATGATTATATGTTTGGGTTCAACTGCAGCAGAGAATGAGCTCAAATCCCTTCATTAGTGCTCCTCAGCAGTGCACTCCCCTGCTGGCCTCACATGAAAAGCGTTGTTCTTCTCAGACAGCAGTGCCTTCACGTTGAAAAAATATTACTCCATGTGCAGTAGGGTTGATGAGACAAAAGAAAAAGCAACCTATGAGCGTTTGTTTGTAATCCTTAGGATGAAAGTCTCTGATCACGAGCCTCTGCAGACAAACTGCCTCAGTTTCAGTGGGAGAGGCAGCTAAAGATGGGCAATAAGTAAGCCATGCACAGGACTTTGTTCTACCACCTATGCCTGAGCACTGTGAACTCTGTGCGGTAGTGATAGGAAATGTCATTATGTAATGCAAACACCATTCAAAACCACTTCAGTGTCAATCAGTTTCAGCACAGTTTGATCAGACTGACATCAAACAAGCTGTTTTCAGTACTAGTTAATATGGGTTTACTGTTTTTTTGACATGAGTATGGATGTTATGGTTTCTTTAAAATTGGTTTACGATCCAGCTGGAGCTGTTAACAGACCAGCGAGATTGTTAACACAAACCTACTGAAGTGCAGCTTAGCTAATCAGGACCAAGATGTGTTTCAGGGTGACCCCATCTACATGAACTCATTACAAAAATTGAAATTTAAACACTAAAGCTTAATACTGATTAAAAGCACAGCTCACTCACTAAAATTGACCAATAACTTAAAGCTACCTTTAAAGAGATTTTACCGAGGTTTAATATTTTTACAAGGCTTGTGATTGTCACTCAGTCTTCCACTTGTCCAGTAGAGAGGACCTCATAAATCATGCACCAAGATCACTTGTCATTTTACCACATATAATGGTAATATCTAACTGTGTAATGGTGATAATGTGTGGGGACAGGAACACTCATAAAAATGAGACTTAAGTCCTTTAACCTACTGTTCCTGGGCAGGCTTCCCTCGTCGCACACATGATCCAGGGATATAGAGGGCTAATAAATTCTTGATTAAATTTGGAGCAAGGCCATTTAAAAATGTTCAGTTAAATTTTAAACTCTACAGGGAATATAATTGGCAGCCAGTACAAGTCAGCAAACACAGGAGTTGTGTTCATGTAACTTTAGTCAGCAGCGCCAGCTTGAGTCTGTGAGGAGGACTATAATTGATTCCAACATTGAGTGCATTGTAGTTGTCAGGCTGAGAAATAAATTTGCAAGTGCCAGGAGATTTTAAACTGGTTTAGGGAATCATTAGTTTATATCAAAGGTGTTGTGGATCTGGTGAAATTTGAGACTGAATGCTCTCTGCGTTCAATCATTACCTTGTTCAAAATCTTCAAGCCGAGCTGATTTAGCTTCACTTCTACTTGTTTTCAAACATTACGTCTGAGATTTATGCTGATCTTTCCTCTTCTACTGCCCCATTTATTCTTTAAGACGGCTCCATTCATGTCTACATTTTCTACACTGCCATTTCTGGGGCTTTAATCATTTAGCTACATTTGGATATTTGATTTTAGATTTGTGAATGTAATTATGGTATGGCATCAGTGCAGTCAAGCACAGAGGGAAACATAAGGAACTCATTCCAAGATACTGTAATAAAACACCTTAATTCTTGTTTTCCTTCATCATTATAAATTATGAATGAATTGTATTTGATTTCTGCCACATTCTGCCCTAAATCTTTCACATTGGACTTTCAAGCAAAGAAAAATAGAAGGTGTGGCTTCCCATCTCATTTAAGATCAAGTCAGGGTGTTATACTCAGAAATTTTTACCTGAAAGCATACAACATCAGACTTCATAAGGAGCCAAGTATGTAAAAACACGGCAAAACCAAGGTCACATGTAAATGTAATGGAAATTTGTCAGTTGCAGAATCCTTACTCCATGCTGATCTTTTTGCAAAAACTTATCGCAATACACAAAGACAAATTCAAGTTTTTGTCTTTATCTTCAGATTTCCTCCACAACATCTAATGCTGTTTAATTCTTTTCTTTTAGCGACTGTCTTCCTGGAGTTCTGGAAGAGGCGCAGAGCCGTCCTCGCATACGACTGGGACCTCATTGACTGGGAGGAGGAGGAGGTGAAGTACTTTTTGCGGTCATTTCGGTTCAGGAATGTCTGTGTCTGGAGCTAACTGCTCCCTTTCAGATAAAATGGATGCAGTGAGTAGAAATTTAAAAGTGAAAAGACAAAGTTTCTACAATTTATATTTCCATTTAGTGCTCTTTCTTTGCAGTTTGATTGCCTGACCCGTTGCTCCGGCTTCGCCAAAATTGATTTCAGCTCAAACAATGACAAAATTTCAGCCTTCATAGCAGCTCTGTCCCTGAGAAACATTGGCTACTAGTGCTTTATTCAGTCCGTGCCAGTCTGCAGGCATATTTCTATATGTGAGATTGTGTGGAAAGCCTCCATCAAAGGAGTCTGTCCCAGATCAGTAAAAAGTCTCACTTTTAACAGATTTGTTATGAAATCTCTTACAAACTCAAACTCCTACACAGTTGTCATATTGCAGTTTGGTTTTGTCAGATATTTCTGTGGGCTTGTAACCCTGCCAGCTGTCTTATGTATCAACCTCCAACCTTCGTCTGCCAATCACATTCAGACTAGTCAATGTGTGTGAGAGACTGCTGTTTGTGGGTGTGAAAGTGAGTCTCAGTCTGCTTTGTACAGAACAGGAGACAGGACAGATTTAATAAACTGTCTGATTCTGGCCTTTCCTTCCATCAAAAGCTTCAAGAGTTAAGAGATGCCAACTACACATGCGGCTGTTTGGTAAGCTAGTATTGTAAATGACAACACTGTCATCTAGACTATGCTTAACTCTAAACTAAACACCAAAAACATACATGTCCCTCTTCTTAGTGTTTATTAAGGAACCAGTGTTGTGTAACTCACTGGACCCAAAATTATGTCTTAAGAAGTAGCATTAATTATCTTTTTTTCAGACTAGGAAATAATAACTAACAGTACAACTCTGTGTCCTTATAATGAAGCTGGTGGATTATGGTTTACCTGATTGGTACAGGTGTAGCACAAATCTGTCCACTAAAAGTAAAGGGTTTATGGGAAGACAAATAATATTAAATATAAATGGCAGGTGTATTACTCTCACTTTTGCATCTACTCTGTCTTTGAGCCCTACTTGTTTTTATATTTCTTTATTGT
>JAQNCA010000018.1:3611362-3623285 GCA_029783725.1 Acanthurus tractus
CCATAATATAGCTAAATCTCCTGAAACACTCTATCCATTCCCAAAAACCAACTAAACGGTTTCTCCCAATCTGTTTTCCCCCCCCCCCCCTCCACACACACACACACACATTTTCAGATATTGCAGGTGTTGAAATCGAGCAATTTTTCAAACTCTCTGAAATAATAAATCCGTTATTCCCTCCCACCTCACCCAGTGATTAGCCACAGAGATGAGAAACTATTTTTCACCTCATTTTTTTTTGATGCTACTCTGTCGCAATCTTACAGGAAATACTTTTAAAAGGGTCTATGTTTGTTGCCTTTTTTACCATCAACAACCATATACATTTGAATTCTTAGCTGGCCAGCAACAAGCTGAAGAATACAAACTAGTTCTGTTTGAGCATAACAAGACCTCTAGACCCTCACTGCATGTTAAATGCACTCTCTCTAAAACTCTAAACCTTAACTGTGTAACATAAAATTTGTTATAAATGTGTTGTTTTCAAGCGAGATAATCCTGATGTCATCAGGACCATTTAAAATGCTAAAATGAACAATTGTAATATCAACACAGTCTCATCTGAGCTCATCACTTGTGATGATCCTTGATGTCTCATGTAGTTGGACAAAGCACTGTTTTGTGCGGCATGTAAAGCCTCCTGCTGCCAGAGAGCCTTTCTAAACACTTGGTCAACATTGTGAAACTGCCACAGTTTGCTTAGAGTTAATACCCAAATTAACCCCCTGTGTCCTGAGTGAATGTCCTATGTGTCACTCTATAGACTTTGTTGAGTGGAGCTACTATAAGTGTCTTATGTTTGTGTCTTATATAAACACTAAAAGGTACTTTGTGTGCCAGAATGAGACATTGAGAGACAGTGTGTTGTTAATTAAAAAGCTGGATAGTGGTTAGTTTAGATATCTATCAATAGACTGCCCCTTAAATAAATGAAGAAAGAAATTCAAGTGAGGCTGCATTTGGAATAATGTGCTATCTCTGCTACAAATACTATTGTTGCAGTCATTATAATCATCATTAAAATAATATTATTCAGTGAAGTGACCACTTTACTGTTAGCTGCTAATTGGAATGGGATTTTCTCTACAGAGCTGACAACACCTGCAGCACTCTCACCATCTTGACCTGTTAAAAAAAAAAAAAACCCTTTCCAGCATGAATGGTGAGAGAGTCGCTTAAATTAGTCTTGGATCCATCACTACCTGAAGCCTATTCAACACCTGCCAATGGCCTGTTGCCTGTGAAAGCAAAGCGCTGTTGCAAAAAGCTCCTGAAAATCCTGATTGCCATTACAAAACTCTTCCTATCTAATGCCTTTCCACTTAGAAGGTGCTGACCAACAAATGCACAAGAAAAAAAAGAAGGTTTTAAGGGATTTTGCTTTTTTTCATTGGCCATTGAAAATGCTTGTAAGAGGATTTTTGTGAAATGCGATTTTGTTGACTCACTAAGAGGTTGTCACGCCTAAATCCTTCTGATGTAACACTGCTTTTCATTTTTCACCCAAACTGCCTCTTTCCATTTCAGATCCAAAAAAGATTTGACCAGATCCCCAGAGAGGAGCCAAACATGATGAAAATAGACCGTAAACAAGTCAAATGTGAGTATTACTGTTGTATTCACTTATAGGGATCAAAGGACACACTCTTCCTCTAAATTTAACCATTTTATTTTATACCTACAAGTCCTCAAGGTCATTTTGAAGTCTTAGCCTTTACTGCTGATATTTAAGCTCATCCTGCGTCTAATATAGAAAGTTAATATTTGGACAGCAGTAGCATAGACACATACAGGCATGAACACTTTAACAAGCCTCGCATCACCTTGGAAATTTGGAAATTGCTCCACACACCTACAAAAGCCGACAAGGACGAGTAAGTGGGAATGTGGGTCATGGTGGGCTCGGGGCAAGCTGGCAAACCTCCTACTGATTTTTGTAACACTAATCTGGACTGACTGGAGCTCCATTGCAAAGCCCAAACTCCCCTCCTGTCTGAACCCATAAGGATCAATTCCTCTGTGGATCTTATTTGTAAAGCTGTGCGTTGCTTTAACAAGGTGGAGGGCGAGCTGGGGGGGACTAGTTTTAAATGGATAAAGAGGGATCAGGTTGACATGTTTCTAGTCTGACGGAGAGTCAGTCCAAACCAGTTCAGGTGGGCTTGTCTAGAACTGAACTGTGAGTCCTCTTAAAAGTGGACTGAATTTTCTACGCTGTCAGAAAAGAACTGCTGTTTCGGTACAGTGCTTTAATTACAGCAGTTATCTAGTAGGCCTATATAGCTACCTAAGTAACTTATACCTGGGAATTTCTATACATTTCTATAAATAAATGTAATCATTTTCACAATGTCATTATAATGCTCATACATACCTTTTAAGGATTGACCACATAATAATGAAAAATTAAAACTATTTTCTCCCTAACATCTAGTGATATTCAGCCATGTGGGTTTTAACTGACCTCAGTTACTTTGAGATTCATTTACAATAAATGTAAATTAAACCTGTGTGTGGTATTACAGCATTTACAAAAACCTGATCACTGAGTGGACCATGTTTAAACTAAAATTAATTACTTGGGTTGCATAAGAAGAGGCATGACATTTTTCTCTCTGAGATAACCAGGCTAGGCTAAGTGATTCTGTTTGGGTGTAAAAAAAAAAAAAACTACTTTAGTTGCACAGAAAATTCAAGGTATCTTAGGGTACACATCTCTTTGAGCACTATGGATCCTGTGAAAGGAAAGAATTGCTAAGGTTATGAATACAAAATCAAAATTACCTCACATGCATTGAGTCTGGCATTCACCCTAAATCATCCACAAGACTAACTCTGGGCAGCCTCTGATCAGTTAGACACACTTTTAGCAGTCTGACACCTTTTACTTCAATGAAAACTGCTAAGAGTAAGATCTGTGAATTATGGGTTTAGCCAAATAATGCATAATTCCAATGCTAATTCTTCTATTACAAAATTATTGGATTTGTTAGCCATTTAAGAGCGGTGACACAGGCTATGACCCAGGACTGAACCAAACTAGGACTCCTTTCACATTGAATAAGACCTCTGACCAATTATATTTTTAAAAAAGAAAGGTTTATTATGCAGTTTTATATGAACAATATATAATTTCTGCCACTAGAGTTCTCTCAATGAAAACAAAAGACAATTTGATGACATTGTGAAGCAATGTGGTATCAAGGGATTTGCTTATTTCAAAGTTAAAAAGACACCATTGCAGGTGAAAAGCTGAAAATCTGACTGATTCAGGCAGAAACATTCAAGGAGGAGATAATGTTTTAAAGTTCTATTCACTTCACAATGAGTCACATTTGGAGCATCATCTGGTGTTTTTCCAAAAATTAGCAACAAGCAACAAAATTCACCCCCTGTGTTTGATCATTTCTGTAAATATGCTGAAAAACGCAAGCACTATTGAACTAAATATGATAAAAATATATATTTTAAAATTAAATTCTTAATTTTTATTATAAATTTAGATGCAATTTTCAGTGCTATGAACAAAAACCAAAATTCGATTCACCTCCATTGTATTAGGGGCAAGAATCTAAGAAACTGATATATTAAAACTTAAGAAAATAAAACTGCCACTTTCTATCTAGAAACTAAGGGTAAGAAAAAGAAATTCTTTTGTAATTTGAATGAACATCCCCCTTCAGAGAATTCCAACACTTTTGATTTCATTCAATGCATTTTGGTCTGGCTGAACTTCTCACTGCAAAGGAAACACTTTGGTAAGCAGCAACACAATGAGTTAAATCAAGTCTCACTTCCAATTTTGTGTTTGTTCTTCATGAAGCAACTTTCACATGGTTACATTTGATTAACATAATTTAAGAGGGTGTGTAGCAGACACCGTTTGATCTGGCAAACCATCAAAGTTCCGATCGTTTCACGCATGACTGACATGTTTTGAAAATGATACGCTCCACAGTACAGAGACAGATGCTTAAAATAACAAGGGTCACTGTTATGGAAATATTCACAATGCCCATACTGCCTAATAACCATAAATGCCTTCAGCAGCTTATCAAAACAGGTGTGAGAATTCCTCGCTGTCTAATTTAAAGCGCCACCCACATTTATATGATCCTTGTGATCTTTGCAGCAACAATTTCCAGTCTTAACAAGTGAAATGTTCATATAACCCACACGAAAAAGAGACATTGCTTACAATGGAGGCATAACTGAATTTCTGCCTACAAAAGGACTGAATTTTCTGCTTCAGACCAAACAGCTGACCCCTACAGCACACAACTACTTCACAAGGATCACAATGCACTACTTCACATCAAATGGATTTCTGTGTACTGAAACAAGACTGTGGAAAAAAAAAACCTTGGATTCAGACTGTAATAATACAGAAATGCACAGAATGTTTTATTTTCTTGCTATGCCATGTGAGCAGGGTCTGTGAGGGTCTGTCCTACTGTCCTACTTCCATTCTTAAGAATTCCCTCAGTGGTGACATGACCAATGTTCAATGCTGGAGTTTTTGGGACACCAATGTCAGAGTCCTCTACCTGAGGCTCTAAGAACGCCACCCTCTTTCCGTTCGACCGCCGCTGTCCTGACTCGATTTCTCTGGGGTCTGAACAGAGAATGATGGCTCGTCCGCCGCACCCTCTCGTTCCCCCTCCCCGGCCTTCCCGGCAACGACAGGGAGTGAGGTAGAGGTAGAGCAGCACCAGTATGATGCTGACCACACAGGAAGCCAGGGTGGTAAACGCTGTGTTGAAATGCTCAGCACCACTGCGGTGTGGAAAACCCCTGTTGGAGGTTGTGCTTAAGTTCCCAACTACCACATTGACCTCCAGAGTCTCACTGGGTTGAAAGTGGTGCCTGCGAGCTGTAACACACCCATACACACCAGAGTCCTCCATTAGGGCTGACTGGATTTCAAGGGTGCCATTGGGGAGAACAATTAGATGGTCACTTGGATCAGTGCTTGATGAATTCACCACAGTCCTGGGAGTAACCCAGAACACCACCAATCCCTCATGGGCTGGAGAAGCCAGACCTGGACATGGCACTCTTAGCCATTTACCTGGCTCTACCTGGTAAGTCTGTGTGTCAACGGGCAAATCTGAAATGACCTGCTGGCTACATTCAGACTTTTGTCCTGATTCGTCACTGCATGGGTATTTACTTCTAAAGTCCACCAGGGGGCGGTACTGTTTCCATATCCAATACTCAAGCATGGCCAATAAAGCACAGTCACAGACCAAAGGATTTTCCTGCAAATAAATTCCATGTTGCTGAGTGAGAGACAGCAGGCTCTGGACAGGAACCTTGGAGAGCCGGTTGTACGCTAAATCGAGAAAGGTCAGGTTATGAGGCCCTTCAGGTTCCCGATACAGGCCCTGGGGGAATTCCATCAGTCTGTTCCCTGAAAGGTAGAGTTTCTGCAGGCTGTGAAGATCACTGAAGGCTCCTGGGTTAATCTGAATGATCTGGTTGCCAAACAGCAGCAGCTCTTTCAGTTCCTTTAACCCGGTGAAGATGGACGAGTTCAGCACTCTAAGTCGGTTGGAGGAGAGGTCCAGGTGGAGGAGGTGTGGCGTCACAGCAAAAGCATTCACCTCAATCTGGCTTATGGAGTTTCGGCTAAGAACCAGTATAGCAAGCCGTTCAAATGTTTGGTATATCCAGTCTACAGACAGGACAGTGAGAACGTTGTGGCTAAGGTCCAACCTTGTGGCATAGCCTGGGAGATCAGAGGGCAGTGCAGACAGATTGCAGGCACTGCAGGAAATTATATCACTGGCACAAAGGCAGTAGGGAGGGCAAGCGGCCACAGAGGGAGGAAAGCCAAGACACAAGGAGAGCAGCAGGGCTGCAGCAACAGGGTTACAACAGCTGCCTCCAACATCGGTCTTGCCCAAAGGCTGTGACGCGGTGGGATGCATCCTGGTGTTCCCTCAGGATGGGATCTCAGGTTACTTTCTCATTGGGTGTATACATGTCAGTGTTACAAGCCTCTGACAGGGGTCTGCTGTTATGAACTGAAGAGGGTAAACAATGAAGAGAAAACATTGAGATCAATCTCATTTTTATATTTTCAGAGAAGTAATAATCCACTACTGCAAATGGCATTGAACAGAATTCCCTTGAATAGTCAATTGAAGTAAAACACATAATCATGAGCACAAATAGACAGTGAGATAAAAAAGGAAAAACAAAACATGTAAATCAAGTAAATGCATTTCATGAAACTCTAAAGATAAACTGTAATCCATATTTAAATATAGCAGTGATGGTTGCTGGCATTATCTGCACAACAACTGCTAGTACTTAGTAACTGCTGAAACAAGCGTAACTTAATCCATACATGTTAGTAATCCATACTCCTCCCTCCTGTTTACTCTGTACCTTTCTATATACATAATTGTCTACAACTTAAACCCACTCTGCCCAGACTTAAATCATTTTTTTTACCTTTGTTTAACTCCCTCCAAAATTGTGTTACATAAACTCATCAATAGTTGTGTATATATTGTATGTACAACTATTTTGAATTACCATAAGCAGATGTTTTGCCTGTCCAAGGCTTTGAATCTTAATAATTTTAGTTCCAAGAGTGTATAGAAGGCTTGAAAAACAGAAAGAGAAATAAAGAAAATTGTAGAGATGAAGTTTAGAGCTGCAGTGATCGGCAGATAAATCATAAATGAATCAACAATACATTAATGACTACTGTTTAGATAACTGATTAGCCTGACAATTAAGAAATTTGCTAAATAAATACCTTATTCTGTGGTTGAAGCTCCTTAAATCTGAGGACAGTCTGCTTTCTGTATTTTTTATAAATGCCTAATTATGAATTAAATACATCTGGACAGTGAAAAAATGTTCACTGGAGTTTTTTTTTGTATTTTCTGACTCTGTATCCCAAACAACTAACTGATATAGAAGGATAGTTCTGACGAGTATTGTTAATACAGCCATTAAACAGCCAATAAAATTAGTAAAATAACAGCTAAAAATCATAGACTGTTTGACAGAATGACTGCAAAATCTGGGAAAAACTGCATGTGGATGAAAGATGAACTATTGTTTAGCGTTAGTGTTCCCCTCAAGGCTACTCTGTCCCTTCCTGTTCTACCTCCACACATTATCTGACTCAGTGGAGAGATAACAGCCAGGCTTTTACGACTTTTGTGAAAGCAACACAAAACAAACAGATGAAACCCAGCAGACAGCTCACCTTGACGCCCACACCGCTGCTTGTTCAGACCGTCAGCTCCTCTGCCTTTGCTTTTCTGGATCCACGCGCGCTCTCCGGACGCGACGCAGGACCGCGTCCCGTTATGTGACTCCCAAAGATCCTTGAGGCAAATTCGCTTCGCACCCCCCCACTCACCCTCCCTACTCCTCTTCCTCCAACCCGCCGTAAATAATCCACACGGAGCGTGAGGAGGAAAGAGGGAAGCTGCAGCTGAACTGCTCACCTGCAGGTCGGGTTGCACGTTGCAGTGGGAGGGGTCGCCCCAGAGAGTAAATACGGAACACAACAGATACACCAATAATGTGAGAGTGGGTGCCACCAAAAGGAGGAGAAAGAGGTGTGAGAGAAAAAAAAATGGAGAGGAGAGGGAGATGGAAAAGGTAAGACAGGGTGCAGCATCAGCACCACAAACTCTAATGTCTCTGAGTAGGTGTATTTCGTGAAACCACTGTTAGATTTGATTCTGTATTCTTTCTCTCTCTTCTGGTAAAAATAAATTATTGGTAGTTACACAACAAGTAACCTGCATAGCTGAAATATGAAACCTCACCTGTCCACCAGATGGTCATACAAATGTGTTTGTGGCACCTTCAAACCAATTGAACCTGGAATTAATGTTTATCAAAACTCTGTAGAAACACCTGTTAAAAATGTATATATTTTCCACAAAATAATATATATTTTCCTTCAGCAGACATTATAGAGCATAAATATTTATATTTCATATCAATAGATAGTGAAATGCTGATATGTGAATTCCTCTCATTCAAAGAGTATTTTAGCACCTTTAAGCTCATTGTTTTGGTTTTACAGATGCAGCTCAGTGCTCATCGCTCTCATTTACCTAATTTCCAGCAGCAGGCAGCTAATAGAGAGAAAGCTCTGTTCTGAAAAAAATGTTCTCAAAATCCCACTGCACACTAACTATTCAGCACCATATAGCAAATAAAATAGGGTAAAATTAGTGAACACAGTGGATGTTTTAAAGAGCTGGGGATTTCCCTCAGAAGCTGATCAAAAAAGAGCTTATGGGAGAGTGAATATTATAATTAAATTTGTTGAACAGCTCTAAACAATTGCTAAACAAACAGGTCTGGCGAATCTAATGTTTGTAACCATAAACTGTGATACAGTGATGATTGAAGACAGACAAATTTGCAAAATAACTTAAGTGACTAACTCTTTGCTAATAGATCCTGAAGCTGTAATACTTGAAGGTTGTGAGGTTCAGTTGCGGTAAGTCTTCAGCTAAATCTACGTACTGAGAAACACTTTTTAATTTTGTTTCGATACTTTATCTTTTTGGTTATCTTTAAGTTTGTTTCCTTGGTCTTGTGCTTATCTAAATAAGGAACTGACACTTATTGTTAACACATTGGTGATTATACACACTGTGACAAGGCTGTCAGGATATGTCTGCTGTTTGAACTTTGGCCTGTGCTTTTTATTTGGCTGCTTCATTGCTGAATAACAAGTTCCTCTTTAAATTTAGGTTTTGTGAAGACTAAATACAGCGTAACCCTTTTTGTTATTTGCATCTATCATTTAACATTGATATGGATGTTTTAGACTTAACTTTTAGGCCTCAGTTACACTAAGCCTAACTAAATTTTAACATTTTACTTTGCCTCCTCTCAATTGCCTGGGATACGCAGAAATAAAGCTCTGACTCAGACATACTTTCTGCAATCTCTCCCTAAAAAAAATCAGATCATTTTTACTTAAAACTTAGCAGATATGCTTGACACCGTCAAATGCCTGTAAATGGTCCTAAAAGTCTTTAAACCTGACAGAAGTATCTGTGTACATTTTTTGTGTGTAAACAGTTTATGTTCATTTTAAAATGAAGTCTTCTTTTGCAAAAGCAGAAAAAAACTTACAAACCAACAGCAGTTTGATTGACTGAAGTGCCCTAAAAAACACAGTTAAGGAAAATAGAACAGAGACATCCTTTTTTGCACATCAGCTCTCCAAAGGTTTACATGTTGTATTTGCAAGCTGAAGACTCATAACCCCCCTGCAGAGATTGCCAAGCCTGCCTATGGTATACTCCAGCATTATGCTGTTAATGGTGGCTTGGCAGAAATGGGTTGGTTTAATTAGAGATAACATCATTGCAATTAAGCATCTGTGACCTTGAAAACGTCTTTTTCATTTTCTAACAGAGCCACCACTTAATCACTGCTGGGTTGCACTGTGCTGCTAAAGGTCCTTGCAAGATTCAGAATAAGTAAACAAACACTGCCTGTGCTCACAAAAACTCCCCTCTTTTACAGCCAAAGAAGAGAAGGGCAGCATTTTAGATTTGCTTGCTGAGGCAGAATATTTCAGACGGCGTTAAGCTGTGCAAAAGGTTTACATAATCCCCCTCATTTTTCAAAACGCTGTTTATCCGTGTAGTGTTGGAATACAAAATCTAGTCTGCTGCCTTATTTGTTCACTAATGTGGCCACATGTTTCCCATTAAAACCATTTAAAGCTTCATTTTCTCAAATGTTTCTGCCTGTGCTTCAGAAGGTGTTTACCACAGCTCTGTCAGTTTGTGGCTAGCAGATGGTGTCTTTCATATCACATGAAAGTATTCTTCCACCTAATCAGTTTGTCAAGGTTGTAAGCTATGAGCTTGAAGCTCTTTCAGCTGTTCTTTTTTCCTTTTTGCTTTCTTTAACAATCTGCTGTTACCTCACATACATTGCCAGTTCAATTGTCGACAAAAAGAGAGGTGGGAGGGGATGATCAATTGATTTCTCATTTCCAAAGATGAGTCAGTTCCATCAGCTGAAAGAGAGAGGTGAGAATGATGCCTGTTGTCTTATAATCCCGACTTCTGTATAATCACAATGCACTCGTAATTATGAGCTTCCCACCCGGGACACCGTGACGGACAAATCACTGTATGTTTCCATGGAGCCGACCATCAAAGGGGAAGGCCTCTGGGGGTTTTGCTAGAGTGTCCATCTTTGTATCAGAGCCAAGCAGTCATATGGTTGATATGCAAAGGACTGATGGACCATCACATTTGTAATTCCATCTCTGTGTTTGAGAATGGTCTGTCGATTACAGGAATGTGGTGTAAATAATAATGAAATACACAAAAGCAAAGTGATGCCTGTGAATGGAATATGAATCACACTCTTTCTAAATACACTTCAGTCCTTCACCTCCGCCAGAGTCGGATTACTTGTGACTGGAACTCCTGCAGCTCAGAATCCACTGGTTCCTGCTGATCTTGCCTGGTAGTTAAAAGCATGTGATTGCATCTTTTTTTGTATTCCAGGTGTGAAATAGTCCCTGATTACATGGTTAGAAAGGACATCAACAGAGTTCTGAGTGCTGGTTGAGGAGAGCTTTGGTCAGAGTGGTTTTAAGCATTGTTGGAGTATAACAACCCATCTTTTTGACAAGCCACCGGTTATGACCATTTACTTTTAAGGGAGAAGAGGAGAGCATTTCATTATTCCAGTATGTATTGAGAAAAAGCCATAAAAACATCCTGAACTGAAAGGGTTTTAGAAATTTTGGAAGTAAAAAGCATTGTCTTAAAAACTGAATTTGCAGTTATCTCAAGATGGTTTTTTACATTTAAAAAATAGTTACTCAATGCTTATACAGCAATCTTTTTTTTAAAATTATTTTGGCATTATAAAAATCTCCAAAATTGGCAGGAATTAGCAAGACCACTATCACTCTAATGTCTGTCTGTTTAATATGAAACCAAAGCTAGTAGGCAATAAGCTTAATTAGCAAGAGAATAGAGGAAATAGTCAGGAACCAAACTACCCTGAAACACAACTTGTGTTCCTGCACTTTGGTTTTTGTAAGGCTTGAGCATACAAGATGTAATGTGTTCATTAACAAGTATTTAAGATACTAGTAAATGGACTGTGTTGACTGTAAGTAGATCTAGACTTTTTCAGTCCTCATGCTAATGTAATGTTCTCATGGCATTTCAGCAACTGTTGTTCAAATAATTGTTTTTTTTTTTTTTGCATTAATGTTCTCCCATTTGGCCATTCTGCCACAGATGACAGCCACAGAGTGTGCACAGCAGCATTAACTATCTCCATTTGCAGCACTTGAACTTTAAGGACTGAGTACACAAAATTGGACTGTGGTTTCGAACACCAGTTGAGCCTGCTGATGGAGAGGGAAATCCATCCATTCATTTGTTTTCTGAGTACCAAAAATGTTACTAGATTTTACAAGCAAACAGTAATGCGGATTATCTTGTGTCGCTTGACAGCATTTCCCTTAGATGGTAGGTATTAATTTTAGAAATAATGCACATGTGCTGACAAAATTATCATCTTCAATAGCTTAAAGGCTTTGATCAAATGTTAAAAGAACATTGCCCTTCTATTTTGTTTCCAAATGTTAAAAAACATGATCTTGCCTCAAATTGTGCAGTGTTGACCCAGATCAGTGACAGAAAGTGAAAATAGGCATCAGGGAGAAAAAGCAGCACTGCACATACTTTCTTATAAGTTATAAATCTTAGTCCTGTCTGTACAATACTTCAGCTGCTTTGTGTGTTGCTGTCAATGATGATCCTTCCAACATGGGAAGCTGTTAGAAGGCTGATGAGCTGCAAGAGTGCCTTTAATGGAAAAATATATTTTCCTGTGCTCCCCATTATGCAGTGAAGCAGCTTTTCCATTAACCCCCCCC
>JAQNCA010000018.1:3625616-3641043 GCA_029783725.1 Acanthurus tractus
TATCGCGTTACAGCAAAAAGCAATACATTACAGTAATCACATTACTTTTGGAATGCATTACTCCCAACACTGGTTATAATTGACCAGAATCCTTACTTTCATTTTTCCTTGCATGAGTTTTGCAATTCAAATAATACATTAGTTTTGCAATTCAAATTATTTGTTTGGATAAATTTTTATTTTTATAATGATTTTGTACTGTTTACATCAGCATGCAGTGCTCAGCTTTTTCATCAAATCATTTGCATTATTTTGAATTTGTGGGTTTGAGGGAAAAGAACACTGTAGAGCACAGGAATTGTACCTTTGATAATGAGTGTCTGCCAGCCATGAAGAGCTCTACTTCAAATCTGAAGAGGCATCCAGCTTGATAATATATTATGATTTCATTTAAACCAGTACATCCTTTTTCTTTTTTTCTCTTGACCATACAGACACACATGGGTCTTTTTTGAACCATATGTGTAAACTCATCAAGTTTGCACTTTTAATTTAGTTATGTAAAAAACTGTCTCTGTTATTTAGTAGAGAAAAGTAATAAAAATTATGATTTTTGGTAGTCATAAAGAAGATATATAATGAATACTTGCAACATGTATTATTGATTAAATAAGTTGATTTCAAAAGACATATTACTTTCTGCATCTGCATCTGTGTGACATAAATTTCTGTGCCTGCATCTGCATATTATCTGAAACATGTCCACCAAGCATACCCTGGAGGATATTAAAGCCCTTAAACTCGTTAGCAGACAAGCAAGTACTAAAAACACAAGATTCAAGATCTCTCTCGAACAGAATGTATTTGACCTTAAAGCTATTTTCATTACGTGTAAATACACACTCGATCAAAGAATGTGCCAGGTTAGTTTTTGTACTTCATCAAAAACTAACCTGGCACTTAAATTATTGTATTTGCACTGTGTTTCAAGAGTTATGGTAGGCATGAGATTTTCCCATTTCAGTGTCATTTATTTTATGATAGATATACTGTGGTTGGGATAAACAGAAGAAGAAAAAAACACTGATCAGACAAGAGAACAGAGCCACTTCCAGAAACAAGACCTCAAAAGAACACTGTGGGAAAACAAATGACCGCATAGTACAAAAAGTGTTTGATGGACAGGTGCTCTGTTGAATATTCAGTGCAGAGACAGCAGGTATGCAGAACAAAAAGTAATATCCTTATCCTCAGAATCTTGTTTATCTTTTTTTTACATGTTCGTCAATAGGGTTGCATTCTAATCCACAGTGATTAAGGAACATCACAGCATTGCGGTGTACCTAAACTGTGTCAAAAATAGCCCCACAAACCTTTTAGACAAAAAAAATGTGTGAAGAGCAGTTGTAAGAACCAGAAATATTTTAAATAAAAATGGCTCCCCCTCTCATAGAGCTCCTTTCTTTGAATAAAATCTTGTTGCTGCTGCTGCTGCTTTATGTTAATATGTTAGACAGATTTAGGTCTTTGTGATGACAGCTAACAGGGACAGCATTTGCTCTCGTTTTGATGTGTACAGTATTTCTTTGGGGAAAATGTCCAGCCCTTATCTTCCAGTCCAGCACCAATTATTTCATCTTAGGCTATTTTTCTGATTTGAAACCATTTTCTTTCATTCCCCAGCTAAATAATTCAGGAGCTAAGAAGAGCTTTTTTTCTGCAATGATTATCCATTTTGCTTTTATGCAGAAGAATGTTAAAAGATTTGAAATCCTGTACAGTCTCACTGGATCCTGTAATTAGAGTGAAACCGTAAACAGCCCTGAAACAGCTTTAATGCGACAAACAAATCTTAAAAGATGTTTAATTGTGTGGATTAATTCACGAGCTGTTGAAACAATTTGTAATGAAGCTGTCTTTTTTTGGTCTTTGAATATTAAAGCACTGAAGAGAGGACCTGTGGGACAAGTAAGTGGTCAATATTTATAGTAACTTTGCCTACTACTATTATAGAGAAACAGCACTCCCAGGTGGACATGGGTGGTACCTCTGTTGACTGAGTGTTAAGTGTAGCACTCTTTGTCCAAACAGAGCAGGCATAGATGTGTATTAATTGAGTGTCTTTTCATATAAGAAATATTTCTTTTGAAATTTTTATAGTGGTGGAATGCAAGTACAAATTGAGATACTTGTACATTTTAGCAAATATTTACACTTAATGTAAATTAAATGACTCCACATCATATTAAGGTAATAACTTCTGTTCCACTACATTTGTCTGGCAGCTGTAGTTACCACTTTAATTTACAGAGACAAGTGTTTAAATCCCTTTTGTCCAGTGAAAACACATACTTTCAAAATGAGGGATTCTGAGTTGGAATTTCTCTGATAAACCAAAGGATTAAGTATCCTCTGTGGGTTGAGAAATTCTCTCCTATATCTTGAGATAAATAATGATTTAAAACACTTCAAAGATTGGCTGGACGAAAAACAACTTCACAAAGTTGAAAACTGAGACTGTGTTTCTGACTTTTTAGAGATATGTGGTTCTCTCAGGACAGCAACACAACAAACATACAATAGTCTTACAGAATTTGAAACACTCTTGAGATTTAACAACCCAACAGCATGTAAAGTAGTTAAAATTAGCTCAAACTTAGGCGTATACAGTCTTAAAAAGTAATATTTAACATGAATATAGCAGTAATATTAATTCCAAACCATACACAGTAATTCACCTACAGTGGCCATTTTTACTCCACAATAACAACTCTTACTTTTACTTGATATATACCAACTTATCCATTGAATAAGTAATTCCTGCTGATTACTTGTTTTACCTTTATCAGGTTTTGACTGTAGGACTTTTATTTATAGTGGAAATGATGAACTGACATTGCCACTTTTCCTAAACCCTGCAGAACTTTTGTCTCCCCCTGTCTTGCAGTGGAAGTAACAACACAAACACTGTATGCAAACTTATTATCCAGAGTCATTATTATAATTAGTTATTTATATAATATTAACAAAAGCAGACTATTATTAAAGCAGGATAAAAACAGGTTCAGTCAGTTGACACAGTGTTGTTAAGAAAGAGCTTGCAATGCCAGCCCAATGCATGCCGTGCATTTTTTAAAAACATTTTTCAGACTAGGTCTGTGATAATCAGTTTGATCAGAGTGACTACCTGAAGGAGAAGCCATGATTATTCATCTGACAGCATGAGGGCTCAGTTCAACAGTATATTCTATCATTGTGGCAACTAAGAGAGTTAAAGACGGAGCTGGCCACATCTTTTAAAATCTGACACTTATCACATGACATATGTGCCGCGTGTGTGTCCCACACCTTATTTGTTGGTAGTATGATGACAGATACAATCCAGGGTTGAGCATTTAAAAGGATTCCTGCATATGTCATTATGCAGTCGTGAGGAATCTTTGTTCCAGGCTGCTTCATACAAGTACTGCTAAATAATGAACCACAAGCGAACTGCTGTAGTTTTACAAATTGTGAAAATCCCAGAGTTTTAAATTTGCAGATACATTTAGTAAATTATTTCAAAATACATGTCAGTTAAATCACTGAAACACACAAGATGAAGACACCATAAATACAACATTTCTATCTTCTCTGCTCTCAACTCATCCCACTGTACCTGCCCCTATTTCTCAGAGGATCACAAACTTTCTGACAGGCAGGAGGCAGCAGGTGAGGGTGGGGAAACTCTCATCCAGCTGCCAGACAAGTAATGGCATCCCTCAGGAATGTGTACTCTCCCCACTGCTCGTCTCCCCCTAAACTAGTGGTTATAAAACTTAAGCCCCCTTACATAAGTAGTGTAATCGTAAGCAAACCTTAATTAAAAGGTTTAATTTTCCAAATCCACAAAGAATTTTTGTAAAGGTCACCACAACAGCATCAGCAAATTCTAGATTATTTTCCTGACATAAATCCTATTAATTAATCTAAGTTTTTCTCTATATTGCCCCTGTTGTGACTCCATGCGTCAGTATTGGAATCTGTCTGTTTGAGAACACCAACAGCCATATTTCAGAGGGCTTATCTGCTGAGACTTTACAGACTATTCAGCATTCATCTGGGATGAATGAAGATGCAATTAAAGTACTGCTTTTGATGCAAACAGTACAACATAAAAATGTGATCCAGAAGTATTGCATTAACCATTTTATCAAGTTCCTATGTAAGACATCTCAGTAGCTAACTACTGAAATACAGTAAGAAGAATAACAGCGTGATCAAACCTAGTCTTATTTAATCTCATTTTCAGTCACAGGATCATATTACAGCAGCTCTGTCGCATGAGGAGCGAATATAACTCATATGACATGGAACTCATTCAAGCACTTTTTCTGCATTTTCTCATTTGATGTTTAAGATAAAGTGTGTTTTTTCAGCAAGACACACACTCTACCCTTTAACTGTCAGTAAGCATGCCCATATTGTTTTTTTTTTGTTTGTGTAGCTGTATGATCGGTATGTATGCGTAGGTGTGTTTTGAACATGTTTGTCAAGATATGTGTGTGGCCCTTCCTGCCGGGGGTCATTTTTCACCGCCATGTTGACACACGTGTGCTTTCAGTGACAACTGTGGGAGGTGAAAAGGGTTGTGTACGTCATATGTCATGCTATCATCACTTTATGAATTTAAAGACACCACCCTAGAAACCACACACACACACACATATGCACTTATTTCCCTCTTTCAGCCTTCTCCCAGCAGCCACTGGGTAAAGGTGTGGCTTATAGAAGGTAACAGAGTTCACATTCCAGGTAAAGAGCATGGGCCCGTCCTTGATTTAAACTTCAGGTTACAACGGTTTCCACTGTTTAACCAGCTTCCACTTTGTGTTTCTACAAAGCGTCTTTCTGCTCTCCAGTTTTCAAAAATGCTGCCTTTTGGAGTTTTCTTTTTGCCCCTCGCCAATTTCATGCAAAGTCACCTCCAGTTGTGGTGGGTTTATAGAGTCAAAGGGTCAAATCCAAAAATATAATGTTGACAGGAAGTTGGCGGGGCCCATGCAGGTGGCAGGCTTTCAGACAAAGTGTTGGCCTCACACTCAAAGGATCCTCCTTCGATTGCTAAGAAGTGTGTCATCTGCAGCTCCGGAAACAATAACATTCTCACTCAGGGACTTCTTTTGGTCCTCCCAACCCCCTTTACCCATGTGGACAAAAGCCCAAGGAGAAGGAGGAGGGGGCTAAAAAAGATTCCCCTTGATAAGGCACGGCCACTTATAAACTTGCAGAGGCCCTTTCCATTTGTACAGCTGCCTGATGGAAAAGTACAGGGCTTTGGTCCAGCACCTACCCTCCCACTTGTATGGTAACATCTTATCATTCTGAGCTGCAGCTCAGTGTGCAGAATTAGCACAACTCAATTAGCAAAAACAAATGGCGCATGACGTTCCGTCAGACAAATCCCTGTTTGTGCAAACAGTCTAACGAGGGACAACTTCAACATCATGAGTGATGACACAGCAGGAACAGAAACACGCCAGGGATGCATACAGAAATATCCCTGCAGACAGACAGTGTACTCATAAAGTCTGAGAAATTAAAGGGGTGGAATACCTTCTTTCTCAGTCACCTTGAGCTCTGAAAAGAACATGCAACTTAATGCCAAAGTTAGAACAGTTTTGGTTATTTCACTGAGGAGATCAAAAAGTCTGGGACAGGATCGTTTGTACACAAATGTTATTTAAACGATTTGCTTACAGAAATAAAATAGTCTGCTTTTTTAAGGTCTTTCTATGGCATACATGACAAAATATGGAAGAAAAATGTAAAAAATGTGTTAATAATTTTTGGGATCTGTTGATTTTTGGGACATCATTTTATTTTGTCAGCTAACTTCTAATCAAATCTATCAAACCATATTCACACAGAAACCATGGAGCAGATCATCAGAGCTTATATTGTTCTAAATTACAGTTTGTGTTAATCTGGACCTTTACTTTTATTTTTACCTTTTAAATCAGATGTTTTAAGGTCTCTAAAGCACAACAAAAACTTCACTTCCTTTGCAAACTTGGGACTTGGGTCCTTGGGACTTGAAAGACAGTCATCTTTCATACACAATAAAGTAACAAATAAAGTTTAAAGTAGAAGTAGGTATTGGTATTTGTTATTCTTAGAAGCAATGGATAAAGGGAAAATGCAAAGAGTATCATTTTTCACCTTAGAATTAAATGAATGCTACTTGCCTTGCACCACATAGCACATGAACAAAGTTAATGACTAACTTGTGAACGTGGTCCATCTATCAGCTAAGGAGACAAAATATCCTACAGGAGCTAGTGAGGACTGAAGCAAATCACATAGCAGGTTGAATATTGGCTTACATTTTCCAGGGGGTCACAGTGATGACTGCAGATGAATGCCTATGCTGATGGATGTGTAAATACTCAATTATTTGCTATTAAGTCTAGTCAAGGCACTCTCAGATCAGACTTATTTGCTTTGGCAGCAGTCCACAGAGCTCCTCCTCACTCAGTGACGTTTGATGGACAGACATGTTGGCTGTATTGTGATCAAATATCTGGAGCCACAGTGGCCTTGAATTCTGACTGATAAATGATGGAGTTAGTCTCAGAATCCAAGGCAGATGAAGTCAGATCTTCTTTTTCTGACAAACAACTACTCTGCTTGCATGTCTTTGAGCAAGACACTGATTCCCCACTACAGGAGGTCAGGAGACACTAAAGGGATTAATGTGATTAGCTCATGTGTCCAGTAATGGTGACTTGAAGCCACCTTTGTCGGTCAAATGGGGACAAAGATAGCTGAAGGTTATTTTAGGGGTTTGGCAGAGAGAGGTCTGCTTGTTGGGTCTTATGTCAAAGACTTAACCACGATGTCTAAGTTCCAATAGACAACATTAATTTTTATATCAGAATGGTGATAATGGTTATTGTTGAATGGAAATATCAGTGTCAGGTCAAAAATGATCAGAATTCATGAATAACTTATAGTTTGGTAGGATAGAGTGCAGAGTATGGACAGTATGATCAGCCACTGAGCTTTCAGCTACATGACACTGATTACTTCTCAGGCACTTCCACAGCTGCACTCACCTCTAAAGGAAGGGGAAAAAATAAAACAAGTATCACATTATTTATCACGCATTTAAAAAGGAGGCTAAAGTTCATTTCGCTGAACTAGATCTAAAGATGTAAACACTTTAACCAGGTCAGCTTATGCGCGTCACTTTTAAAGCTGCAGTAATAGACATTTTCATATATGCAAAGGAAAAAAGGGTTATTTTATATGTGAAGTTCTTGTTCATAGTATAAAACCCACTGAGAATTGTCACCTAACCCCCCATTGTCCTTCAAATTTAACTGTCGTCTCACAGATTTATGAAGTGTTAACACTGCAAAATATATGAGTCGTGCTGATTCCACCCTGATTTAGTTCACACTTTGTTTCTCAGTGCAGAACACTGCAACCACGGGTTTGATTACACGAGTTCTTGTGTGCTTCTACAGGCCTGGAATTGCCACTGTGGTCCTGTGATCTTGAACAAAATGCTAATGACAAGAATTGATCAAATCTGTCTGCATGTATGTCTGCTGTCTTCCACACATTCACTGTCAGCAAAGATTTGAAAATACCTCAGTAATCATGAGAGTCTACATCATTTCATCCTGAAGTTTTAGAAGAAACCAGTACCACTGAGAAAGGGGATGTGACTTCTTTAAGCTAATCTATTACATAATTAAAAGAACTAATTTGACTCATAACATGAAACTTTCAACTACATAGCACAAAAATAATACCAATAATATGAAACAGTCAAAAAAGCAGATAAAAAATCTGGTGGGGCATTCAGGGTCTGATGAATGCAGCTGAACACTAAGTCATGGTATTGTTATTAATGGTGATGATGGTTTTAGCAACTAACTCAGCAGACTGGGGACTGACTGATGTGTAAAACTGTTTGCTAACAGATTTGGCCTAGAAATAATGAGGAAATAAGTCACTGGTGTGTTAAGCTTGTTGTTACCTGCAAGTAACCAAAATAATAAATTATCTTTATGTTTCATGTTGGTGGCATGATTACCAAAAGATTTTGTGCTGGTTTGAAATTTTTTTAGTTCGGTTCCTTTTAAAGAAAACATCTCCTTTGATTTTCACTCTACTGTGACACCATGTAGATGTCATTTTTTTGTTTGAACAACTGTCTCTATCTTGAACAACAGGCCAGAAAGTGCATATCCGGATTTCGAATGCATCACACCAGATGGTCTGTAAATCCCTCTTTTCTCTGTTGTGTGCCCCTTAAAAAATAATTCTACCAATAACAAAGCCGACAATATTGACAATCAGGACCCAAGCTGTGCACTAACTGACAAACTGCACGTGTCCTGTGTTTTCACTAAATGTTTCACGACATGTGCTCATTATGGTGGGGGGTCCCTGCAACCCAGCCGACCGTTGGGCTGTTTGGGTTTGGTGCAGCCCGACAGCAAGAGAGGAGTAGGGGCACCTTACATGCAAATGCAAATGTCAACAGCAGCCTCAGCCACCAAAACCTGCCCCCAGACCCATTAGCGAGCAGGGGCCAGAAAAACAGACATCGGAAAAACACATTGCATAATACCTTATGTAACAAGCCTCCAAAATTAATAGCTGGAGCAAAGAAGCGGAAGAATCGGGAAATTATGTCGAGGCCATTCAGTATTGTGTTGTCGTCCCGGCATGAGGGGCACACAGGAGGGCTCAGAGGATTCACGAGCTGGAATCCTAACTACTTGTCATAGCTAGACTCTCTGATTATAACAGTCTGAAACCTGACAATATGCAACAAGAGTTAAGTTCTTGCAGAAAAGATGCAGACGTCGTCTACTTTTAATATCGCCTAAACTATTACCTTTTAAGGTAATGGAGTTGAAATAGCTTAAGACTTAGACTGCAACACTTAATTACATCCTGATCAAAATATTATTCTAAAACTATTAACTCTTGTAAAATCATTCAAGGATAAAATCTAACCCCCCACCAAACGGACCAAAAAAGACACTTCCTATGATTTAACACATGGGGACAATCCAGAAAACAAAGACAATTAAATAACTTGCAACTGTGTCATGGATCTCTCCAAAATTTCAGTCTTAAAGCAAACCATACCTATTTGAGGTGTATCCAAGGCAGCAGCATCAGACCAATAGTTTCACGTGAACTGGGCTACTTTTGAAATGTTGCCATTGGTTGAACTTTTAGTCTGCTGGTTGTAACAATTTGTATTTTTTAATGGACTATTAATGGACTTCTGAAAACCCAGATCATAAAAATCTGACTAAAGATCAGCACTTACACATATAAACATGTTACATTTTACATGGCCATGTACACAAACACACAAACCACACACACACACACACCAGCGTGCCTTGCCCACCTCTGGATTCCAACTCTGCTAATTGATGAGGCAAATCAACAGCTAGCTAGCTTGCTAGCTAGCAGCCCCAGGGACCAACACGGCGCATGGTAAATTTTTTGATTAACAACTGTGCTTGTTTATTCACACACAACCCAGATTTTGGGTGAAGCTCGTCATTAATCTGTGTTTGTTTGTGAACACACTTCGACCCTAGTCAGGCTTCTCTGAGATAAGAAGGAACTTGTAAGTTTTCTCACTTTGGCTTTCACAGTGTGAAAAGGCAACAACATTCCTGCACACTGCAAGATGTTCATAATGTTTCCTTCTAATGAAATAACTGTTTCTTTTCGATGTGGTGCAGTACACTCGTGTGTGATAAATTCATTATCACTTCTTATTCCTCGTGCCAAATCCTGACAGTATGGCTGCTACTGCAACAAAAAAAGTGAAAAGACAGACATCTAAGATTTTAGCTCAGGTTACTATCCTGCTTTTGAACACATACTGAATATCTGCCATAGTATTTGCAATGTGCTTTTTAATTCCAAATATTTGCATAAATTAATTCAGATTTTAATAACAATCAGGGCTTTTGAATCAAAGAGTGTTAGTAACCTTGCACTGAAATGTTTACAGCAGTAAATAAGTACAAGAAGCAACTCTTTAATAAGCTTGAAATCAAGATGGTCAGACTCTTAGCTGACCTACTAACCCACTTGGAGGGATGATACTTGAAACTCGTCTTGCATAGATCCTGTCTTGCATAAATTACTTTTATATATTCTCAAATTCTTGTCCCAATACATAATTGTGACTAATGTAATCACTGCTTGGATTATGTCAACCCAATCACCAGATTTATTTTTTTTTTGTGAATATCCATTTCTGCATTGAAGATCTTCATTCATGTGCATCATATCAATGATTGTGTATGTATAAAACACAAAACATATACATGAGGTATCTTTTCTTATCCAGAGAAGGAGGGGAAAGCGGTAGTAAGACAGCTGAGATAGATGAATGTTCACTTCCAGGTTGAGTATTTGTAGCAATTAATCAGGTATTCAAACGCACAAATGCAGCGTCATTCTTGACTCCTGTGTGTGGTTGAGCTTAGACAGGCAAATTGCTCTGTTTAAGGTTTAGGGAAGTCTTCAAGCATTTGAGATGACCTTTACCAAGTGATGTAATCAGTAAAACAACCATAAAACAAAAATCATGCTTTAATTATTATGAGAGTACATTGTATTGATAAAAAAATGTAACATATATATTTAAAACAGACCACTTGCAAATATATTCTGTGCATACATGAGGCAACTTGAAAGATAAATTGAACAAAGATATTTCCTTAGGTAACTTAGGTAATACTGTCCTGCACTTTCAGTGTCTCAGATCTATTTACATAATATGCAAAGACAACAACTTTCATAACAAACTGACAGTGTAAACCTGTAGAGTGTGAGGCATTGTGTTATTGAAAAGAAGTAGTCATTTCAGAGTAGTCATCCATACCAAAGTTGGGAAAAGTGTGCCTTGTAATTTTATGAAGTGCATGAACAGAGCGATAGACAGTCATATTGATGTTGCAGATGTAAGCAGTAACATTTGAGTAAGTGTTCAAAGTTATATCGCTTGACCAACATCAGAACCTGAATTGCTACTTTTTGAGACCACTGATAAGTGCGTACACTTATCATCACTTCCAATTTTATATTGGACCTAAAAATTGGGTTTGTGATTGTGATCCAGAGACCAAACTTCTTTTCAGATGACAGAAAGTAGTTGCACATTTCCACTTTGAGCATTAAATGTCATGAGATGTCACCGTTCATTTCAAAATATATCTGCGTTATCATTTTTCATAGAGTATGTAAGTGAACTGACATATTCAGTGTAGCTTGTATTAAAAATTGCTTTTGCAAAGTGTAGACCACTATTATGCAGTCAGAAATACTTAATGGCTAAATATCTACTCCTAGCGTTGGTGACATGTTGGTCTTATTAAGCTTGCTGTGTGAGAGACTTAAACTTTGCTTTATTTTCCCTTCAGGTCAAGTCATGCTTTTCTAGCTCAGTCTTAGTTCAGTTATAAGTGTAAAATACTGCAGGTTATTCTTGGACGGTCTTTGCTCTCTTGGTCAAAATAACACCCATCTGGATAAACATCCATGTTCAGGGTGAAAGGTCTTTGTCAAGTCTATGTTCTCCGGCTTCTTTTTGCTCTAAATCAAGCACACAGATGTTGGATTGAACAAAAACATATAGCAATCTCCCTCCTGTGCTGCTTGTCCATCAAACCAGGGCAAAACACAGATGTGGTTGTTATCCAGGGAAGAGATGGTGCACCATGCTCTTCTCCGTGACTCTTAGCAAGGCACTGCCAGGCTTGCAGACTCAACTTCTTGTCTAAACTTCTGTTTCTTTATTCCATCCATCCCAGTTCATGCACAGTGCGGTCAAGTTCCCTCAGTAATCATCGAACAAGAGAAATTTGCTCAGTGCATTTGTGTCATTTCTGTTCCGGTTACATAACGAGACCTTTTGTTTGACTGATTTGCTCAATGGGAGTTATTGCCCAGTAACAGGTACGTCCCAGTCTGTAGTTTATGTAAGCTCTATTTGTCAGTATTAGGCTGAAGTCCAGGTTAGCAAGTTCAACTTTGTTTGACCAGAGTGGGTTGGATGGCTGCTGATGGTTCAGTTGCATGTCACTGTGCAAATTTAACTCTCTATTATCTAAAAAAGATCAACAGCTACTGGGCACTTACAATCATTTTCTAGAAGTAAAAGACTTTCCACGTTTTAAGTTCCTAGTGTTTATTTGTTAACATGCTCATTGAGAACTTTGACTTTGTCTTTGATCCAATATGTGACTACATGAAGTCCAAGATTATGAGACTTAAGGACAGAGCAATATAATTCATTGCTCACATGGCCGGAAGCACCTGTGTTGCTTCTTTCATCATCATGTGGGTCAAATGTAATTTCAGTTAAGAGCTGTTTGAGTTCACAGATTCCAGTATCTTTATTGTTAAAGATAAAAGGGCTAACGTTTAGATAAAGACTCTCGTAGAAGCTCACGTTCACACACGTGAGGACTTTTCAGGTTACTACCTAATTACCTTAAGGTCATTTCAGTGTAAAGACAGTAAAACAACAGCAAAATACGCAGATTCTCTTTATGTTGTCAGGTAAAGTGGTTTAGTATCAACATCTGAATTTTAAATTTTTTTTAAAAAACAACTAAAAACACCTCAAATCAAACATCTTTTATTTTTTTGTATCATTAAATTGGGTACAAAGTCTAATACTTCTAAACAACTCTTATACAAACTTTATCTTGGTGCAAACTACAAACATTAAATACAGCAAAAGTATTTAATTACATCTGGCTGATCATAAAACTACTAAAACTGGTGACTGAAATCTCCTTTTTCCATCAAAAGAAGCTGGTAAATCATCTGGTAATGAAGGGAAATGTACAAAAAAGTTTGCTTCAACCTTCTCATAATGTTTGCCTGATAAAGTGTCTGTGGTGCATTAAGACAGGCAACCAGCAGACTAAGTATTGGAATGTAAGTGTAGTTGGCATCTTTTATTTATGTTGTTTGTTAGCCTGTTAGTTCGTACCAGCAGTGGCTGACACAGTGTTAGTGGTTATTAAACATACAATAATACCAGCTATGATGTCAAAGTGGTGGCTGATTCATACAGAAGTTTTTGGCTAATAAAATAAGGCTTAATACTGCAAACTCTACCATATATGTTGCCAAAATTCTAACTATACTTATGGAAACCCTGACATGTCTGCTATCCACCGAAGCTTTTTTGCTTGTGTTTTGCTTGCAATTTGTAATAAATCTAGCATCTAGCTTGTCCATATAGTTGGGAAGACATGATGTGAAAACACCTGTAAACACCTTTAAAAAACCTGAATAAAATCAGAAAAACTGTTAGGCTACAGTGTAATGTTTGTTTGTGTTTTTTTAAATTAAAAATTAAAACAGAAGGGTCAAAGTTGTTAAGACTTTTAGGACAGCAGAGGAAAAAACACTCATTATCTGATATATTACGTTATTCTTGATTGGGTTTATGGCTGGCAGTCAAACAAGCAAAGCAACATAAGCATTCATTTGAAGTCATGATTATATCCAACTAATGAATGTGGCTTCTGAATTCACTCAATTAAAAAAATATCAGGATTACTATGTAGGATGTAGTTTACATTGGCTTGATGGTTGTTGTTGTTTTTTATTGGTAAACATTAGACTTAAACTTTTGGTTCAGGAAACATGACATACAGTCAGTGTATTATGCTTATGCTGAAATGTCTGCTGCAATGGGCACTTTCGCTGATAAGGGCTTGAAGAATGAACTTAATTGTAACTTCCATGCCTGTAAAATCAGAGCAGTGAGCTAAAAAAAAAACACTGAAAATCTCTGTAAGATAACTGTAAGCAAATTGTTCAGGTATAGTCATTTGATTGTTGATAGAAAAAAAAATATTGATTCTTAGAGTTTAGAGAGTTTAGAGTTTGGAGCTTCCATAGCATAGGCATCCAAAGTTTCCTCCATTTCTTAACATACAAACAAACAGGCCTATGTGAGAAGCCATGAACTAAAACGAACAATCCAAAGCGTCATCAACTTAAATGTAAGCCTAAACTTGGTCCCATAATTTTACTTTTTCTAATTTTTTTTCAACATTGGTTTGCAAGTCCTCATAAAAAGCTCTACTATCTTTAGGTATAGTAATCTTGAAATAAAATTAATTAAGTGAATGAAGTACAGTTCCACCATGTTATCATTAGCTTCAAGCCTCTCACCTTCCACAAGTGAAAGGCATTTTCTATTCTAGCTAACTAGGTCACCCTTTATGAGCCAGGTTCTGCACCATTTGGACATGCAGTTCAGTATCTAAGCCTGCAAATTTGCAGGCCAGATATTTCAAAATATTTACTTGTTACTAAACAGAAACCAAAAGCAGTACCATATGCTGGACCTAAAATAAAGATAAAAACTAAAAAAGGCTGATGCAGGAACGTAAGAATGTGGTTAAACAGACCATTGGCTCTTAAAGTGGGGTCTGGGGACGTCAAAGGGGTCATTGAGAGGGTTCCAGGGTGTCTGCATCAGAAAGGGAAAAAATGATTTTCATAATAATTCCATCCTTAAGTGAAACACTGTATGCCTGGTTTGGTCATGGCTTTCATACACTTTCTGCAATAAAACATATAAAAGCAATGGACAAAATCTTAACAAATGGGGGTTCTTGGTCTAAATTGCATCAATTGGAGGGTCCTCGATGTAAAAACACATGAAAAACATTGACATAGATTAAAGGATGGATGATCAGTTATTGATACTTTTTGCAACTTGTCTACTGGAACTAGACCTGATTACTCTCGTGTTGGAAAATTTAATCATTGTCAGCTGAAGAACACTACTCTCATGTGAGATGCTTTACTGATTCTTTAATGTAATTCAGAACATGAGACAGCTCCCTTATCCAATATTGGTATCGTAAACATGGACGATGGGTATCTGAGTTTTGTGGAGATAAATCTCATCAAAAGGGTATAAAAAGAACATCCTAGTGCGGAAGCTTATTAGCAGCTTATACAGGTTCAGACATATTATTTGTTTTTTAACATTTCCAATAGATTATATCATCATGCTATATCTCAAAACACACAGATGATTAGTCATAGACACATCATAGACCACTGCAGTTTGTAGTTAAACTACTAAGTGCAAAACTTTCAAAAGCGCTTATTTAGACTGAAAACACACCTAAAAGTTGCATAAGCGACATCAATATAATGTTCTTTCAAAGAACTCATTAACACTTCTTTTGTATAGCTGCAGCTCTCAACATGACTGGGCTCTATTAACTCTTTTTTTGTTTTTATGGGGTTATGGTGATGATCATGTTGCAGATGTGGTTCACTTAATTCACTAAACTATTAGTTCGATAAAGTTTGACTTCCAGCACTCAAATAACAATAGATAGATAGATAGATAGATAGATAGATAGATAGATAGATAGATAGATAGATAGATAGATAGATAGATAGA
>JAQNCA010000018.1:3641143-3708402 GCA_029783725.1 Acanthurus tractus
TAGATAGATAGATAGATAGATAGATAGATAGATAGATAGATAGATAGATAGATAGATAGATAGATAGATAGATTTTCCCTGAATATAGGGTATAACTTTCTCTGCTCAACAGCCACTCCATTATTCTGCAACATATCAGACAGTTGGACTTATGTCAAGTAAAATGTGTTGTATAAAGAACATGTGATACACTGAGAGTGTACACAGCTGCCTCTCTATCTCCCACACATATTCACTGACAGTGATATACTTCTGCTTGATATCTGTCTGTTTGGATCAGCAGGAAGAAGTTCCCTCTGAGTCTCCTGCTGTATCTAAACACACCTGGTTAACATTTTTAGTCATGTGACTCCAATTAATGCTGCCTAATTGGTGAAATTATAATGGACAATCCCCTCACCCAAAAAAGTGTATGAAAATGTGACAACTTGATGTAGATTAAGTTGTTTATGTACACTACAAGGAACGTGCTAATTTGTTGGTAGGAAGGGGAGAGAGCTGTCAATCATCTTTCAACATCCTACAGGAAATTATGTCTGTCACATTCCTGTTGGCACAGAGTGCTGTGAAGACTGTGTGCGGATGTTGTCAAGCTTACACTAGCTTCCTCTTTCAACCCTGTAAATACAGAGGGAGGAAATAGCAAAGAACATTGACAACAATATAAGAAGACGCAAGGTGTGTAAGAAATGTGCCGTCCTAATGATATGTTTCCTATTTACACATACTTTGTTTGGTTGAATGAAAAGAAAAACTGCTTGGATGATTTACAAACACTGAGTTGACTTTTCACATACAAACCATAGCGTTAGCATCATAGAAATAGCCCAAAGGGTGAGGAACAGTGATCATAGTAAGGTTTTTGGAACATATTTTCTTTATTGTTTAAGTTGTATACTTTTTTAAAGTTTTGCACATCATTTAAAACTAATTAAAATAACTTATGTCTATCTTTTGGTTTTGTATGTGTGGCTTTAAGATATATTTATGTTTGATACACTACAATTTTTTTAATCTTGTGTAGGATAACCCACATGTTTGGCTACAGAAATGAAGACAGAATATGCAAATGCCTGTTTTGCAAATGGACTCTGGTTGTGCGTTCTTTGGAAAAATACTCGACCAGAGAGAAAATGATGTGTTTTACATTTGTGGTTTTCTGAAGTAAACAGAAAAGGAACTGGGTTTTATAAAGAACAAATAATCAAAGACTGAACTGACAGAAACAGGAGCACCACTGAAAATCAGAAAACAAAAATCTCAATGCCAAACACACACACACACAAACACACACACACACACACTTTGATTGACAAGGGAACTCTGAAGTGCAGTGCAGAAAAAAAGGCACAAAGACATGCAGTTTCTAAGCCAATTAGTTCATTGCTTGTTTCTTGGATGTCTTATTTAGTAAAAGAAGTAGGAGGACTGCTACTCTGTAGAAATATTCCATTATAAAATTAAAATGCATTCAAATTGAACTTTGGCAAAATAAGTACTAGGGAAAAGTATTAAGCTATATATTTATTATTTCTTGTTTAAGTATAATTGATCATTAAGCAGCAAATTAGCCTTTAAGATTTTTTATTACTGTATAATTTGACTACATTGTCATTTTATCGTTATAAAGAGCTACAAGTAATTACTACTCTTCTTTTGATTCATTTGTTGAATATTTTCTTGATCTTTTCTTGATATTTTCTAATCTATTTAGTGTTTGGTCAATAGAATGTCAGTAAAAGTGAAAACTGTCCATCCCTGTTTCTACAAGGTGGTGTGTTCAAATGTCTTATTATAACAAACTAAAAGTCACTTTACAGTGATAGGAAACTGACTAAGCAGCAAAAGTCACACAATGGGCAAGTTGCAACAAGAGGGGGATGGCTGATGTCTCTGCCTACTGCCTAGAGCATTACTCCAATCACTGGTCGAATTTAAAATAGTTGCACATTAATCTTTACTCATATGACTAGTAGATTGCAGTTTGCTGATTAGAAGCATTCAATGCTCTGCTCGAACTGGAGCTACTTCTAACTGTTTCATATATACATGTAAAAGTAATCTGTTTTGTAGTTTGATCCTTTACGAAATATAAATCATTTTTAATTCTAAAATTGTAAAATCTCAGTTTGATAGTCTAGGTAAAAGTGCCAGATCAAGGGAGTGAAAACGAACAATAGTTCCATGTCAAACATATTGAGTAGGCGAATTGAAAGGAATTAAAGCCGAGTACAAAGTTCACTTTTATTTAATGGCTACTCTTGAGCACTAATATTGCCCGCCACATGACACATTGAACATACCTTAATTATAACGTTTGCGAGACAAATTCCACCTTAAACTGCTTCTGTTTTCACTCTCTACTTCCCCTTTAAAACATAATTGCAGTTGGAAGCACGGAGCGCCCCTTTTTTCACCTACAACGTGGCCAGGCGGAATGTAAACAAAGGATCCCAGTCAGTAAACGGGCACAATCATTAAATAAACCTTCTCCTTTAATCTGAAACGTTGCACAAACACCCTTCAGCCTGCTTAAATATGCATACTGATAATTACATCTTCAGTTAACACGAGTCTCTTTAACATGAAGAAATTGCACGATTCAACCGAATGAATCGATTCAAATCGAACAACTTTTACGCAATTACATGTTTTTCCTGGCTCGTCTTCTAGCGCCTTGTCATACGCATACCAAGAAACGGGGTGATTGAGAGAATGAGGACCCCCCAACAGTGCTTGGCGGTGTAACACGACGCTTCAGGAGTTGCCATCATCACATGGCAGATGGAAATTTCCACTCAGACTCCTTGCTTGTTAAATGGGAAGGGTCTCCAGCTCTTGTCTCCACTAGTCCGCCTCCTCCTCCGCCTGCTACAGCTGTCCGCCTCATTGAGACATAAGGTAAGACCCTAACATTAAAAAAAAAAGCTGCTTCCTTACTTTTCTCTCTTCTTCCACCTTGCATGTGATTTAAATAGGCCAATTAATTTTAACTGAAGCTTATGTGGCTTCCTGGAAGCGGAGTTTAATTCTTATTATTTAATTGATTGGAACAAGCGACTGGGAGGTTTTATAGTCTAATTAGAAATGTAATAAAAGAAAAGGATTACTTGAGTGTGAGTTCACTTTTTTTAAAGACTGGTTGTTTATTTTTTATTTGTTTTATTGCATTTATTGAGTATAATATGTTAAAGAGAAGGAGCAACAGTGTGTAGAGCGCTTCCTGCAGGGTGTTGCCTGGAGTCAGTATAAAGCAGCGTTAAGCGCCAAACACGCGTCTTTATTTATACAAGGCAATTGCAATTTAGTCCGGTGCATGGTGATAATTTAGTGTCTGACTTTCACTCGAAACCACACGTCTCCACTGAAGTCACCGGTCGGACTGAATAAAACTTCACATGCTGTGTTTTGCATGTTTGCTTTGCTGCTTTTTCCGCGCTTACAAACACAAAGGCGACAACTAGTTTTTCCAGTTTGCATTATTCAGACTGTTTTGTGTCTATTTACCGTGAGCATGCAACTCTAAAATAACTTGAATCAATCAATTTCTTAGGTAAGACGCGTAATGACTATTGTGAAAATGTGAACTAGGTCTTAAAGTGTAATATGGATCATGGGTTTATGTAACAGCAGCAGTAGCGTGCTGCTGGCTTGCTGAGCTCACTAAGGACTCATAAATACAGTAATGTTATGTCTGCAGTACCAAGCTGAAACGATTTGCATGCCCTGGCCAAATATAATGTACAAATTTGCTGTATTTAGCTTGATTTAATTTCCAGAAACTGATCAGTAAAGCTCATTAACTCCCTTTAGCTCCAATTTTTTCACAAGTGTTGCCACAGAAACATTTTTTTTCTTTTTCTTTCTTTTTTTGTTTTGCATTTTCTTGTCTCCTTGCACTGGTGTGTGTTTTAGGTTTTTCCCTCTTTGACTTTGTAAGCACCTGATTATCTCCCTAAGAAAGAGAATTACATGGATTTAATGGTGAGATGGAACAGTATCATTTGGATCTGATCTGGGAGGGATTTTCTAAAATGTTCTTCTTGCTTTGAAGCTTTTCATCAAGGTGCTTAGTTGTTGTCACTTTCTTTGCAGGAATAAATCATTTCCATCATTGTCTTAAGACACTTAAAGTAAAGCTCTTAAAGCTACACACCCTATTCCCAACTATACAGTATAATAACAGCACATGACTGAGAAGAAAGACTATATTCAGCCAGGAGAATATGTAGGCTTAGGCATATTTAAGCGGTGAGTTCAGTTCCTATCATTGCTCTTCTGACTGCTAAAAATACCCAGTTGCCACACAGTCACTGTGCATGCACACTTTCAAACTGACTGTGTTCTCTATGCACCTCACTTACATAAGAGTACTGATGGAACTGATGTGGTACTGAAAAGCCTTAATAATGAGGCACCCCCTACGTCTTTGTAATGATACCAAAGTGGATGTGTTAATGATAAATATTGTGATGACAAAGCCTCGCATTGCACACTTGCGGTGTTTTGGTAGACATAAAAAAGAAATTGTTCTATTTGTCATTTCAAAAGAAAATGTGCTGGGAATTAGAAGAAAAACAGAAAAAGAAAAATGTTGGATCACAGGTTTAAGCTTTTGATGGTTTTGGTACAGACATACATACATATACAGATAATGTGTGTGTGTTATATATATATATATACACACACAAATAAACATATATATACCTTTAAAGCAACCTTTCAACAGCAACATTAAAAACTACTTTAACATTTTCATGATAGCAATATACATACACACACCATTCCCACCTTGTTTATTACACTTACGGTTTTAAATGTTCTGTATGCCTGTGTGTGTGTGCATGAGGATTTGCCTGTGTTCGGGCCAAGAGGGAGGGCCCAAGAAAAATATTTGCAACAGGGCCAGTACCAATGAAGTTACACTGCAGCACATAATCAGATTTCTTGAAACAAAAAATAATAAATAAAAGTTTTAAAATTGCAGTTAGTGGAATGTAATTCAGCCAACGGAAGTTTAAAAGGGAGTCTGTAAGATTTTGTCATAAATCCTCCTAGTTTGTTACTCCAGCTATTTAGCATTGCATTTTCACTACGTTTGGGGTCTTGGTAGAGACTATTTTTAAAAAATGTCTAGATTTAGACAGCAGAGGTTGAGACATCAGACTTTTACTCCTAAGTAGAATCAAATTCTAAAAATACAGAATCCAACTTTTCCCATAATGCATCTCGTTAACATCTTTAATAAGACACAAACTGACTAGTTAACTCAGGCGTTAACTCAGATAACTCAGATGGCATCACCATGACATCATGCGGGTTATTTCTCATTTTTGTAAATGTTTGCTCCAAAGCCACAGAGGATATTACTTAAGTTGTCTCATTGAGTTAACTGACCTCTCTGTGTAAAGTTGACGGAGGGCCCCTTTGTTGTACCTGTACACTGTAAAACAGTGTGTTAAAACTCCAACAAAAGACTCCTCAGTAACTTTACAAGGCTGCAGGTGAAGGTAGAAACCAGCATAGGTTTGAACACCTTTCAGCAGGGCAGAGCTCTGCTGTGGATTCTGATTGGCTGACAGGGGACCTGATTGACATATATAGGTCAGACCCTGCTGGGCAACTGCTGGTTTTTGATCGGGGTGCCAATGAGCAAATGAGCCAGATGTAGAGTCAGTTTCAAGAGACTGGATATCACTGATGCAAAGACACAGTGAGGCCGTGCCACAAATGGGAGAACCTTTTGGCAAGTATCCAGAATGCTGTCAACACTTTCCATGGAAATCTGAGATGGTGGTACGGTGTTAGACTCTGCCTATTATTACCTACAGGATTGCATAATCGAAAAATGTTAAATGTGTACCGACACCTCTTGTAATATTTTCATAGCAACCATGTACATCTAAGCTTTCTATAATGTGAAAAGCTGCCAAAGGGAAATTCCCCTTTTTTTCTCACCCTCTGCATGCTGGTCACAGGTCAGAGGTCAGCTACAGGGGTTCCATGTCTTGCTGAAGATCCTATAAACATGAAGGGATGTTTGCAACCACAGCTGCTTGACCACTAGTTCACTAGCTCACTAGTTTACAAAACTTTTCACACAGAGTGTTTGCTACTGACACCAGAGTTTACAGTCTCTGGTTATTAAAACGGGAAGCCACATAAGATTTGGTTTGTTAGATGTCACATTTGTAAACTCAGAAGCATTTGTTTTCTTTTTTCTTTTTTTTTCTTTTTTTCTTTGATTATTATTATTTTCATTAAATGTTCAGCAGTTTACTTGAGAAATTGAGTGCAAGGGTCCTCAAAGCTCTCACTTTCTTACAGTTGAGCTGCCCAATTTTTGAAAGGTAATCGTCTCTCCTTTTTTTTTTTTTTTAAATTCACCTGAAAGTGCGACCGTGACAGAAAGAAAACCTGGAATTTCACTTAAACATTGCTCAAAACAAGTCTGCTTAAAATGACAAAGGCTTTCCTGCATAATAGTTTGATGCCAGAGTTTAAAGTCAGAGACATTGTCCTTCTTCTTGCAAGGGAAAAAAGAAGATGGATACCACAGTAAGGTACCTACTGCCAGCTAGCTGAGCTTAGCACAAAGGCTCAAAACAGTGGGGAACATATTTACATTTTGTTTTCTGTGAAGATGAAACAAATAAGTACAGCACGTTGGTTAGTGACCTTCAGAGGTGCTGTCTTCAGCCTTTACCAGCAGTGTGTCTGATAAAGGTATGATGCCGTCACTCAAAGTCAACATTCGACTGATTCGGTATGAGTCACAACTGAAGCGTAGGATTTTAAATAATACATCTAAACAATATGAGGTCCTGGCTAGAGATGAGGGGTGGGATGTGATGTCATTGCAGTTTCCTTTTATCATTTTTGAACACGTTGTTTTGTGAAAACTAATCATTGCCTCATTGCCCAAATGTCCTGCATCGGACCTCCGAGTAATCGGACTTTGCCAGGTTCATGGTCACTGATGCAATAGAAAACAAATTTTAGACTCAATGAAGAGACCAACATGTTTTTTTTTAAAAAGAGTGAAATGTGTAAGAGCATATTAATTTCATATCAACCATTTTACATAACTGAAGTGACCTAAACTATGAATTTATGATTTAAAGATTCACTTATTTAGACCTGCGAGAGCTGGTAGAAAGGATTTTAGTAGTTTATTTTTTTCTGAAGTTAGCTATAAATCCTCAACCTACTGATGTGCTAAGTCTTTGTCTTTGGACAGAAACTTAAATCAATAATGTATGCTCTGAATGCAGAAAACACTGTAAATATATCATACTTGAGTGTAAACAAGTCAGTGTAGATCTGAGTTTTACCCCATGTGTAGTTCACTGCCAAAGTTGAATATGTACAACGTTCCGTACAGACTGTTTATCATGGTCTGTTTAAGTTGGCCTGAGTTCATGGGACAAACAAGAGAGAAACAAGAAGGTGATCAGCTTATACCACTGATGTGGGATCCTGCTGAATGAGCAGTCTGTCCCGTATGCCTGAATGCCACTGACATCTAAGTGCAGGTGACTTCACAAGCTCAGATATTTAGGCAAATGATCTCAAATTACACTTACAGTGTAGTTTTCCATCGTGCACACATGATGAAAGATATTACAGACTGAACTTTCTTAGTCATGGGCTCCTCTTCAGTCTAACAGGAACTGAAGACACCTCCGGTAAATTTGTAATAAATCTGTAATAATACAGCAGACGTTCAGTGTTCTCCTCTTACGTCAAGGTTGAAACTCTGAACGTAAAAAGGATTACAAATTGTTGCGTAGCACACATGAGCAGGCTGATCAATACTGACTGATAAGATGAACAGAGTGGAGGGTTAACTCACAAACAAGGTTGGGACATACTTTGCATGTGTACAAAGGGCCAACATGGTGTTTACTAAAGCCCAAGTGCCTTTTGATGTCACATAACGGCACTGAAGTCAGAGTTTTCATTGTAGTGTTTATTTCTCTTAGGTTGTATCTGCAGTGTATTTCATTTTATTTGATCCACCAAAACAATTATCACTTGCCTTTGGAATTAACTTTGGTATTTCAGTCAGCCGTCGTTTGAAATGGTAACTCAGACCAACACAAATGATCTCTGCCTGCTTTCCAGAAATCTTACTAAGAATTTTCAGCCGAGAAAAGTGGCTTCAAAGCAACATAAATGGTATTTCAGATGTTGGTCTGAAGCGTGTCTATAGCACCTGTCAGATGATTTATGATGGCTCTGGCTGAAACTCTTGCATGCACTCCAGGTGTGCAGCTGGAGAATCAGAAATATGCAGCTGTGTATTAGCCCATGGTAGATATCAAAGTTATCATGCATTTGTACTTGATGTCAACTGCCATCTTATAAAACTATCAGAAAGCTATTATGTCTCCGATTTTGTCAATTCTTGGATGAAGGTATTCTAGGTTGAATGTAGCGCAAACAAACAATGACCCAGTTCTAAAAGACTAAAATTCTAAAAGAAGTTTTATTTTTCAACTCAACTAATTATATCTTGGGAGCAAATGTTAATAATGGACCATGGTATGGTTCTGATGGACGAGCTGTTGGCTGAACAGCTAACAACAAGCTTATATGGCATAGGATGACAGAAGCAGCAGGATTCAGTGTACAGCGAGTCTGCCCCCAGAAATAGGCCTTTCTGTCTCAGTTGGAATTTCTGCTTCTGTCTTATATATCATAAAACCCAGGATAGCCAGACATGGTCATTTTCTTTAGAACCAGGGTGACTAGTGCAGTCCATATTATATATGACTGGTTCCCTGAAAAGGAGCAAACCACATGACACCAGCGCATATCTGAAAAGTTTAGAGGTTTTCCACTGGAAGCACCCAGTGCGGTTTCGCAAAAATTTAAATGAAAAAAGATCTGGGTTGCACTTTTTCTCTTGGCAGTCTCATCCTGTAGCATATGCTCTCCCTTCACTGAGAACTATTGAAAACAGACACCAGCATGTGGAAAAAATTGCTATTGTACACAGGCCTTAACCTAAATGTGGGAAAATGCCAAAGAATGAAGGATGGAGTTGTCCCAACGTGTCACAGATAATTAATTCCTCCCAAGTGGAACAGACTGGGTCATCCGCAGGAGCATGTGCACTCAGCTCAACACAGATGTGCTGCTCTCAGCTCTGTATGATGTGGCTGTATTTGTGTAGTTCCACCATTTGGCACTGAACAGAACCAGCAGTTATAAATCTGTCTGACATGATATGCTTCATTAGTAACTATGATTGCTTAGGAGGGTTAAACCACTTACATGAAAGCCACTGCCTCAACTGGCACAGCGAGCACTGCAGCCTGTTATTGCAGAAATGACCATTAAGCAGCGATTTGAGCTGAATGGCTAGTTTACTTTATCACTTTAAGAAGAACTCTATTTTAGAAAATACACCCATTATCTTATTGTAAAAAAAAAAAAAACTGATAAAAAGATTAATAAAACTCTCATAACTGTATGCTGTATAAATATGCAGCTACAACCAGTTAGATTGATAGCTAAGCTTAGCATAGAGACAGGGAGGAAATAACTGGCCTGGCTCTCTCCAAAGAAAAACATGCCTGCCAGAACCCTGTTTGGTTTGTGGAGAACATGCAGTTTTTAATGTGCATTTTAAAATTTTCCTTTCGAAAAGATTGATTGTAAACAATAAAAATGGAAAAAAATCTTAAATTTAATAAAATAGTTTTGATAAATACATGGATAAATTTTTCGCCACAGTGTTCATTTATGCAATGAGGGCTGGAAATGTCTTGTCTGAATAAGCTCTGATGTAACACACATCAAACTTAAGCGACTGATCAACTGGTTTCACTCAAAGAAAAGGAAGAAAAGAAGCTTTTCCCATCTACTGCAAAACTTGCTTTTTTTTGGTTATTACAACCATGTGGATTGTAGCCTAAACTGCTATAATTTAATGAAATTACACTTTATATCTTGCCATGTTTAAAGTTCACCAGAGGTTTCATTGTTTCACAGCACGTTACTACAGGAAGTCTCTGTCACTGCCAGAGAAAATAGTTTGTGACCTAAACCCTTGAGAAACCTCTTCATTTTTTTCACACTTTTGTTGCTCAGTGGATTAAAGATCACTTTACATGCAACATGTTAAAAAGTGAGATTTAGCGGTGGTGCCTTGATTCCTTTGGAGAGTTGCTAAGCTAAGGTAATCAGCTAATGGTTTTACAGACATAAAAGAAATAGCAGTCTTTTCACTGAACTCTTGACCAAATAAGAATGTTTCTCAGAAAGTCCAACTATTCCTTTACCTTGACCTCAAAGAGGGTTGCTGGGAATTAAGTTTCATCATGTGTCCTGAACACCAAAGTGAAAGTGATTTTTAGCATCTCTTCCAGTTGACCTAAGATCCCTCCATCTCCCAGGACAGAGAGTAGTAAGTTATAAAGAGCTGACGAGTAAGTTTTGGTGACTTCTGAATAAACCCTTTCTGATCATTTTAACAATTGAGTCTCCAGCAGCCAGGGAAGCAGGCTGATCTTATCAAGAATAAATCACAAGTCACCTTTGAAAAAACTACAGCTGAATTTCCAAACATCTTCATTATTTTTATTCAGTGGCTTCCAGTGGAGGACTGTGGTTGCAATTTGCAGCTCCTGTGACTTGTTAGTTTGTGTTACTGAGCCAGTGTGAAGCAAGCACGCCTTAATAACTTTCCACTTACAGTACTTTCAGAACTATGATTCATGAGCATCAGTTGCCATTAAAATGTGTTTGCACTTAGATCACCTGTCCAGTTTAAATAAAGTTCAGAAATGAAATGGGCTTGTTTAAAAAAGGACAAGAAAAATTCAATGTGTGCTGTTTTTAAAATGAACATAGTGGGTCCCATGATGTATGTCACATTATATAACAGTTGCATACTTGCAAACAAGTTCATGGAGCTTTTACACGCAAGGGACGGAAATATCTGTTGCCTTGGACCTGTGAAATTCTCCAGAAGGCCATCTGACTTTTAGAAAGTTCATTTGATATAAATTACTATCTTAAATGTATACATTTTTTTACCTTTCAACATGTCTCTCCCCTTCCAAATAACCCAAAAAAACATATTTTAATGTTATATTTGTGCACATGTTGGACGTCATCTGGTCAATGATTCAGCAGCAGACTGTGTGTGGTATTTGCAGCCAGTCACATGGGGTTGAGAGGTATAGGCTTAATATAGAGACCTTCAAATTCCTGGTCGCAATGATCACTGACAGAGTTGTTGAGCTAAAAGTCTCCACAACAAAGATGAGGCTGACATAGTCTTGGATGTGGTTATGTCTGTCTGTCTGTCTGTGTGTGTTTTTGTTAGTTATTGATTTATCCATTCAGACAGTCAGCGGTATGTGTTATACTACACAGTGTCACGTTTGAGACATGTTTGTCTCCCATTTGAGATGTTTTGGCCAAAAAGAGGAGGTTAATGCCCCCTTGATCCATGACAGAAACATCCTCCGTGGCCTTAACGTTCACACTGATGTCAACACTCTGTTATTCTCTTGTGACAGAAACGATCACATTCACACTGCCATCTCAGTTTTCACAGTGCCGGGTTGTTAAAAACATTTCAGTGCCAATTATGTTTGTGAGATTATATTCTCTTAAAACACACACCCACCCACACACACACACACCCAAGGGACAAACACTGCATCAAACTGGCTAACCTAAAGTTAAACCATTGTATACTGAATTAAAGTGAAACAAGCATTTAGTGTTACTTCATCTCTGATGCTTATTTCTGCAATCAACTTTACCAAACCATATGTCAAAACAAAGCCAAAATGGTAGATTCTGCTGCTCAGAAACATACTGTGGAAAAGTTGAGTCGAGCATCAGGTGAAGTCAGTGTCTTGGCAAGTTCTTGCAGTAGGTGGACACAGTCGGTAATATGACAAAGTTTTACCAAAATCCTGATTGTAAGAAGGTTTTGTTCAGAGAGACACACACGGAGCAGTCAACAAGGGAAAATCATGATCAACTGTGGGTAAAAAAGGGTCATATTGAGAGTGAAAGAGTAGGTGACCTTTAACAGATCCATGTTGGACTGTCCTGTTCCAGAAGGATTTTTCAGTAAATAGGTGGAGTTTTCAGTCTGTGTATCAAAAGAGACTTCTTTCATACAACACTCATATCTACATCAAGGACACAGTTTGACGAAAGTAGTCACTTGACAGTTTATCATGTGGCAATTTAACCAAACTAAACCTGCTTCTTTGAAACAGAGCAAAAGTAAGAAAAAGGTTAAAACTATTACAGTTTAGAAGTTTTTTGTTGTTGCATTTTTACCTCAAGTGACCTAACTTTTTTACAGATAACTGTAAAGTTAAAGGCCAAAATGTTTGTATGAGTTAGTGGATTCTTTGGTGGAAAATAAACAGAATTAAACAATGCAAGAAAAAGGCTAGGACATTTAAATTTAAATGTAATTAGTTTTGTTGCTCTTATACAGTTATGATAATGCAGTATTGCCGTTCCGCCAGACTCTAATTATCCTTCTTTAGATCATATGAATTCAGTTTGAATTCAAATTGGCATAAGACTTTGCTAAGCTTCCAAAAAAATGATACAAGTCATTATGGAACACAACACAGGCCGAATTAAAAGCCTAATGACAGAGAAACTGATCTTCATATGTAAATTTGTTGAAACTTAACAACCCCTGCCACTGTTACATATTAGTATATTCTAGCAATATCATTTCTGTTTCAGTGGGGTTAATGATAAAGGGCTCTGCAAGTAAAGACATATAAGTCATTCAGATGTGTTTCTCCACACTTAAGTGTGCTACATCTTTGACCTCAAAAGCAGAGATCAATCACTTCTATTAGTGGGCTGCTGCTCCACTCTGAAGTTTGTGACCTCGTGACCCACCCATCCAGACCCGTGTCCTTCTTTGGTATGTTGCGGACCTGGCTGAGGGACAGCGTCCTAGTCACAGTCGATTTGCTGTGAACGTGTTTGAAGCTTCAGATTCACATTTCAGGGACTGCATCGCCATTAGACAATTTAGCTTCAACTGCAGAGAGGATCATGGGGAAGAGTTTGAGTAGGAGGGAATTTGGCTTTCACTACCATCCACTGTTTTGTGTAGTGATTAGCGTATTTACAAGGTCACAGCTTCCTTGAGCCTTCCGCTTTTTCTAAAGGGCCATTACCAACATTGCTCGACTCGCATAACTTGCTTGGGGGGATGGGCTTTAAGTCAGTCGAAAACCAGCAACTTAAACAGACTCCCTCTTTATTTTGGTGTTGGCTGCTCCACTAGCAGTTGTGTAATGTGGACATTAGGCTTTGCTTTTCCTGATATAGTTTAGATGAACAATTTTCCTGAGTTTGAAGTAAGGCCTTTTAACTTAAAAACTAACCTTCTTCCATTTCATGAAAAGATAAACTCATGTGCAAGAAAAGACATCCCCAGCTCAGTTCAATTAACCCTGGATTTGTGCTGATACAACTGTATTAGACGGTTTTTTACCCTGGTGTGCCAAAACAAATTACAAATACAAGTTGGTCTGATACCTCTCAGTGGACACAACTGGACAGACTTAAAATGAATGAGAGCAAATGAGACGTATCGCTGAGTAACACTTTTAATTCGGGGTGGTCCTTTGTTTAGTTTAACACAAGAAAAAAATATCCGCCTAGTCAAGCACATTGTCACATTAAAGCTTATTGCACTCTAAAAATGTGTTTCTGAAAAGATTCAAGGGAAAAAAATAGGCAATGTAGTAACAGGATCCTTATTTATTTTATTCAGTGCTGCCTAGTTTAATGGTTTGATAAGAGTTTAATGAGCCTGTTATGTTGTGCTGGATGGACTTGCAGACAGGCAATGAGAGCAATAAAACCTTTAATATCAGAAATCAAATCAAATCAGGGCCTGTTAAGCTCCTCTGCCAGTGTGTGTTTGGGCGGAAACTTGCCGCAATGGAAGTAGCACCGGCCAAATCTGCCAGAGTTAATAAACCATGAGCTCTGGGGATTTATCTGCGTACCAAGCTTGTTGGTTTTAACATTTAGCATTTTCCCATGATTGTGATTTGTGAACACAGGTTCTGCTGTACAACAAAGCTACACAGTCTTTCTTCATAACAGTGAATAAGAATAATTAAATTGTTTGAGCTGAAAAATGCTTTTATTTATCCATTATTTTCTCTCTGTTGATCTGTGAAAATGCGTCCTGTGAGCAGTTAGACCTTGAGGTATTTAATAAAAATTTCGAGATTTGTCAACATTTACCAACCACAGTTAATTGAAATGATAAGGTTTTTAAATAATTTGCAACATTTAGAAACTTTTGATTGAACTGCATTGAACAAGAATTGCTCCTCTGTATATTGTGTAAAGTCTTTAACCCTGGTTGAAACCTCTTCAAAAACCAAGTACATAAAATCTCACATGCTACGTGTGTGTCCCTCCGTTTGGCCAGTGCAACAAAGTGGACAGAGATAAAACCTCATCCCTGACCTTGGGCACAGTGACATCACCAGTACTGTCCCACTGTCTGATTGGTTGTCTGGTGGCACAACCTACCCTGAAAACAACCATCGTTTGCCTGCAGCTCTGAACATCCATGTGCGGCTGCATGTACAAACAGTTGTGTGTCTCCTTAGGTACAGAAGATGCAGTACTGTAAATAAACAATCAGTTGTTTTAAGCATGGGAGGTGTGTGCGTGTGTGTGTTTGGGTGGGAGTCCAATCCACTCATGGTCAGTCAGAAGGTCCCTGAAAACTCGGCCCCTCATTAGTCCCTTTGGTTTTGCCTGTCTTCTATCACACTAGTAAAAAACTGGATGTCCATGGTCATGTGGCACGTCATGTGATCACAACTTGAAGGGACTGCAGGTACTTAACAGCGCTGAGACGTTCAGATGTCTTTAAAGCTGTCTTTCTGCGGTGTCCTTAACTGTGTCTCTTACTTTCTGTCTCTGCTTGTGGCCTTTTTTTTTTTTTTTTAGTATTTTCTGTTACAGCTGTTAAACTTAACATTGTAACACCAACATTACAGTCCCTGATTTTTTTCAAGTGCTGCTAAAATTGTGTTTGACGACACAATATTTTAAGTACATTGTTGGTTAGTTACATGTTTTTATACAAATTTGTTGTGAGGAAGGAAAACACAGTTTCATGTCTTTCATTCAACATTAATTAGTCAGCTAAACAGTCAAATACTTTTAAAGCACAGTTTAAACTGAACAAAACAAAGAACTAATTCGGCCTGAACGAATGAAATGAATTGCGATTGGTGCTTTGATGTTACATATAGCGCCTTTAAGACAGAAGTTGTGTTCTTGTGTGTATTGGAGAAGTTGCGAGGGCGCTTACGACCATGCTCAAAGAAGGAGGGGTCTGGGTAAACCCTCTCCCATCCTCATTGGTTAACAGAGGTCCTCCCTCCACCCTTTTAAAAAGACTGCTTTCTCACCTGAGTTACAAAAGCACCACAGCTCCTCAGCCCTTCACTTTTCTATCATCTGTCTTACAAAACAACAGTCATTTGAAAAGAGAGTATAGAAACATTCCTGGAAACTCTTCGAGGAACTTTTTATCAAGTGAGTATACTTTGCATGAAAAATTTGATGTGCATTTGCAAACACAGCAGTACGCCAGTTGGGTTGTTGTCAAGAAAAAAATGGAAATTCCACTCAAAACTGTGGCTTTTGGGAGCAGAAGCCCGTACTTGACTCCCCTCTTCAAGCTGCAGCAGGGTGTTTTTGGGAAACACACAGCTACTGTAAAGTTTCATGTAAAGCAGAGTGTCTGTCATGCGTCTTGCTTAAAGGAATTTTTTTCTCTCTGGTAGAAGCTGATGCAAGAGCTTGTTTGGGTGGAGAATGTATTGCAAGCTAGTGTTTTCTGAGCAGAGACATACGATTTTAAATTGATCTGTGGAAAGAAAGAAAACAGTTCTTTTTAAAGAGTGTTTCTAAGTATTTTTAAGATAGAAAAGTAAACAGAAATGTAGAAACTGAAAGCAAACTAGCACTTAAAACTTTATTTTTAGCTTTTCTGTTTCAATGCACTTATTTTCTATGTTTTCAAAGTATGTTTATACTGAACTCAAAGAAACAATGATATAATATTTGAATGAAGCTTAAAAGATGTGGGCAAAGCTTTTGATCTCTAATTCAAACAGAGATCGGGTGATTCACCAACTAACTAAACTTGTTGCCCCGGTGTGCTCGCCACTTTCTAATGTTTTAGTTTACTTGGTACAGCTGCAAACAGCAGGAAGTGGGATTACTGATGAACATGATTTGCTTGTGTTATCCTGTTTTCTAATCTCAACAGTCACCATGCATATATTTGCATGCTTGCTCCTGCTTCTGTTTTAAGAACAGCAGCACATCCGGTCAAGTGATAATGGTTTTTCTCTGATAGTTGCCTCCAACACTGTTTTACAGGGAGACAATTAAAGAAAGAGTCAAGGTGAATTGGATGTGTAACCTTGAAAAAGCTGTAGAAACTTAGTGGTGTGTGTAGTCTGACTCACACTTAGCATTAAAATGAACAGCTGAGAACACAAGTGTGAATGCAGATACCTAGACCACTTTCAGAACTTTTCAGTCTGGGATGCATTTGTCTGGACACATTAACATTTTTCTCTTGTCTCTGTAATTTCATTTGTCAAGTGTGTTTCATGCTGTTTTGTTAGCATTTAATGTTTTTGTTTGGTTTTATCTTCTATGTTAATAACCTCAGCGGTTCTCTTGTATAGAGCGTTTGCATGCAAATGTCTTTCTCCTCTGACGGAGGATTAAATGAAATGTATGCAGGAAAAACAAGTTCTGGCAACATGCGGACTCTTAAGATGCATTTTACACACCTTGTGTTAATTGTGGGTGTGAACTGAGCAATTTCATTTCAGCTATGTAGGTCTGATATGATGAGCAAGCTTGCTGCATGGCACACTGCCAAGCATCTATGTTGTTATGGTTGGAACAATGGCGGCATTAGCCTCGGCCACTTGTGATGTTAACCAAGTTGGACAGGTTAATCCACTTGGCAATGAAAAATGGAAAGCTTTCCTCGTTTCTCTTTCGCCACACAGCAGAAACAGACACTGAGAGATTAGGTTTACTGATGTGTGTGATTAGGTATGTTAATGGTAATATAGCTGCTTAATCTCTGCTGGCTTATTGATGACAGGCTTTAAAGTAGCCTACATCCGTGGAGCTGGATCACAGGGAAAATTGCCTCTCGGTGACTACATTGGTATGTAAAAGAAAGTTTTGTGTTGCGAGTCAAGCTGCTTCAGTCACTTAGGGTCACGGTGGAGTTTTAACACCTCTGACATTGTTTCTAGCTGATGACCTTGATGCAGAATGGAAAGCTCTATGAGGCAGCATAGTGGCATGTTGACTGTAAGCACTCTGTACACATTGTGATGCAAAGATCCTGCTGCCTAACCACCTATGTCATCAGACACTGTTGCTCAACAAGGATCGATGGTGTGGTGGTTCTCTAGCCAGCTTATTTTCATACAGGAAGAAGACTCGTAGATGCCTTTAAGTTAATGCAGCTTACTAGAATAAATAACGTTGAATTATACAATGAAAACAAAATTTGCTATTTTTGTCAATCAGACAAAAAACTGCATCATGGCCAGTTAGTTTTAATTGACAGATAAGTTTTATTTGTGGCTCTGTGGTTTAAATACTGCTTTAACTCATGTGTACAGAAGACAGGTCCACAGTATAACCTTCTCTTACTTTTTTAGGGTTTGGGGTCATATAAAAGCTGGCACATTTCGGCTTTAGGTTTTTGCTGTGTAAAGTCTGCTTATTCGCCCTCTGTCTTTGTGGGTTTCCTCTGAGTGTGCTGGTTTCCGCCATCATCTCAAGAAAAATATGCATGTTTGGTAAATTCTCCTTTGACCAATGCACTGACTTTGAACTGTAAAGCAGCTGCCTTCTGCTCCTAATACTTAAGATTGGTTAAATGCAGAGAACTTAGATTTAAAGTACTGCCACCTCTTAACTAACTTCACCTGTTTCTGTGCCCCAAAGTGTTTTCAACAAAAACTTAATTTGGTTTTCCAGAGAAAAGGAAGATGTCACAGTAATGACATTCTGATCCCATGATTACTTTGAAGGAAAAGTTGGACCGTTTTTTTGCCAAAAATGAGTTAAGGAGATCAATAAAAATGCATAAAAACACTGAATTGTCCTCTGACGACATCGTACAGAAGTGAAATCACCAAAACTGCAGCTGTAAATACTTACAAACAAAAAAGAGTTTTACTTTCTCGTGTGTCTCTCATTGTGTGTGACACCCGTGTTCTCGTGGTTATGCAATAATTGCCATGGTTTGTGTTTTTTCAGGCATTGTTTGTCAGTAAAAAGCACTTGGAAAACTTCCTTTTACCCAATCAAAGGGCTCTTTGTGTAAGTGATAATACTGAAAAAAATTGGCCGTCAGTAGCAATTTTAATAACACAGGCTTTGTTTACTGTCTTTGATTTTCTTCTTACATAATAGTGATGAGTGCTACAGATGGAAAATGTGCCTCCAAGTGGCACTGTTGCCTTTTTTTCATTAAAGGTAGTGATTGGGCCAAACAAACCAACTCACACATGAACAAGAGGGCGTAGTGAACTGTTTGCATCCTTGACCTTGTTTCAGGGTTTGTTGATTTAACTCCAGCCAGCGTCCACCAGGGACGTTGGCTTTTAATATGTTCCTAAAGACAGAGGAGACTCAAATGAGACATAGATGTGTATTTTTTGATGTATTATATTTTAATAACAGTCATTAAAAAAAAAAAACTGTTGTTAATACCACAAGTCAAACTGGTGTAAAACGGAAATAGGTATAAAGTTAACAGGATTTAAGTTGTGTGAGACACCAGGTTATATTATCTCCTGACTTTCCTCTGTAAAGTCACATAACAAACGAGCCTTTAGTTCCAGGAAGTTGAACGGACTGGTTTGCTGGGTAGAGGGCCCAATTACATTCTGAAGCGTTCTTAGTCAAGGTCAAAGGGGTAGTGAGGCCGGTAAGGCCAGACAATACAAGCACCCTTAGGCCCTGGGTGAAAATTGTCATTCCTTTGGTAAACTTGAGTTGAAGTGATGTTGACAAGCAGCCACTGTGGCTAAAGAGCTAATCAAACATCTTTTTAATAATTGCTAAATTAATCTCATATTTTTTGTTTCTGTGTCTTTTGCTGCAGGTGACGAGGTCTAGCCAAAGTTGAGGAACAAGAACATCTTGGCCCTGAGAGCTCCAAAATCCCGTAAACTGAATTTCTCCGTTTCTTGTCCTGTTGTGTACCACAATGCCTGGAGTTGTTGATCGCATGGAGCTGAGGAAAGTCTCCACAGAGGCTGATGATGATAGCACCGACAGCCTGGATGACCGCTACACAGAGCCCATCGACTCTGAGAAGGCCACCATCAACAGGTCAGCTACAAGTTTTTCTGTTTACCAAGAGATCAGATACCTGCAGACAGAAGATATAACAGCTTTGGTTGTGACTTTGTTTAATAATCACAGCAATTTTTGATCTATCAATGCCCTCTGATCATTTTGGGTACAACTCAACCCTTTAGTCTTGGTATAAACATGGTGTATAAGTAATAAAACACTCTGTCTGGCAAGACTAACAGACAATTGTAAAGACAAGCTTAGGTTTCATTGTTACTGGCTCACTACATTACATTGTCTAAATTCCTGCCTCAACCATAAACCAGTATGTGCATGTAAACATAGTCTTTGTTCGGCTGCATTCAGACTAAATCAGATGTAGAACAAGAACGCCAGTACTTCCACTCATTCAATTTCGGGAAGGTTTCAGGCTGTACTGACCACGTGGAGATATAGAAAAACAAACAAAACACAACTGCCTTGTACCACATATACAAGACACAATCCACTTGTAAAGGTATGCAACCTGATGTCATGCTGCAATGGCCAATCATGTCAGACAGTATTGTCTCATTCACCTTTGTTGCATTCCTAACGATCCGAGTTGTGACACTCATACATGAACGCCCCAAACAATGTTAATCACAACCCCTGAATTGGTCCAAATAGCTTTAGAGTGTAAATTGTAGCCTGTTCTAATCTGATATAATAAGTACTTGGACAAGAATTGATTCAGACATAATTGATAGTTAAGTTGTTAAATTGAAGACGTCAGGGCAGCAACCCATTAATCACTTGAATAGAAAGTAAGCAATGAAGTCATACAAGTTTTTTTGGCAATTTGACCTTCAGGCGGCAGCTAAGGATAACCTAACAGTCTTGACTGACAAAGGAAACTATAAAACACCCGGATACAACCAGCTGGCCGTAATTACCCAACATGGATAAGACTCTGCTGACAAAACTGTTTTATATCACCTACCATGATGACTGATTTTAATTAAAATAAATATATGTAATGCATCTAAAGTGATGTTCTATAAAGTGACTTGTCTATTGTTCCTTCTTTTGGTCCTTGCAGTCAGTTTCTGGATGACAACGATGATGGAGAAAGTCATAAGTTCCTGTCAAATGGGATGATGAAGAAGAAGAAATATGAGGATTACCATGAGGAATATGTAAGAATCAGAGTAGATGATTAAATCTATGATACACTGTTCTGCAGATTTGAAAAGCACAAAAAAAACAAAAGCAATCAAAATGGGTGTGAAATTGAATTATAAATTAAGTAATTTATTACTTCAGAGTTGCTGAAAGAAGTTCGCTAGTTGTTTGTTTCCACCATTACAGTACAAGATACACTCTTGTGTATTATCAAGATATTCAAGAAAAGTTCTCCCACCAATCAACAGTTTAAAAATAAAATGTCATGTTGATCATTATTGTATTCAGAATTAATTTAATTAAGTAATTTCAATGGAGTGGATCTAGGAGAGAGGTTCTCTTTCTTGAACTGCCATTTTCTACCAAAGTTCAATAGTCACACAGGGAAAGTTTTTGTTGCAGAAGAGCCGAAGAGATAGATCTCTATCTGTGTAATAGCAGGAAATGGACCAGAATGCATGCAACCACAAGATACTTTAAGTTTTGTCTAAGGGACATGGCACCTTGCTGTGTCAAATGAGGACTTTTTTTGTTAACAGTTTACTCAGTATTAATATGGTGTGTTCTTAGATATTGTTGAAATTGTTGCTGCAAGGAAAATCTCCAGTACTTTACTTCCTGCATGTGTGCACGTGTAAAGGCTCTGCCACATGATGGAGCCTTTGAGTGAGTGTGAGAGCAGCCTTGAAGGTTATCTGAAGGTGGTTTAACAGTATGTTAGTGAGAGAAAAATGTGTTTGCAATTGATCAGATATTACTGAAGCAATTGCATCACTTTTTTGTGCATGGGCTTTTCCCGGTACAGGCACCACCACACATATAATGGGAAATGCTGGAAAAGCTGGAAATTGAGGGAAAGTGGGCCCAGTAAAATAACTTTATAACTACTGGAAATGCACTCAAAATTGGTATCTAACGGTGCAGGGGAAATTAGGGTGTGTTTTTCCTTGAATTAGAGCTTGTGGGGGACAAAGTATTTGCTAATACCGGTAAAGCCTAATGTGGTTTACTGCACTTTGCCAAATGTTTGCTGTCTTTATTCTTACAAATCAGGCCAAGTACGACGGCTAAATTACTGATTCAAATTTAAAATATGTCTGTATATTCTCTAAGGCAGGCTGAGTGAAAGTTTTTCAGTTTCTTCATCTGTTTTCCTCATACAGATTTCTCTTTCTTCTTTGTTTCTCTGAGCAGCATCCCGGCCACACTTCCTTTGGGATGTCTGTCTTCAACTTGAGCAATGCCATCATGGGCAGCGGCATCCTGGGCCTCTCTTTTGCCATGGCGAATACTGGCATTGTACTCTTTACGTAAGTATTTCTGCTGCAGTATGAGGGATCTAACAGCGCACATGTCAGGGTGTGTGTGAGAAAGTACTTGACAGAACAGGCAGGTAGTTATTACATAAATTCTACAGTTACAGGGACCCAAGTTTTGAAACGGTTAGATCTGTCAAGATTCCTAACTCAACCCAAACGTAGACACAGGGCAAGCAGGAGTAGTTAAAAAACAAGTCTTGTATTGTGAAATTGGCAGGGAGGGTGAAATGATGGCTTTTTGAGGTCTGGGCTGAGGTCAAGAAAGAATTCCTGAGGGAAAGGCTTGGCAGAAAGTATTCAGGGTTCAGATCTGGCTGGTGGGTTTGGCAAACTGAGGCAGGTTGCCTGTCTTTTAATAATAAGCAAAAAACAAAAAAAAACTAATGTGTGGTGAGGCAAGCAAACAGAACTATGCAAATAACTGGCTGGCGACGTGAGACATAGACAGACTTTGTGATAGTACAAGGTTGGAGGGTAGGATGAGCAAATAGACAAAACCAGACAAAGTCAAAAAATGTTTGCCAGATTAAGTTGCAATGTTGAGATTTGCTTCCATTTGATATAAGATTGTAAGATGTCAAGCCATGCCAGCAACACTGTGAGCTATTTTGTAGCTGAAATACAAAGATGCCATGAGCTAAAAGCTAACACGAGCATGCTAACATACTCACCATGACAGTGCTACCATGCTGACGTTTAGCTTGTAAAGTTTGCCCGGTTCACCATCTTATTTTAGAGTGTCAGCATGCTAAAATTTGGTAAATAGCACTAAGTACTGCTGTTGTTAATAAGAATGTCCTTAGTTTTCTATGAATTTAGTCAAACTTTTGATTTGATGATTATGCTACATGAGGTCATTGCTTAGAACAAACTTCTGATAATCTTCTCTAAGGGGGACATGAATGTTTTTTATCAAATTTATTCCACAGTGGTTGAATCTTTCACTTAAAACCACAAATGGCAGCCAGCTGTTGGCAATAAGGAGAATTCAGGGGATCACCAAAGTCAAAAGAATACATATTCATGCATTGACTGGCCAGCAGAACCGAATAAACTCTTGTAAAAATGCAGAATATAGGGCAGCTTCACCACATGAAAATAGTTGAACTCCTGCACCCTGTGCCCTCAGTTTCCTCCAGTTCTCCTGCCATCTTTCACCCTGCTCCCTATCTCGTGCATATGCGTTGTAAGCATTCTTGAATAGCTTCCATGAGCATCTGACACCCCGCTGTCACCCTACTCTCCTTATCCTACCCATGCAGCCCCCCCCCTTTCTGTCTAGTATCCATGTCCCTGCTGCGTGGCTTCCTCATGTGCTGGCAGTGGAGGTCAATTCTCAGAAGCTGTGTGTCAATAAAAAAGAGAAATACTGAAATAGGACCTAAAATAACTGTAGAAACAGAATGATAATGAAACTCTGCCATCTCCTGTTATAATCAACTTTTCCTGTTAACTATCAGCATACAAAAACTTCCTCATCCTGTATCATCTGTGTACTAAGTGGAATTATTGCAGGAAGCCATAAAAGTAAAGCATGGTGCTGGTACTTCCAGTCTCACCCTATTGACACACTGTACTGTATTCCATCTGAAGTATGCAGAGATGCAATGGATAGATGGGTTGACGTAGCATTGACGTGGCACTACTCGATGAAAGTAAGCGGCGTCTCTCGAGACAAGCCCTCCCAACCAAACAATCAACACCCAAGCAGCTGGAGTTATTTGTGGCTACTCTGACATTATTTTTCGAGAAAATTTACAGACTAACAAACAGAACAGACCCAAAGCAGTTAAATCAAAATTCAAAGTTTTTAAAATGTGTGGATGACCATGCCCCTGTCTACATCTGCTGTCCCTAATATGACATCAATCAAACTTGTTGACATTGTCAATGACATATGCGTCACATCTCAACCTTGCACTGATCCCTGGCCTCTGCTTTCCTTCTCTGTGCAGGGTCCTCCTTGTTGCTGTGGCCATCCTCTCCTTATATTCCGTACATCTGCTTCTTGTGACAGCTAAAGAAGGAGGTTAGTATTTAAGTAAACTCCAAAACACATGACCCCAAGTGCCCCATTAACAATTAACACTGAAAGACAAGTTGAATTGTAGGTTTCACAGCTGATGACAGGAAGTAAAACTGTGATAAACAGTGTTCACTTATCAGAATTTTATCAGAGCTTTTTTCTTTTCTAAAACATAATTTTAAAGTTGAATAGTTTTACATTTTCTTGCCTGTAAATTTTCTTCAAAGAAAACAAAGTCTTTGACTGAACTTCGCACAACTTTTTATAGACATGCAACCTGTGACAAGTCACATGGAGATATGCTTCCATGAATTGATTATTCATGATTCAGGACTGTTGCACTTAACAATTATTTGTAAAAGTTCCATTCACAATTGTTGTCATGAGGTGTTCTGATTGCGTAATGTTCAAACCCTGCTCTGAGGGCATTATGAGAAAGGCAGAGAAATATCAACAAAATGAAGTGAAAAAAACATGTTCTCTACACTGGTCATGCACTTTTATAAACTTCAAAGTCCTTGTAAGATCTTGGTAAATTGGATCAAATTTGTCTTTTTGAATTCAGAGAAACAAATTGAAGCTGACAGGGCATGATGCCAAAGAAAAAAATACACTCAATGCTTTCCTCTTTTTGATGCAACGGTTCTTTTCCATGGCTAATCCTCCATTATCTTGTTTGCTATGGCAGGTTCCCTCATCTATGAAAAGCTGGGAGAGAGAGCATTTGGTTGGCCAGGGAAAATGGCAGCTTTTGGATCCATTATTATGCAGAATATTGGGGGTATGCAGGAATTTCATATGTATACGTGTGGCTATCTCTGCTTGATTTGTAAAATACAATGGCTTGCTGCAATTTCATGTAAATGTTCAAACCATATGTGCAATAGCTATTGGTAAGTTTTAAATCTCAAGGAATCATAAGCATTCTCTGTCGTGTCCTCTCTGTCCTGCAGCCATGTCCAGCTACCTCTTCATTGTAAAGTATGAGCTGCCCGAGGTGATCCGAGCCTTCTTGGCTTTAGAAGAAAATTCTGGGTGAGTGTGTGTTCTTTCTGCAGATAAATGTGTTTTTATGATAAATAAAAAAGGCTCTGAGCTCATTGTAATCTCTCTGCAGTGAATGGTACCTGAATGGGAACTACCTGGTTGTCTTTGTGTCAGTTGGAATTATTCTGCCTTTGTCTCTCCTTAAAAATCTTGGTAAGAACCTTATTTTAATTACATAATGTTACCCACAAGCTGTGCAAGCTGGAATTCAGATGCTTCTTAAACTGCTTGTGACTTTCAAGTGGCACGATCTGAATGTCACTTTCTGCAGTCTGAAGCCAATTCTGTTTTAGTGTTTCACTTCCATGTTCTGCAGCTGTCTGTAATCTGCCAGGAGTAATCTAACACTAGTGGAGCCCTTAGTCAGCTCTGGCAATTAGGAGTTACTGTAAAGTAACACTGCTATTAAGCCTGAAGTCAGCTCCACCTTTCAGATTAAATTTATGAACACAAGAGTAAGATCTGCCGCAAGTGGCTCAGCCGTAAAAAAACACGGCATTCTATAGCCAAAGTCCTTTTTTTAGATGATTAAAAGTAGATTGCATCAAAGCTACAGTATATGTCTGACTTCTATGTAATAAATGTCAACATTTTAATCAGTAATGTTTTCTCCACTTAAGGCTACCTGGGCTACACCAGCGGCTTCTCCCTTTCCTGCATGGTTTTCTTTCTGGGCGTGGTAAGTTTAGCTTTTAAAAAGCTAAAGCAGTATGGGGGATTTAGGCAAACAGAGGCATTCTAATAGCTACTCTGAAATGCACACCAGGCATTTGTGCACATTTGCTAAAAAGCCTTATTAAAGCTGCTACAATTGATATTTTAATGTGTATATTTTCAAAGTGCTCACTGTGACAAAGCCTCGGAGAATCATTGCCAAATCTGTGGTTCCTTCAGTCATACAGAGTTTTTTAACTTCATGAGTCATATTTTGGTCTTACAGCTTTCAACTTCAGTAACACCACCCTTGTCAACCTAATTTCCAGGAAGCTGTTTGAAAGTTTTTTTGTGAAATGTGTCCGCATTTATCCAGAGATTAACTTTATGCAACCTGCTCAGCAACAAATTGCAGACAGGCAACACTAGTGGTTAGCTTGTTATGTAGCTGAGCCAAATATTTTTTCTTAAGACTTGGTGAACACCAAAAAAGAGCTTAATGGAATGTAAATATTGGACTTTAATTCGCCAAAATTATGACTCCAAAATGAATGCCAATGTTGCGTCCTGTCTGCTGTATGTGTAAGTAAAGAACTCCTGGCTAAAAAGTGCATGGTATGAACTTAAAAAGGGTGATAATATGCCAATAATATGTCAAACAAGCAAACAGCATGTTAGTACTGCCATGAAGTTGCCAAAAAAGCAGGATAGCATTGATGCATTGCTAAACAGATTGTTAATTTGCCAGTAAATTGTCAAATTAGCATTACATTTGTCTCTGTCCTTCTTTTGCCCGGGAGCTGAGGACCTCCACAAAGACGGCTAAAGGCCCTATGGAGAAAACTAAATGTAGCTGCTTTTCATCAAATCTGAAAATGCTATCTAGAAAATGTAGAACTGGCACATTTATTGAAAAATACTTTTCAAAATGTAGACAAAATTGGAAAAGTTCTTGTTTTGTTAATTTTGGCGCTCTATGTGGAAGCAATTCATGTAATACACTGTTTTGTTTTTATTCAGGTGATCTACAAGAAGACCCAGCTGCCATGCCCTCTCCCTTTCTTTTACCACCACTCATCCAACCTCAGCATGAACTCTTCTGACATTATGGGGTTGTACCCGTCACAAAACAGCTCAGCGCACATGGATTTCTCCCGTGCTGACATTTCCCCAGCAGTCCTCGGGAGCCATGACGCCCATCATTCCACTGGCATCCACTTTGAGCCACACCCTGATGATGAGGAGATGTGCACACCCAAATACTTTGTCTTCAACTCGCAGGTATGACTGGGGGGCTAGCTAACAGGTTAGCTTGCAGTTTTAGTATGGAAATCTTTGATTAGCCTTTAGTGCAAACTTCTGTGGATTTACAACATTTGTAAAAGTTTAGTGTCTTGCAAAAATGACCACTCTTTAAGTTCCTTTGGTAAAAGTTAAAAGTAGGTCTTTGAAACGTAGGCCTAATTGATTTTGTGATGGTGTGTCATGAAGTAACAGATGCACCGCGTCTCTTATTAGTTGATTCAATGAGTGCAAGACTTAAAAAAAAGCCAGTTTATTGTATCTTGTTGCTAGGGTACACTGATAAATGAGGGAACATTGACACATCTATGTGTTAATCTATGTGAACAGCCTATGTTTGTACAGAACAAAGACTGGCTTACACACAGGAATGAATCTCACAGCCTACAAATTCAACAAAAACCAAATGCCTGGGCATGTTTGGTAAAGGTGGAGTTTTTATGGGTGTGTTCTGGCATTTAGCGTGTGTTTGGAGATTAGCGTCTTGGCCAAATGATCAAGCTAAGAACTGACATAAATCATTTTTTCCCCACTGGAACACAGAACGAGTCGCAACTACTTAATTTTACCAAGGTTTGATTTTCATAGTATTAAGAGAAAGGAGAATTCATATCAACTTCTTTGAGTAATACCATTTTGGCCTTTTAACTTAACCAGGTGAAGTAAAGGCACTGAGGAAAAGGTCGCTGTGATTAGGAAAGTTAATGCGTTAGTAAAAAAAATGGAACTATCAAGATGACATTTGCAACAAAAAGTTATGGTTCCCTAAGGGCATTGACACACCAAGTCAACCTCAAAGAATAACGAGTTCTGAATGAACATTTATGTTTGTTAATGATGTTTATTGGTTGAGCAAGTTAGTCAGAGAACAAACTATTTGTTCCAACTAAAGAAAACAGTGGACTTGGACCAGAAAATACATGTGAATGTCAACCTCAATGTTCTAACACGCTTTATAGTCAACTGTCAAGGCTTTTAAATGCTAAAGGACTTTTCCTACTCAGGCTCCATTTTCCCTTTCACACAGCACAATCTCTTATAAATCTTAGAATATTCAAAAGTCATATTTCTGTCCGAATTTGTAGAGGTTCATTTGGATTGTTAGCTGTCTTGTACTGCATTAAGTGGAATTTTTCTGTCTTTAATTTTTCTGTCCTTTTTTCCCTTAGACTGCATACACTGTGCCCATCCTGGCCTTTGCCTTTGTCTGCCATCCCGAGGTCCTGCCCATCTACAGTGAGCTGAAAGAGTAAGTGTGCTTCCAATCCTCTACATGAAGCAATTAAACACCATCACTACTTACTAAGACATATTTTTAAGAGTGGCTTCAGACAAAAGAAAGCCTTTATCTGATGGAATTAGGCAGTGTAGGGTGTTGCAGGAAGTACAAAGGAGTCGTCATTTGTTCTCTAAAAGCAAGGACAATAGCGTGTGACGAAATGTCACCAATAAAGGGCTCTGAAGAAATGAAAGAGTGGAAGGAATTTGGAAATGTATTATTCAGGTGTGAGGCAGATCTGTGGCAACAGGAAATCTCACAGTCGTTTGAGAACAATAGAATTGTACTTGCTTGTATTTAACTGAGAGGACCCACTAAAAAGAATTGAATGCATTAAAACAGACAACAAAGCACAGTCTCTCATTAAGAAGCGTACCAATTTGTACACAAACTGAACCTTAAACTGAACCTTTCAATAATGATGTTACTTCTCTAAAAATGGCGTGTGTGTGTTGTGTCTGCAGTCGCAGCCGGAAAAAGATGCAGAACGTCTCCAACCTGTCCATCCTCACTATGCTCATCATGTACATGCTGTCAGCTCTGTTTGGCTACCTCACGTTTTATGGTAAGAAGAACATCACACAAAAGCAGTCGTGGTCAACTCAAATACAGACCATGAATGTGTATTTAGAGAAAAACAAACAGATAGTTACCCCTTATCAGTCTCTTATCTAGAAAAAAAACTTTTTTTTACAGGAACAGCGATAGAAATCACAGAAAAAACACAAAAATTGACCAACAATCTTAAAGATCTTGGAGTCAGCTCTCATGATTTTGACATTTACTTCAGTATTTTAACTTTTCCTGTCTTTGCAGTGATAAAATAATCCTTTTCCTAAGCTTTTCTTACCCTCTTTTTACAATTTTTTCACATATTTTTGCCCTCCTTTATTCCCTTTTTTTCTCCTCCAACACAGACAATGTGGAGGCAGAGCTGCTCCACACCTTCACCAAGGTCTACAAGTTTGATACCATGTTGCTGCTGGTGCGTTTGGCTGTCCTCACCGCGGTCACTCTGACTGTCCCCATTGTGCTGTTCCCTGTAAGTACCTCTTCTCCTCTGAGGCCAAGCGTCAGGCACCAAAAGCAACAGTTAATAAGTTTGAAAAGGAGAAAAAAAAATATTGTTAAATATCAATTGCTTTACTTTAGCATAGCAGTCCTTTTCTTCCTGTGTTTCTGATGCACTGAGCATTACTATAATAGGATTTCTTCACAGTACACAAGCATGTTCTCCAGATACACATTAAAACATACACCAGCGATCTAATTTAAAATATCTGCTGCCGTTCACCAGACACCAAGCAGCTACTTGTAAAACCAGTCATTCAGTAAGACATTACAGCCACTTATGTCATTCTGCTTACAGACTGTGTTTTGTGTTTGGTGCAGCGTCAGTCTTTTTTTTTTTGTCGTTTTCTGGATGCAGCTGTTTTTTTCCTGGCAGCATGGTGAAAAAAGAACACGCTGTTAAGTTCGACACTCAGCTACTGTCGTCATTTCAAACCCCAAAGCACACAAGCAACGTCCTAAACAGCCACACCTCCTAATAAACACCAACACACACGCACATGCTTAAACACACTTTTTAGATCATAACAGTAGAGCCTTTGTGTCGGTTCCTCCTGTTTCTCTCAAGATGGGGTCTAAGGTTAGCCTTTGTGTGATGTCCAGTAATCAGCACCTAATGCTTCAGTTACATTCATTCACACAGGCACATGCTCTCGTCTGCCTTCCCAGCCCATATATGTTCACGGGCTAATTTTAGCCTGGACCTTTTCTGACACAAGGAGAACAAAAATGGCTACTGGCCAGAGGGACTGGGTCTCATTTTTGCAATAACGGACTTACTCACACATTAGCACACACACTCACACACTCACACACAACCTTGATTTTTTTGGTGCTGAATAGCAGCTGATTTTATATGAAAATGCCCCGAAATGGCTGCTGTTACAATAGGGGAACACAAGGGGGCAGCAAACTTGTATTTCAGCATAGGAAGTGCTGACAAAGAATGATGCAGCAGAGACTGCATGCCATAGAAACACAGCTTGACAGAAAACTCTCTCTCTCACACACACTCACACACACATACATACATACATACACATACACTCAAACAATCATATATAGCAATAGAATATAAACTTGAAGACTTATGTGTACTTTTACATAGCCACTGTCTTGTGTGCACACACACGTTCAAACAGTTTCACAGTTTGTTGCATTTTAGGCATTTAGCTGATGCTTGTGTTCTATCACTGGATGTTCTTCCAACATCCCCTCTGACTAACACACACGCGCACACACACACACTCCTCCCCTCAGCAGACACTGCTGTTTTTTCTGTCAGAGGGAGTGTGAGAGAGGATCCCCCTCTCTCTGCAGTGGAAGTTTACAGCCTCACAGTGGACAGTGGAAAAACCCTCACCCTGACCGCTAATATCAGGGAGATAGAGAGGCGGAGCTAAAGAGATGGGGAAGGGGAAGGACTGGCAGTCGGGAGAGATGAACACTCACCTCTACCAGGGCCAGACATCCAGTTAATGTGGTGTGTTAATGGTAGATACTACTTAGAAATCTGCATCTGGATCTGGATTTTAAGATATAAGTAACAATTTGATGATTTGTTACATGCAGGATTTTTAAGCTTTTGCAAAATCTTAAGGAAGTTTAGATCCCACACAGGAAGCCTCCTTGAACTTTGCTTAATTTGCTATGTGGGAATCTGGGCTGTTATTTATGTGGATACCTGCAAACATGTAAAAAGTTTCATTTGACTCTAACTTTAGAATACCTCATTTTAAATGTAATTAATTTAGAATGGGTGGTGGCATTATCAAACGTGCAAATACATGCATTCATGTGCAAATGGGCGTTGCAGGATGTGACAATGACTGCAATATCAATTGTGCACATGACTCTGCTGTTGATTTATGCTGCCAGTTCTAGTCACCAAAGTTGAATTCCCCTGAAAGAAAAAATGCAAATGTTTTATCTGTCCCTTTGTCTGCATAGTGAAAGTAAATGAGAGGCAGATACTCACTACTGTTAACTTTGCACACGGATGACTGTAACCTTGGCCTGTAAAAATAACAAATGCTGAAAAAGTGAGAGGGAGGAGAACTGAGAGGAGATAAAAATTTGATAAGGACAGAGAAACACAAGACTGAAATGGGATGCCGCAAAGAAGATGTGGTGAATGGTAGCTTAGTGAAAAGAGCAAGGCAGCGACAAAGACAGGGTTGGGTTTGAATTCCACTGCAGGCTCGTGCAATAAAGTTCATGACAGCCATGAAGTTATTAAAATGTCAAACAAATTTCTTTTGTGAGATTATGATAAAAAACTGGTTTGCTCTGTAAATACCTGCACTGATGACAGGACATGAGTAACAGCCAGCTACACAAATGTCAGTTATGAAGCTAAGCACTTTTGGCTGAGAGACAGAAATGTGAATGACTGACTTGCTGTTTCTGAAGTGATCAAAAGTTGATATCTGCATGACTAGCAAATTAGAAATGCACAGTTTTGCAGAGCTGGGAATGTTAAAGTAATCACTGCTCTTGCAGTAAATTAAAAGGTACTGGTGTTACATGGTTGAAAGATTGATGAACTTGGACGCATGTAGGGAATTAGTTCTAAAGAACTACATAGACACAACAGTCTGCCAAGTTTCCGTTTGACATTTAAGGATCTCGCCTTGAATCCTCCTGACCTTAATTTTGCAGGAAAAAGCTGTCAACCTTCAGCTAGAGATTAACATTAGCTTTGTCTGCAACTGTCCTTGGCTCTAGAGAGAGAGGAGAGAACGTGTGTGTGGGAATGTAAGTTTAGGGACATGTGGTTAACCATCAAAGTGTATATATGTGTGTGTGCAGTCACGTGAAGCATAGATGCTAACAGAGGCCAGATCACACAGGGCTTTGCCAGGATCCAGTACATAATGAAAGGGCTTTATGTGGAGCCAAACATGCCCCAGTTCTCAGGCTCCTGCTCGAGACTGAAACCTTGAGAGAGGCCTGCAAACGAGCTGATTAACAGCACCAATGTCATCCAAATGTCTTAGTGTCATGTAATAAAATTTCAGTCATAATTCAGACCATTTTTTTTGGTGGAACTAGCTAATGTACCAAATCTTATACGTTACTAGTTGGTTTCTTCATGCTTAAATAGTTTTTAGTCTAGTTTTTACCTTACTGCTACAAATGCAGAGCTATCAGTTTTTGCTTTGCAAAAAAATAAAGAACCAAATGTCTGTTGAGGGATTAAACACTTGCAGTTAGCTTATTCTGCTCAAAATTTTTTGTTTGGTTGGTGACATCAGGGTTGCCAACCCCTTGACATAAAAATATGGGACCCGTACTTTTGTTTCCAAATACAGGACGATTCCGTTTTTTAAGGGATTTTTTTCGCAAGCAACAATAGCTGGACCAATGAGATGAGTCGGATTCTGTGTCGTCATTTTTACGTCAAGTATGGATTTATTACCCCTAAATTTAAAATAGTGGACTATCCTTGCCTTTCTTACACAAAACAAAAGCAAATATTTATTACATCACCATTTCAAATAATATTGTCAGCGTCAGTTTCGCTAGTTAGTCATTAGCCAGAAACAGTTAGCTTGCGTGCTGTTGGCAGCTTTGTTAAATGTAGTATGCATTAACACTTTGTGTATCTTTTTATTAGCTTTGTGGTTAGCTAATAGCTAGCTTGGTGGCTAAGTCCAAAAAGGTGTTACTCGAGGATTCTAAATTCTCTTACATGTTCTTTTTTGAATTTTGGTCACATTTGGTAAAATTGAACATCATGCTGTGTAGTTTGGTCATAATAGTACAAAGACATCAAAATACGCTGCACGTCAATAGCCACTGGTTACAAAAAAATTGTCTGCTAGATTGTTAAAAAAGCCATGTGCTATTTTTTCACTGTATCATTAGCAAAGACTGATGGGTCTGATATTTAATATGATCAAAGGTTGTAAATCACTCTCCATCAAGTTTGCAGTAATTAATGTTGTTTAGTCTACAAAACAGGTGTGTAGCTAGGATCCTAAAGAGCCTCACCTCCTAATACCACCAGCACACACAATGCATGAACTCACCTTTTAGATTGTTGCTGTAAAGCCTGTCTTATTAAAAATGTGTCCATTCTTCCTCTTTCACTTAGGATGGGTAAATACTAAATTAAAAAAGCTTTAGATAAAACACCTACAGTGAGCTTATTCTGCTCAACATTTTCTGCTTAATTTAAAAATGTGAATTTACTTTGCTTTTCTTACACAAAACAAAATCAAATATTTATTACATCACCATTTCAGACAAGCGATTTTGGTAACATAACAACTGAATTGGCTGTTGAAGGGATCCTCTGACGAACTGAAGAACTATATATTACAAGCATCATGCAAGAATTGAAACCAGTCTGAAAGTTTCCACAACCTGACGGCCCAAAAGTACAACCAATTTACAAATACATCTTTAAAGAGTTGCAGTCTGTGTTTTCCGTTCCTTCTCAGTGTGGTTTTTTGAGTGGAGGTAAAAAATGCTGCACAGCATCGGTGTCACCACTAGAGAGCTCGCGTCTACATTCATGGAATCATGTTGTTTGGTCTGTCTTGCTCCTGAGTTTGTTTTGGTTTCAGCAAAGTACATTCTGTGAGACTTTCCCCTTATTTTTGGTCTAATTTGGCTGTCTAGGTTTGAGTGACTCTTTTATTCATCTGTATCAAGGTGTCAGAAACAGCACGATGTGGCTTTTCCTGTTTATAGTTTTTACGTGAAAGGGGACTTTTACCCTACCACATGTAGTTTCAGTTCACATTTGACATCTTTGCATATGAAAATTTGGGACTGTTAAAAAAATAGAAGCCAGCTCTAGGTAATTTCCTAAATCTAGGAAATTTGATATCTGCCACTTTGCTGCTTTTATTCTAGCTTTGAGTATACTTGCACTTTTATTTGTGCAAAAAGAAAGCTCAACCCTTGTTTGCACCTAATGGGCTAAAGTTTGCATGTTTTGTTTCATCTACCTCAAGTGTGGATACATTTTTAAGAGCTAGCTCGCAAAGCTGAGTCCTTGGTTTTTTGCAAACTGGATAAACCCAGATGTGGCTGGACCAATCCGGTTGTCGAAAACAAGTCCATCCACATACTCTATATGTGTGCATGTGTGTGTGTGTCTGTGTAGGCCTCTGACAGGTAAAGACATAAGAGTAAAAAGTGTGCAAATATCACATTGTGAACTCCAAAGGCTTTCCCCCAGGTAACAGTCGGGTGCTGAATAGTTTGGAGCCTTGGAGTGAAATGCCGCATCCTGGCTCTAGTTTTCCAAGCTGGCCTAATTGTGCAACAGCTTGTGGAAGGGGGAGGCAGGAGTGGGGGCACGCTTGTAAAATTTTAGGAGTGATGCACTTAAATTATTGTCATTATCTCCTCAAGAAATTAGATTTTGGGTTAGTAGTGACACATTTTTGGCAGTCGACAGCGAAGCCCAGGCGTCATCCTGGTGCCTCCTGACAGCCTGGATGGAGATCACTTGGTTCATTCCGACAACCAAAAATCCAGTTAATTGTGATTTTTTTTAAAACACCCTGCCATTCTTGGAAAAGGATATAAATCTTGTCCTACAGTGGAACTTAAAAGGATAGAAAGAAGGCCTATGGTGCTCTGCCAGCAGTGGAACTTAAATAAGGAAGAAGAAGAAGTGACCTCCACTGATTCTCTTCCTGTATCTCATATTTAGTTAGTTAGTAGTGTCAACCACAACTGTAATTAAGTGTGCTTTCATGCCAATTGGTGGCTCCCATCTCCTCAAGGCCGACATGTTATTATGTTTCTGTTTTCCATTTGTTGCTCTGTGTAATTGGTACATAGCAGTCCTGTCTATTCTTTACCTTTCTTTGTTCAGCTTTGTCATCTTTGTTCTTGGCTTTTATGTCTACGTCTTTTTAGCTACAGTGAGAGCGAAAAAAAAAGGAGTCAAAGTACTTGTATGTGTATACACACTTGTTGAAAGTTATGTTTACAGGCCAATAAAGTTGATTCTGATTAATGTTGGACTAGTAAGTAACAGAGGAAGGAAGAGGAGCTTGTGAAAAAGAAAATCAACTGCAAGCGATAGCTTTGTGTGAAAACACACCTCCCTCTTGGAGGCCAGCCCACCCTCCTCTCACTACTGGCTGATGCAATCCCATGGTTCCATTGCGCTGCAGGAGATAATCCCCTGCCTTTTTGAATGGGAACTCTAAGCCCCGCCCCTGTAACCTTTCCCCGTGTGGCCTGTGAGCCAACTGTGCTGCAGTTTTCACCTGATCCTTGCGACCTTTCACCCACTGGAGGCTTGAGCAGGCTGCCTGTGGCTGAGCAGCACTGGACGTCTTAACTGGGATCTCCGAGCGCTCTCTCTGTTTTCTTCACTCTCTCCATTTAATGTGCACACACACAGACACAGACACACACCCAAACACATAGTCACACAAATACACATAGCACAGTTGTAGCACTTGACACACTTGAGTCAGCAGCCAAGTGTAGGAATCAGCCTCAGGCGAAGGTCAGCAGACATGCAGACTGGTGTTGTGGTTAATGGTTTGTTTCTTTGATGAAGACGAACTGTTTGTACACAGAAGAATAATAACAATGACACATGCTAAGAACAAGAACGTGTGTAACAGGTTGAATGCTTTATCTTACTTGAATCAAACCAAACAAGCTTCTGAAGTCTAAACTTAAAATGCTGTAAATGGTACATATGTCCTCTTGATAATGGTTTCACAACTTCATTTCACAATTAAAGGACATTTTTGTCTGAGCATTACGGATGAAACCAAAGACTGAGATGTCCATACTCTTTCTTCTGTTTTTTTCTCTTAGATCCGATCCTCCATCACCACACTGCTGTTTAGCGGTCGAGAGTTCAGCTGGACCCGCCACATGCTGATCGCTGCAGCAATCCTGGCCTTCAACAACATGTTGGTTATCTTCGTGCCCACCATCAGAGACATCTTCGGCTTCATTGGTCAGTTCTGCCTCCAGATATGTTGACACAGTGAAAATAATTTGTGTGACGGTCCCATGTTTTTTCAAATGATCTCAAAATGTTACAGCATGACAACATTGGTTAGAGTACGATAAAAAGGAGGACATAAAGAGATATATATCAATAAAAGAAGGAGCGAAGCACTCAAGGCCTGATTAGTCTCTTTAGCTCAGTTCAGAGATCATTTTTTTGAATTAAGACGTTGAAAGTACAGAGGCTTAAAGTGTCAGGTCCAGTCAGCTGCGCAGTCGCGTGAGCAGGTTGTGACCACTGGATCTAAAAACTCACGTTCTAGCTGCCAACACATGCAAATACTCAGCACAGAGTACAAACACGCAGACACGTCTGCTGGACAGTAAGCTGCAGCCCGTCGCCTCAAACAACAACTCGAAGCTAAAAACACTTAATTTTCTCGGAAAACAAAAAGGGAAATGGGTAATTGGCTGTCTCTCTTGCCATGAAATAAGAAGTGTCTTACTTCCTGTACTTGTGAATAATGCTCAGAATAACACAGTTTAAGTTCAACTTTAGGCATTGATGTCAATAAATTTGATCAACTCTCTTATCTTTGGTTTTGACTCTTATCTGAGACAAATCTTTAGGAGATTTCAAGAAGTTTTGAGAACAGTAAGGAAAGATATTAGTACTCACAAAGACATGCAAAAAAAAAATGCATGTGAATGAAATGGAAGCAGGAAATGCCGCTTTGTTAAAGGATTGCTCATGTGAAAATGCTATTTTTCGTATTTCAATTGTATACCACTGCTCAGTAGTTCAAAAATACAAGCGATTGAAATCTCATATCACATTAGTAAATTTTTATTTGTTTGAAAGTTTGTTTTACACGTTTGAGGAAACTCTTTCTCCAAAGAGTAACCCCCTCTCTTGTTGAATGCAAATGCTTTTCATAAATCTCTTTAGACCTACTCTGATATTTGTGTTTCAAACCTAGTTTAGGTAAAAATGCTTTTATATTTTATGCTTTTTTATGTGTTTTTGTACTGTTGTGTGATAAGCTGTATTATTTCCTTCTTCCTCATTGCAGGTTCATCTGCAGCCACTATGCTCATCTTTATTCTACCTGCTGCCTTTTACCTTCGCCTGGTTAAATCATTGCCGCTCCGCTCCCCGCAGAAGATCGGGGTAAGTGTGCAGAAACACACCCTCTATTGATGTCTTTCTCACTGTATCATTTCTCTCTCTCTCTCTCTTCCAAGGGGCGAGTTATTTTTTCAAAATGACACAGAAGAAATTCTAACAGACCCCTGCAATGCATCAGCACACATTTAACTACATTTAACCTTTCCTCTATGTCTCATTGTGCCTCTCTGCCTTCAGGCATCCATCTTCCTTGTCGTGGGAATCGTCTTTATGATTGGCAGCTTGACACTCATCGTCCTCGACTGGATCCACAACCCCTCAGGCTCCGCCGATGGTCACTAAGCCCCCTCTTCTCTCCCAAGATTCATCATTCAACAGTGCAGCAAACCACCTCAACACCCACCACGTCACACATCTTCTGGTTTGTCTCGGCTGGTCAAACATCTGGAAGCAGGGTTCCCCCCCACCCCCCCTAAACAGATATGAAACTTGCTCATAAAACTGCAACGTCTGGACATCAAGTACTGCATTGGGTTAAGACATTTTTTAGTTTTTCCCCTAGAAAATATCACTGGAGGGAGACTTTCTGCTCAATTTTTTTTTAAGTTCTGGATATGACACAACACGAATGAGAGAATCAATACCCAGGGAAGGTGAAGCAGACTGTGATTCAACAATGCCACCAAGACAGCCTGAAAACATCATTATCAACATCATCAGTATTACTTCCAGCCACTTGGAGACAGAACAAACACGTGCTATGCAGCCCTCACCTGGAGCAGACGGGTGAACAGGGTTTTACAGGGCTGGAAAGACGATACGATTCCCTCAGTCCGCTGCACTTGAAAGAGACATTTGGAGGTGGAGTGTGTTGTCCTCCACAAAACAAGGAGCACTTCTAACATTACATTTCAGTATGTGTGTAAAGCTAGCTGGCTTACACGTATACATACTCACACACACACAAACACAGCAAAACACATCTACACCTGTATCTTAAAGCGACTATCCACGGAAAATTAAAATCAATCAAGCAGTTGACTTATCTTAACACAGTTGTTAACCAGTGACGTCATTCAATCATGTAGAGATTTAATGCCTCGTTTTCACACAGTTCTATGTACTGTTCGTATATCTCTGAGGAATGCTGTGTGCCACAAAAAGTTAGCAGAAAAACATATTTGCTGACAAGTTCTTTCAACGGAACTGTTCGACAGCATGTTTAGCTGGCGTTGGAAGCATGCTAGCTGTGTAAGATGCGTGTAATTATTTGAAAAAACTGGCCACACACCTGACTTAACAACCCTCTGACTCCTCTGTTGCCCTGCATTATGGGTCCTGTTTTAGCCCGATCACGCTCCATGCAGATGATCCATAAAATTGACTGCAGTTGCATGTCTCTCAATCCTTTAAGAAAAGCATTTCTTTGCTTTGAAACATATTAAATGGCATCAGAGAAACAAAACAAAACTGTGAGAAAACGAGGCGTTGATTGGGCGAGCTTTTTTGATGTCGCTCTGCTGCATGTGAACAATCAGAAGCTTTGCCATAGTCTACATGCACATTTGGTTTTTGTTGATGAGATGCAGGATGTGAGAGCTTCCTCCCCAGCTGGTCCATCCTGGCTGTGTACACAAAACAGGAGATGCTTTCAGTATTGCTGTCACAGAGGGATCTGAACATACAAGGCATCAATGTACATAATTTAGTGTATCTACTGAAAAACCGTTAGCGTTGTACGTAATATGTCACTTTGCCTCATATGGCTCTTCAGGTTGTATGAAGTCAAATTTCCAACAGAATATGTACACCTGAAATAATTTATTAGACACAGTAAGGCTGGACAGTTACGTATTTAAAACCATAGGTTGAGGTTGTATAAATACTTGACAGAACATACATAAAAAAAACAAAATAAGCGGTTAACAAAAAAATTGTTTGAAAATTTGAAAATTTAATGAAATTCAGCCAACAGAGACAAATCTGAATTACCTGTATTTTTTAAGGAACAGAAAAAAGGTTAATATAATTCTTAGCCTGCAGTAAAAATATTGTCAACTTGTGCCATACTATCATCACTGCTGAATGAAAACACTCACCGTTTCTAAAATGTAAATTAAATGTAAAGTTTTGGGACTATGTGGTAAGGGTCAAAAGAGTCTTTAGTTTGATATTTTGGGGGAATGTGCTTATTTGCTATCTTGCTGAGTGTTAAATGCGAAGATTATCCAACCATCTCTTCTAAATTAAGGCCAAAAATGGATAAATCCCAAATTTACAAGAGGTATTTCTTGAAAGATTAATGGTTTGGAAAAAGCTGGAGGAAGCAATATTATACATATCATAGCTTGTGGTAAATCAGGAGCTAGCCACAACTTTGACACCTTTATCAACAAAGGATGCATGACTCAAAACTGGAAACCAAGCTGCATTAAAGGGCAGGACTATATAGACAAATCAAATATCACATTTTTGACCAAATACCTCCTTATTCTAAACTTTTTTAAAAAGTGCTTTGATTACCATTTGGTGCTTTGACAAATATTATCACAAGACTTTTTGTTTAACTTTAATTTTTTTTTTTAAAGTGGCTGTTATGACTAAATGGGTAAGGGCAGATGTTAAAGTAGATAACAGTCCGTTAAATTCATTAAATAATGTCATATTACTGTAATGTAGCCTTTAAAACCAGCAAAAAGAGGACAATTTTGCTATATCATGATTCAAACATATCTTCAATCTAAGGCAATATCTAGAAACCTATATATCATAAAACCAATATAATATTGAATATTGTCAGTCCCAGCCCACTGTTTGATTTCTCTCTAACATTCTAAAAAATAACAGTGCAATGAAAGATAAATTCAGCCAGTTTGTTTTCCCACTTAACACACTGACCTCTTGTTCTTTAGTTGAAAGATCAAGATTCAGTTGTTACTCTCAATACATTGGTTATCATGCAGTTCCTTCATTTCAGTGTTCACTCTGTTGGTTAACATTCAATCAATAACCCCAGGATTTTTGTTAAATCGTGCCTTTTCCCTTGGTCTCGTTACAAATGGCTGCTGATACTGGTGCCTTTGGTAAATAATCGAAGACAACATCAAAACCTCAACTCACCTCTTTTCCGATGCTGTTGTTTGTCACAAATTCAACTAGCCAAAGTTGACAACATTAATAGATCCTTTGTGGATCTACAGTATGTACGTGAAACAAATAGATATTTCAAATGAAATAGTGTATTATGTGCATGTTTTTGGATTACAAACATGGTCTTTTTGGACGATTGTATATGCTCTGTAAATAATCTTTATTTTATGGTACACTGACACTCATTCATTGTCTGTAAATGGGTTGTTTGGGGATTCTGCTTTGCAAGTCTTCTGCAATCCACAGTTTGTTTTAGTATATGTATAAATATATATAACATGTATTAGATCTTTTTTTTCTCTTGCTGTATGACAGTAGGGTTTTTTTTCTTTATCTAAAGCTTGTATATTTGTAGAAAAAAATGGTTTCTATATACCCATTGTCATGTTTTAATGTTAACTTGTCATATCAGGATGAATTGATCAACAGCCTACTTCATAGTGTGATTTTCCCCGAAGTCTCAGAAACAAGGCACCACCTTTCTGTTGCTCATTGGCTCTCTCTAGCTGACACTGGGTTTGCAATGAAAGCCATAAGTAAGCAGTATTGCTGTTGAATGTGTTTTCAGAAACTGGCAGAAGCAAGGCAAAATCATGTGAAGTACTTTGCAACCACACTACAGGAAGGTTCTAATAGGACAAAAAAAACCCTTCATCATAATTCAAAAGAGCAAACAGTTATTGTCCTATGTGTCTTATTTACCCATGCTCATATGTAGCTATACAAAAAACCTTCTACCTTCACCAGTTCTAAAGCTCCACCAGGACAATCATACACAGTAGTAGTTCATAACTTACTGTGGCTTATAATCACTGCTGTCTTAGAAAAACCTTCTCGAATGCAGTTTTATTTCCATGATTTTACTTGAACTGAAGCTTTTCATGGTCTGATAGAGTCAGCAAGCTTCATGAACGAAGGGTCTACACGGCCCCTTCAGCACTCAATATGAATGTTCAATAATCGATTGTGCTCAGTTTCAAATCTGGCTCATTCGCTCCACATTTAATCACAAATGTTTGGCTGTAACTTTATTCTCCTCTTGCTGTCAGTGGCTTACTCTGCTTATTGGTAGTCCTTGCAGCTCTGTCTCTTCCTCAGGTTGGGTTTCATCTTTTTAAATAGCTCTTTTTACAGAGGACGAGGGGCGGTAGGTTTTCGATAGATTGTTCCCAACATCAACACCTGTCCCCTTTTTAGAATCTCAGGTATTCAATCCGGATGTTTTCTCTCCTCTCACTTTTGGATAACTGCAAATCTCTTCACCTTTTGCATGATTGAGCCAAGCTGTACAATGCTGTTGTATATCGTTCTGGCCTAGATGAGATGTGGTCTTGTAGATTTATAACAGTTCCCAAGTAATTTTTGACAGTGTTTATGAAAGATGTGCAGAACCAGCCTTATTTTGTATGACCCTCAGCCATGGAGAGGCATTGGCTCAGTGTTTCTGCTGTTCACAGTGTCTCTACTTCCTGTGGATCACAGATTTGTAATTTTACCCAAACAAAGGGGATGTTTTTTTGTATCAGTGATGCTGTTTCATTATGATGAACAATAAAAATGTGAAATAAAAAAAATAAATTTGTCCGATTCTTAACTACCTTTATTTTGTTGTTGTTGTTTCATAATAGGTTTCATAAGAAGCCCTGGATTGATAACTGATGTAAACTGCATTTTCATGTCCAAACAAGCTAGCAAATGGAAGTGGGAATGGCACTGACATACAATCACAGCAATACCATTTTTAGTGTGAGTATGAGTTTATATTCAAACACTGACAAAAAAAATCCTTCCTGGGCTTACATAACACGTCTGTGCAATCGAGCATCTCTGGATCAGACAACTAAAGCCATATTTTTGGCACAATGATCGGATAACATTAGGCCTGTAGAGAGAAAATAGATTTTCCCAGTCACGGCTAGCTAACATCTACTGCTGACATGTAACACCAGCTTGTAATGTTCCCAGATGATCAAAAAAAAAGAGATGAGAGACATGAGTTAGGTAACCATTCCATTTTTCTTCAGATATATTAAGTTGGTTTCATCTTTGGTATATATGTGTTTGTGCGTGATGGATAAAAAAACTGGACTTAAGATTGGCAAATGGTATAAAAAATGACTATACCACTTCCAGTCCACACCAGCCTCTATATGGTCACTATATGACATAATCTCATCTCTTGCCATAATTTGTTTTCTGAATAACATATAGGGACTTTAAACTCTTTTATTATATAACTAAATGGTCTTGAACCTTGAACTTTTTCAAGGGGTGAACAAAGCACATGGAGAAACTGGAGAGCCATGAATACAGTGATAAAGAAATAGGGACACAGGGGTCAGAAAACAACACAAAATATGTTCTGGGTGAGAACCACAGTATGGATAAATCTTTGAGTCATTATCACCAGAAAAAAAACATGGTCCACCATTAACTGTTAGTGGACCACTAAATAACATTTGCAAATTGTTTATCTAATATAATATTATGATCATTTGTATCATTTGCTTCCCAAACATCCTGCTGCCCATTTTTATTCAGACAATACTGAATACTTGTGTTAATTAAACAAAAATCACTAGAATCAGTGTTGTATTGAAGTAGAATTATTATTACTATTCATGTATTAGTACTTTACATGAGTATTTTTGTAATGTAAACGTCATATTTTTGGTTCAAAACTTATGATAGTACATGTGATGCAGTTAACAGCACATTTAATTTAACACAATTGTTTTATTTCAACAAAAAAATAAACATCTATTTCTTACATGTGAGATTGTGAAACTGTTGAGGTCTTGGTTATTAAGGTCATTACCTTCTGAGTCAAGGTTTTTTCAGGTCATGCATACTGCCCACTGAGGAAATGTTTGGCAGCATCTCATCTGAGTCTCATGTTCTGGACACTCAGCAGCAACTTCAGTAAGACTTGTATCCAACTTAAACAACCACATCAGTTAAAAATTTATCTGTTCCGCTAAAGTTTTTCCATCTTTTGTTTCATTGTATGAAATTGCTTAGTGTGTTGCCATTATCATTTTCAGCTGACATACCATGTTACTGTACTATCTGAAAGTTAGATTGTGTAACAGAGGTTAGATAGGCATGTTTGTATGGCTGAGGCTGCAGGTGCGAGTGTGTTACTGTGTGTCTACGCAAGGGAGAAGGACAGAGAGAGCACACACAGCATCACCAGATCAGAATACAGGTCACATTCCACCACATGGTCTTGTTGTAAATCTGGTTACACAACATTCATGAGCTTCGACCTCTGGATGATAGCTTGCCGTATCCTCCCTTCACCCCTCTTAGCTGTTGGCACTCTCCCCCAGGTTCAGGACGTCTCCCACACATTTACATTCAACTCTCTGCCCCTCATGTCTCTCCCTCTCTGCTGTCTTGATGCATGACTGTTTGATGTAGTGCATCACTCAGTCCTCATAAACCTATAGGATTGTTTAAACCAACTTTTATCCAATGACAATACAAATTAGATCTGCAGTATGCACGGCCATAGTCAGTGTGCGGTGATGTTTTTATTTCCCAGGAGTCCATGTGTTGCTGGTATTTGCTTTATCCTGTTTGGAGTAGCAGATAGGAGAGCATTGATGCATGATTGATGAATTGATTTGAATACTACATTCATCTGCCTCATAGACACACCAAAGAAACCATAACACAGGATGCAGAAGATCTTAAACTCCTGTGTATTTCATTGTGAGCGCAGCTATTTGGAATTAATAAGTATACATGAACAATAGGCTGCCCACGGTTGAACACAATTCTTCTTTTCTCTGTGTTTCAAGTTTTTTTGATTTCCCCCGACTCTGTTTTATTCTTCCCTGCTGGACACTCTTCGCTCTTGTTCTCCCTCATCGTATCTGCAGCTGTACTCACTCTTTCTCCCCCAATCCCCTTCTCTCTGTGCGTTTTTATCCCTTCTACTTTCTTTTCATGAGGATTAACTGTACTGTTCTGTAGTGAGGTTAAATTCCAGGAATACAGTCGCCACTAATAACCTACTATCTGTGTGGGAAAAAAGCCTCAGCGGACACCAATCTGTAAAGGTTATTAGATAAACTAGCCAGCAGTTGGTTGCATAGAATTCCCTGAAAAACCCTTTAATAGAGTTTGGATTAGCCTGATTTGCCTTACTTAAAAGGTGAAGCTGACAAGAGACCCATAAAGTAAAAAATAAAGGGTAGTCAGGGAGTTGGCCATTATGGGGAGTAATTTCAAAGACTAAAATCAAACCTTCTCACTATGATTGTGTCATAAGTAAGTCCTAATTATGATTATTGTAATAAAGCCAATAATTGACATTCCATATAAAAAAAAAAGATGCAACAGCAAAATCCGAAATGAAATCTCTCTGCCGTTTTAACCTTTTACCATAACAAAAATCCCTACTGTTAAAAATAAAAGGAAAAGCAACAAGTTAGTTTAGTTTAACTTTGAAGACCGACTTTACACACAGACACTGAATCCATACTTAATGGTATATGCACTGTTGGGAGGTATTAACATAACATCAGCGTCTCAAGTTTTCCCTGTCTCCAAAATGTTCTTAGTCATGGTTGTAAACATTCTCCTATCCAGTTTGTTTTTATAGGTCACAACATTTGAATGGCATACACAACAGTTCTAAATGAGACACCAGGTGTTTAATTGTTTGGATGGAAACCAACAATCCTGTACACCAGTGCAAACAGTGCATCCCTGGTGGAAAAAAAAATCACCTCTGAGGTAAAAATACATGCAAAAAAGGAACAAAAAAGGAATACATACCTTATGAAACTGAAAAAAAAACAAGGAAAATGCTCTGTCATGTAGGCCTTTGCTCTCAGCTCCGCAATATGGTTTACCCACATGACAGCTACTTACAAAAAAACAGAGGAATTGCAGCCTTGTTCAGATAGGTCCTACTAAGAAACTTTGTTACGTGTTTGATAATCATGTTGAGTGTTTGATAATCATTTATCCCACAGGAGTGAAACACCCGAACGCAATATATAAACATGTACAACTGAATTATAAAGCATAAAAACAACTTGAGAAAAACATTTATTCAAAAGCAATAAACTGCTTATTAGAAGGCATGCGCTAGTTCCGTAATTTGTTGGCATGAAAGTTACGTTAAAGTTATGCAACATTAAGAACAGGCTGGAGTTTCTTATGCATATGTTGTTGCATTAAGTAACAGACTAAAGATAACATGTTAGCTAAACCACAATACTGTCCTAAATTTACACTTCCTTAGGAAATTTTGTGGAAGATTTTCAAAGATTTTCCAGGTATTTACCAACCCTTTCCAACCCTTTCCAACCCTACACGTGCCAGGGATGTGGTTTGGATCACACATAACCCCCCTAGGCTAAATCAATAGCAACTCATTCAGAGGGAATAATCAATTTTTGTCTGACAAAGGACCATGCTGGAAAGGTGGGGCTCCATTTTAAATGATTCAATCCCAGCTGCAAAGTACAGTAGCACTAATCCACTATGGAATGAAATCTTTTCAGCATTTTGTTCTCTACCCTCTTTTATTGTTGTTGTTGTTGTTGTTGTTTGCTCTTTTAGGGAAATAGTTTTATATTTTGCAAAGTGCATGCTGCTCCGTAAAACTACACTCTGATGTCTTTTGGCCTTTATAAGGATTTGAAACTATTACTGAGTGTCAGTGACCAAGTTTTAAAGGTGCTGTAGCCAAATTTTGTGACCTTTGGAGAAAGCTAGGCTAGCTGTTTCGCAGTATTTTTCAGTCTTGAATGTAAACTAAATTTAACAGCTGCTGACCGTGACTTCATATTTACAGCATGGTATAATTTTCTTATCTAACTCTCAACAAGAAAGGCAGATTACTTTGATGTTGCCAAAACATCAAAGTAATCCTTAACAAGATAGCAAGAATATCAGTTCTCTGTTAATTGTTAGCCAAAATGATGACAACACTGACATATACCCATTAAAATTTACGATACTAGTATCAAATGACCTTTGATACTGCCAAAATTGTTGGCATTGGTATCAACAAGTACCTGAGTCAATGCACTGGTCCATCACCATATATTTTATTTGAAACAGGACACACATAGCTACATTAGCTTAACTTAACGTTGAAATCAATTCTTTGTCACAGCTCTGAGTGCAAACACAGGAAGTTGCCTTGTGCTGCCACTGGCAATATGTCAGCAGTTTGGCATACTTTAGTCTGGATAAACCTGCCACTAAAATTGCAATATGTGCAATATGCAATGCTTTAATTTTGAAGGGTAGCATAAGTGTTGCTAGAGAGGTCAATTTATGGCTATTTATATATTAGTATCAGGAAGGGGAACATCTCTAATATCCATCTGTTCAACAAGACGCTAAAGTCACAAGATAAATACATTGATGTGTAAAGACAGATGTGTTATCTATCTGCCTTGTACTCCACACACAAACAGATAGAAACCTTGGATGAAAATAGTGCATCAAATGATGATAAAAAGCAGAAATACCAATGTGGGATCAAACTGAATATTCTCCAGAAATTCTCTTTGCAAAAATCACAAAAGTGTAGGTAGTAAAGGAAATCCTTGGTTGTAACCACTGATTTAAATAACCAAAGACATAGGGCTCTGGTTAATATGATGTTGCATAACACAGATTTAATTTTTCATACAGCTGAGTGTTGTCAAAAACAGCTCTGCTCTCCCAGGATGACAGCATCGGCTAAATGCTCAAATGTCACCACAGCTGAACCACTTTGGTAAATAACAAGAAATGAATTAGATTTATAATTTAGAGCTGTGGTCTGGAGCTGATGGCTCCTCTGAGAGCATGCAACATCCTGCATCCATAAAAAACAATAAAAGGGTCACAAATGCACACGCAGACATGTGTGTCATGCACACTCTGAGGTAGGCCCACATGCAACCGCACACACATTCAGCTAACACATAAACACGCATTGTTTAAACAGTAAACAGAGGTTTCAGTGTGCCAGTAAGTATGAAGTATAATTGCGTGACGTTCTGATCATGTGACTTCAAGGATCCCATCAGCCTGCAGCAACTCCCCAACACACATACGCATGACATACGCACTGAGATCACACAGCAGTCTACGTCAAGTACAAGAGGGACAATGTAAACAGTGGGAAAAAAAACACAAACACACACACAAAGCCCCTCAGGTGACAGTCATAGTTAGTCAAAATATTATTTTAATAATGGATATTGGATCTACTTGTCTATGTAGTAATTTCTTCAACTTTGTAGTTCGTATTCTGTAGATAACATACATTACATTGAGTAATAAACCTTTAAGATAAGAGTTATGACTGATGGTATTAATGCATGTACTAACTCTTAAATATTTCTTAGATACATTTCAATTGTATGGTCATTTGGGCAAGTAATATATTTTTCTTAAAGCGGACTGTATACAAGTCTCTGTTTTTTTAATTGTCTTTTCAATTATATTATTTCTCAGGATTTTTTTTGACAATTTTCTAAGTTGTGTGTAAACGCTGGTAGACAAACCCATCGGTTTTTGTACCCCCTTGTGAAGTTTGTTTAAGCTTGTACATCCAGAAAATACAGAATGTATGCATTTTAAAAATGTATTTGGAAATTTTAAAAAAGTTTTGGGAAAACGTTTTTTTCATCTGATGTGGATAATAAATAAATGTATTACAACATAATAGAATTTGTGTTTTAACACTGTGTGTTAAGTCCATTTTGGTGTCTGTTATGCTGTAACCAATTGTGTCTTTTTTCCCACTTTTACTTTGGTTTTTCTTGCTTAAAGAAATTTCTGTACATGCTCTTTTTTACCAACTTAATTGAAATTTCTGTGTTGTACAGCACATTCAGTGAGTGGTGGGATTCGGGTCTCCTCCTCTCAGCTACATGGCAGCTCTCAAACGGTTAGAAATCAGAGCTGTTTGATTTGGTGTGTCTTGCTGGAAGGTGCTGGATGACACACTTGCAGTGGTGAAGATGGCGACATGGTGAGAGAAACCACACAATGGTGTGAGAGGGCAGCCATTTCACCCAAAAACACGCACATAGAAGGTCATTTTGATTCTCCTAGGAACCTTTGAGACAACTGAGCAGATTATATAAGAGTGTAACAGTGCAGCAGGCATGGGTGTGTGAGAGCAGTCAAAACATACATCTTGATTCAAATGATAGTGCACATTATTCTGTGAAAGCCTGTGAAAATAGTCCTGAAGACAAGCTGGTCTGGGATCAAGCCCAACCAAGGGCTTCTCTGTTCTTTACAGCTCTGAACTCTTCTCCTTTGTTGAAATAAATCTATGTTTTTGACACAGAGGGAAATAAAGACAGTAATATCTGAGGTTAAGCTTATGTGAACAGGTGAAGTTGCCATGCTAACATGGGCTTGTGATTAATCCTTACTCTAAGGATACCAAGCCCAAAAATAGTGCCTCTCCCTTATTGTGACAATAGAAGTAAAAATGTGACCTAGCCTTCCCTGGATGGTGTAATCTTCCCTATTTGGTGGGATGTCTACATGGATAACTCACCAGCTTAGCTGTGTCACTCTCCTTTTGACTAGCTGTCATTGATCCAGCAAGCTCTGTCTGCTTTGGATCCACACGTGTCTGCTCAGTCGGTCAGCCTGCACAGCAGAATGGTCGTTCATTTAATTAATATTTGAATGTCTTTATTGTTTTCCACTTGTTCTTCTTCTCCTTCTAGGTGAAGATCCTGGCAGCTTTAGCCACCACAACACCACTCGGTGTATGCTTCTTGTATTCTCATCTATTATATCCAGCCCTACTGGACACTTTAAGAACAAAGGTCATGTAGTTTTTTGTTGTTTTAGTTGATAAACTGAGTGACCAAAGACTCCACCATTTATTTTCCATCAGCGGGAAAAGTTGTTACACTGAACTTTTTAAACCCTTACCTTTCACCTCACTGCTCCAGTTGTTTTACTTTCCCCCTCTGAGCCCATCACACCTCTTTCCAAGAAAATGTTGAACTTATGCTATGATTGCAAACACTGAGCTGCAACCCTGAAGTTTCATATATCTGTGTGAAACATACTCAACTTATATACAGTATAGTGGGACGATCCAATCCTGAACAAACAGGCTTTCCTATCTATTTTAATAAGAAGTTCAGATTCAACTACGGTTGCCCTGCAGTAGCATGGTCGATGCAGATACAGCTTTTAAAGGAATGCAATCCAGAGTCACAATCAGTAGATTGTCCAATCTGAGATAAAAAATCTGAACAATCCAGCCAAGAGCAAATACAAAGACTTAATTAACATATGAAAAATTAATCAAGCTGCCACACCTCTGCATGAACCTACACAGTGATGGTCACAAGGCCGCACTGTGTCTGAAGAGACCCTGATGGTGCTCCGTGTGAGGAGCTAAAGCATCAGACACGCAGCACGCAACCAAAAGGAAACACAGCTGAGCGTCCCAATGCTCAACAACAACCAACAGTGTGGAAATACTTTACCAAGCAAACACAGATCTGTTTGAACAATCATTTTCCTGTGATATATTATTTTCAATCAACAGTTTTAGGCATTTAGAGAGGACTCCTGCTATCCCTGCAAGAAAGTAGTGGTGTTGTTCCTTATGTCCAACAGCATTTTCATCTAAAGGACTGCTGAGAGCTTAATTCAACCAGATTACAGGTCATCTGTCATCAGCATTTTGGAGCCAATCAGGTGTTTGGCTACTTCACTTGCCCCCGGTTTGGTCCCACCTACATTTGGTAATCCTGTTCTGAATTTATTGTGACCTTTCAACAAGGTCACAATAATCATAATCATTGTAATTGGGTGAAAAATCACGTCTATCTATATGTCTATATTATTATTATTAAACAGGTCGAATACATTTGAAAGTAGTCAATGTTTACCAAACACAGTACTGATGAATACTGCATTGAATACTATTTAATTTACTCATATTATTTTTCCTACTGATCGAATTTGTTTTTAGTTTTTACTTAGTAACTACGTTGTGGCTTGTCCTGTTTTTAGTTTTAGGTGGGGTTAGAGTTAGGGTCAGGAAAAGTGATTAACAAGTAAAGTTGTTGCTCTATTGTTAGGTCTTTGGTCAGTGTTTGTATATTGTGCAACATTTCTGTAGAATGGCCTCTGGATGATTCAAGGTCGAAGTGTTACAACAAACATGACTGTCCACTGCTATTTTCTTGGCACTGCTTAGCTCCTCCTGTAACCATAATGTGAAATTGCGGGCCTCTTTGAACTTTTTATTACACCCACTGTTGAAATGCTATCTGTCAGAGTAGTGACATCAGTATGATTACTTCCTGTGATCAAGATAAGATTTCAGAGTGTCAAAAGGCTGCATGTTTTTGATATAAAGTTTACAATCTATGATTGCATTCCAAACATGCTTAGTCATCTTTAACCGGAAATTTATGTCAATATTTGTACAAATAGTTCAAAGATCACTACTGGAGGACTTGTCCAGTAGGAAAGCAGTAGGTGATTCCAGAATTTCTGTCATGGATATGGCAAAAATTTCCACGGTAAGGTCCTAACAATACTAAAGCATAAATACTCTTATGTCAACTATTTGTTTCTTCTTTCTTCACCAAAAACCAGTGTTTTAATTCGATGTCTCCAGTTGTATTTTTTCATCAAATGGTTGTGTCTTAGTGTCCGACTTAGATGTATTCTTACATTTTGGTTCCCATGAACGCATTTACACAAAAACAAAGCTAACTGAAATGTATGTATTAATCAAAACAAGATGCATCCAAGATAATAGTTTACTATAATTTTTTTCCGAATCTACAGATAAGATGAAAAAATCAGAGTAATTAGAAAGTCTGTCATTACACTAGACCTGAACTTTCCAGCCTTTGTGGCTGCAGTCCATCAACACGTTTGGACACAAAGCATTAGTCAAACACACACAGCAAGCGGAATGAGTCACCTCATAACAATAGTTTCCATATCTACTTTTACATGAGCTGCATTATGTGTCATATGACAAATTTTGGTGTCAAACAGGGTGGCACTCTGTTAAAACATTTCTCCAATTCATTGTATATGTAGATGGGTGGGGTCTGGCAAAAACAAAGGCTGGCTCAGAAAGATCTATAATTTTAAGGCATTTACTTTTACTTGAGTTTTCCATTTTACGCTACTTAAAAAAGTTTAACATTAATGTATTATCAAAATGTAGTTTCTAGTTATCTTCTGCTACTACTAAAACTGAAACTATATAAATGGGTTAATGGATAATGAGTCCATAACATTAAACCTGTACTTTTGTATTTGAGTGTGAAATTAAACTGTTTTACAATTTGAGGAGAAAAATTGCTTTTTATCACTCTTCTGTAAAAACTTAATTTGACACAGCAATATTGTTGTCTTAGGTTTGCTTTGATAAAAAATTAAAACAAATTTCTCCTATCTGTTTCAATTCAGAGAAAACATTCCTCAGTAGATTTTTTTGACTGCTATAGTTTTACATTACTTTATAAATTATCTGTGAAATATATAATGATGTAAGGCTAAAGTTAAAACTACTAAACAGCTGTTTATGTCATAGTCCAAATTAGCTTCACTTCAGGCAACTATCACAGTAAAAACTGCTGACACATCCATGCATCAGTATAAAAACCAAATTACATAATGTATAATTATAGCAGGTGGCCTTCTGATCCATAATGAGTGTTTTTCTAGAAGTCTCTGTTGTATCAAATAAACAGTCTTTCTCAGTAGATTAATAAAAGACAACACAGAAGAGCCTAAGATTAAGACGTCCTTGAAGTTGTATGAATGTCGTAATATGAATTATGTATGTGCTATCTTAATTCCACTGGCAAAAATGACTTCATAATAATAGGCAAATGTATTAGTTCACTGGTTCCCTTATGATTGCATAACAACAACTTACAGTGTGCTACATGGACTCCATACTCTCATATGCTGCGGTAGAACTACTGACATGATGCTGTACTGTTGACATTTCAGTTGTGTGTCATTATTAAGTGCCTTCAGGCATTGCTGGATAGCTTAAATAAACAGAGACAATATGAAATCTCTTTGGTGCAACAACAATGTCCTTCAAAATCCCAAATGGAAGGGGATTTAGCTAGAATGTACAGTTGTCATTTAAAAGGGCTTAGTTGTGTTTTTTACATGAAAGAACCAGTCGCAGACAGACAGAAATATGTAACTAAGTTATTGTACAAGCAGGGTCAACTCACTCAGACTCAGACAGAATCAGTATGGAATTCATAATGTAAATCCTAGGGAGCGACAGAGCAGCTGATGGAACTTTATTAAAACAAAAATGACCTCTTGCACTACAGAAAGGTATGACACAGTTATAATGTTGTGTTTGAAGTTGTGTTTGTTTAGCCAAAGCTGCTGTTGACTCTGCTCTTATACTCTGCTTTATGTGATTTTGGATCTTCAGGTGCTGCATTTCCATCAGGATATTCACTTCCCTCAAAACTTGCCATGACTTAGCACATTTTACTGCCAACACTGAGTTGATAAGACTGTGTAAGAAATTGTAAACTCAGGGTGGAGAATGGAGAACAAAGGACACTGCTGTGTTCATGTTTTGGGATGTGCTGGAGTAAAAGAAAAAGCGGCTTTTATTTTGGTGAAAATTTTTGGTGGGTGCCAAATTCTCTGTGCTGTTTCTTCCCAGATATTACTTGTCAGTCAAACTATGTAGCACTGTGAACTCTTCTTTTTGTCTAGTGAGCCATGAAGAGCCAGCATGCTTTTGTTTATTCTAATGTATGAAACAGGATACACATCTCTTCCTCAGCAGGGGATTTCACCAGGAAGAAACTATAAAAGGCCCTTCTTCATTTGAAAAAGTGACAGCCTCTAACTTTTACAACTAAAGGTGACAGACACTAAATAAGCAGGATTTTTCGGCTTCTTCCTCTGTTGCCATTTTGCTGTGTCACCATGTCTAATCACCTATGTTGGTGTGCACTGTAAACATTGGTGCATGATGGTGGTGTATGTAAATATGACTGAACGTCATCAGCTGCCTGCCATATCCTTTTCATCCAGAGACAACTGCCAACCATTGTTCAGTTTATTCCCGTCATTTCCTTCAAAGTGTGTGTCCCATTTCATAGGATGCCTCAAAGGCAGCTGGGAAATTAGGCAATATTTCACCTGAATTTAAAGGACACAAACACTCCTCTGTATTTGATAATCCCCTCTGCTGTGGAATATTGTGTTCTAACATGTTCAGGAAGTTCTTGTGAACAGGAAATTATACGTAATCGAGTCACATTACCTAGGTTTGTATTCAGGAGGTCACCAGTCACAGGTAAATATTTAAGTTGGAACATGCCAGTGTGTAATCTACTGCGTGGGGTAAATAATGGATACAAAACACTGACCTGCGATCTGTTCTTATTTTAAAGAAAAATGAAAGCTGCAGCGGTGTATTTACCATTAGCCTGGTCCTCTGATCGTGTTGTTTAAACACTTCAGTGCGTAATGTAAACTCAGGTAGCTTAAAGCGCTTAGACGTTTTTCTTTGGTATTTACACTTGGGCCACTTCCTGGAGATTGTTTTGTAAAAGGTGGTTCAGAAAAGCAGTGTATATTGACTGCAAATTGAACAAGTCAATTCACATCAATTCACAGAGAAGAAAAAAGACATGTTAAGATGGAAGTTTTTTGCCACATAACAACAAAAAGTAGGTATAATGTGGAGAGTGGCCAGGGCTAGTTAGTTTTTTTAACAACTTAAACCATTATGCAACTGAAAATAAGAAGTCTTATTACTTAACTTACTTCAATAAGCTTGGATTAAATGTAAAGTTTGCTTAATGAAAGACACATAAAGCCAAAACCAACAAAATGCAAAATACACCAGTTTATTTGTCACGCCTTGTTTAGCATAGTGTACTCTCAAGAGAAAACTGAGTCTGTGCTATTAAATGTTGTCAGATAGTTTTTGCAGAGTTTTCTTAAGTCAAAAACTTTTTTATCTTGACCCCTAAAGCTCATGATATCAAGTATTTTAAAGTTCCTCTTTTGATTTTTAAGGGGATGTAAGGGGGGGTTCTACTGTATATAAAAGTAGCATTTACTGGCAGCATATATTCATTTTACAGTTTAAAACTTCAGGTGGTGAGAGGGTTTAAAATGCTGGTTCAAAAGTTAATCTTTTCTCTAAAAAATTCCTTTCTCTCAAATCTGACTTATTCTGTAAATGCGGTTATGTATACAAAGGAATGTTTAAAGCCATGAGCCTCTGAGTATTTGCAGCATTTTTACCTGGAGGCATGTTCGGGTGCAAACACACAACTTCCACAAACTTTGCTCAATGTGAAGAAGGTTGTTCTCATAAAACAAGATAATCAGCTGATAAAAATGATCAGTTGTTGAGATAAACAGGGAAATGTGACACAAACACTTGCAAAAGAGATAAGGAACTCATCTCATCAAATCATATTAAAAACAACCTAATAAGTGTGTATTAAAGGCTCAGTCTGCAAAAATTTATGAGATTTATATTTGTTTTTTTTGTTCATTTATTGAAAAGAAAATGAAAATGTCATGGTCTCAAAATGTCTTTAAGCAAAATTATCAATTTTATTATTTTTATTTTGACTTTTGCAAGATAAGGATAATTATAAGCTTTACCAGGGTAAAATAAATATATCTTTTAGGTCTGGAGCAGCAGAGTCACTCCCTAGCTTAGTGTTATACAACAGCAAGGTTGTTTAGGTAATGTAACCCACATGAGGATAATAGAAGTAGAGCTTAGAAATGAATCACACCTCCTAAGGTAGTTGATGAAAGATGCATACAGTAAGATTAAGACAAGAAAATAAAATAATCTTTTAGCTTTATCAATAAACATAGCTGTCAATCAGTGGGGTACAAGTTTTTCTCATGTTACGCTTCACTATACGACTGCAGATTACATAAAAAGACATGGCAGATGGTTGCACTGCTGCAGCCATGTGAATGTTGATGCCTTTTTGTTGGTATAAACACAGCAACATATAAAATACTCACAAGACAGAATAAATATGTGCCCAACGAAAAACTTGTTCCTATAATAATCATCTCTAAAAAGAATTCATAGGTGGATCGAACTAATGTTTCAGTCCTTGCAGACCTTTGTCACATCTCTCTGTTAAACTAACAACAACTGGAAAATATATCACTTAAGCTCCTCCCTCACACAGCTGAATTCACCGATAAGTGTCACAGTGCACACCTAAGGGGACTGATTACCTGGAAAGCATGAGACAATATCCACAATTTTTATGACAAACTTGGGTGAAAAGAAATAAATATTCCATACAAGAATAAATGTCACTAATGATGGCAGTCTGAATGAGATGTTTAATTTGCAAATACTTGACACATCAATTGATGTTTAAGATATATGTCATAAAAAAGGTGAAAATCAACATCTGTTGCCAAAAAAAATTAAAAGTATTCCTTCTTTCACATTTTAGATTTTATTTCATATGACACTGTGATTATACAACGTGATAAGCCAAGTAATCTCCTTATTTGAATAAAAAAATTAATAAAACAAACCTACTTTCTGGTGAGTACTCTATCCCCTCTTTCTTTTTTGAATTTATCTTCATTAAAATAAGCACTGGTTACAGGGCAAACATACAGGGATGTTAAAAGTAAAAACACCAATACAAATGTTACACAACCTTACACAAGAAATTATTGTTTTGCTTTTTGCTGCAGTGTACAGGACACAAAGATAAAGATGTTTTCCGCCCACAGGTTGACAGGTCTGTGTGCAGAGACAGATGGATGAAACAAGTGCAGGTCCAGGTTTTGATGACTTTGTGTCAGATTCCATAAGCTGGCCCTGCTGTTATATAACTGTACCAGACTGCAGAGCTCCTCAGCACCTGCTAACCCAGCTGTACTTTCTCACTCCCCCAGAGACTCGATTAACTGTCAAATCAACACTTTTGCCTTGCTTAAAATCTTGTAGGGTTAATGACACACAGCAGAGGCAGACCCAGGCTTTAGTATAAGGAAGCCTGAAACAGACTGTATCCTTTCTGTATAACATGGATCTAAAAAAAATTATTGCTGACTGTGTTACAGTAACTGATATGTGGACAAACCTGCAGATCCTGCGAGATCCGCAGCAGGAAATAGCATTTTTACATGTTTGGGTTATTTTGCTTTGTTTTTTAAATTTACTTTTGTATTGCAACTGCATCCACAATAGTGCAAAGTCATGGTTGTATAGTGCAGTAAGATTTAGTAAAGTATTTGGAAACAGCTGACAGTTTACTACTTAGCACAGCCTCTGTCACAATGAGACAGCATTTATTAAAAATGTTAAAGAAAGTAGAGTTTTATAATCTGAGCATGTCTGGGTAAATTGTGATATAACTCCAGCCACACAGGTAAACTCCAAAAAACTTGGCATATGTTGCCCTGTTGGTTACATAATTGCACTAAAGGCGGAGGAAAGTGTCAACAGTTGGAATATTTTAACTGACTATACCATTGGTTCGGCACCGGAGTTTGGTATTTTATGTAGGAGTCTCAGGTTAGTTTGAGAAGGGTATGATAAGTCGCACTGATGTCCGATGTGGACCACAGAGGGTCAGTGGTACTGAATGTGGCCTCTCAGTGTATTTACACCCGTCTGAAACCAGGTCAACACAAATGTGCATTGATGGACGAAGATTATCACTGAAATATAAAAGTGCTGGTCTGATTTTGCTTGGAATAGAAGTGATGAAGTGGTTTAATTCAAGCTGTATTTGTCTCAAACTTCTTTACCGCTCACCCATCAGTCACCAGTGATATTACTGCAACACATCCCTCTTGATATCTTTTCATTGTTGATCTGTCATATCAGCTATCCTCATTCTAGCTAATAACCGGTTTCTTCCTCTCCTTGTTGGGAGCTGAAAGATGTCAAATAGGGGAAGTGTGTTCTTTTGTTCATTTTTGCTACCAAGCTGTAACAACATGATAAGCAACATTTAATTTTTAAAAAAAGTCTTTGTTTGGCTACAAAGCTGCACATGAGCTTGTAATTGCAGGTTTATCATTTTATCTGTATGCTGATGGATTTTTAAAAAAGAGCCCATGCTGAGAGTCACATGTAGAAGTGTTTAAGATGCATGTGATCTGAAAAAAGTCATGTTTAAGAGCTGTTTTGGGGTAATCATGCTGTGTCAATGTCACTTAATGCCCCGGTCTTTAACATTAATATTCTCCTAAGTCTAATCTTTCTGTGTTTGTCCAAGTGGGGAATCCTGAGTTTAGAAAATTAACATCGTGCACTTGCACAGTGCCTGACCCTCGAAATCCAAACTAAGCTTTTTTTCGTAAGTTGCATAAAAAAATCATTGCATAACATAAGTCCAGTGTCTCTTGTCAGTCCTAAAAGCAGTCCTGTAGTTGGAGAAGTGCAGGTTAGCATGCAAACTAGAAATCGATTAGTCATATGTACTGTCACACTGCTTTGTGAAATACCTGCACTCATAGTAACGCAAATGCACAACAAAACTGTGTTGACTCGGCACAGTCAGTAAGTCATATCCAAGAATAGCTCTGCTGTACCAAAGTAACACCACTTATTCAGAGATGTGGGCCCTTAAAAAAAACCAATGACATGTTTGTCTATTCAAGCTAAAACACTTATTATGTTTGCTTGTTGGCTGTGTTGGTGCTTTTGTTTTTCTCTTGCTTCCCGAGCTGAAACCTTTGTAAAATCACAATGGACAAATGAGGGATGCATGAACAAATGCAAAATATGAGCTAGGCTATACGGTTAGCCTTACATTAGCTCAGAAATGGAACCAAAGGAAAACAACTTGTCTGGCCCTGTACCGATGTGAAATTAAATAAATAAACAATTTGAAAAATGGGCAAATACAAAGTAAAAACAGAAAATTTTACCCAAGCAGCACCTCTAAAGGTCTGCTGACAACCTCACAGTCAAACAAGATCCCGTGGAGTTGCTTTTGGCTAACAAACACGGTAGTTGCAAAACATCCTCAGTAACCACATAAAATCATTTTGTACCTTGTTTAGTTGTATAAATCCGAAAAACGGGAGATAATTTGTTAGTTAGTGAGCTTAAGAAATGCTGGAAGGTGGACTTAGTTACCATTGGACAGAGTCATGTGCTGCTTCAAGTCCTATTACTAAATAAAGCTAATTGGTGTCTTATTTTAGCTTAATACTTCCTATAAAGAAATGAGCTTGGGTTCAGTCTTCTCCTTTATGTGTCACAAAGTATGTGAAGGTGTGTTTTCCCAAAACGTCAAACTATTCATTAAAGGTTTTGTAATCGGTGCTTCACTACACATAGGGCATTTGAGGATGTTTTTGCCTCTTTCGTAAGTCTGGCTCTTATCTTTTTTATTCCTGATCATGTCTTATCTCTGATTCAAACACTTAACCATTTTTATATGAAACTGTTCAATACTTGATTTCTTCAGGTTTGACCCTTTGTTCAACCCTTTACTTCTCTTTTCACCTTGGCTGGCAGTTCTTTTTTCTCCTTATCATGAACTCCCCAGAAATTTCTTAATTATTTTTCATTATTACAACAACTTTCATTGTCAGGTTGTGGTATTTCTTTAGAATTATGAGTGGGTGTAGGGAGGAGGACTTGATGTCAAATTGAGTGTCAAATCCTTTTTATAGTCATATTATTTTGTCGTCTTTAGAAATGACTGATTCTCCCGTGGTAGGAAAACACAGTGAAAGGTTTCTTAGAGGCTACCCCAATCACTTTCTTTCCCAAAACCCAAAAATGATAGCAATACAAGTTTTGTACCACTCAATAAAAAGAGCAGCACATATAAAAAAGCAGACTTTAATAGTCCAAAATGTGGAGCAGCCTCCTCTAAATTTGATGGATAGGATTTTAATCCCATATCTTGGGAATTTTGGGAAGCAGACATACCTTTATGTGTTTACATTTACATTATAAGGGGCTTCTGAACATTACTTGAACACTGGCTCACTGAGGCAACACTTTGGCCTTTACGCACCACCCCTTCCCGGCATCAGTGGTATGTTTGCATCCTCTTCACCTCTAGTCACAGACAGGAAACTGTCTCTGCACAGGCACTTCCTGTGTTGAGAGGACATAACCATACTAAGACAAGCAGAAACCCACAGACCAATGAAGAACTCCAATCTTATCACTTACTAGCGAGACTTTGTTTCTCATTCAGCAACTATTTAAAAAATGTACTGGGTCTTCAAAATACATGATGTCTGTTTAAGAGGAAGGAAGCAGTTTGGACAGGATACTTGATACAGTCACTTGTTTTGCAAAAGCAGGCGCCTTTTTAGTTTCATTTTTGCTCCCGATCTATACTGACTTGCATGAACAGGCATTTTCAAAATGTGGAATGTAAATCTAAGCCATGATCAATAGTAAAAACATAGGTCATGTTTATCTAATGACCCAAACTTAACTTATTTTATCCTTTGTTTAAATAAACTTTTTGTTTTATTGGATCAAAAGCAAGGCATGTCACAATGAAATATTTTCTTTGAAATTAAATTAAAAGAGAACTAGGGTTAACAGCAAAAAAAAAAAACCTCTATGAATTTTGGCATACTCAAAAGTTATCATCTCTCTTGATAATTTGTGGCCATCCTTGAGGCTTGGCACTGGTCAATTAATCCACAGCATTCATGTCCTAATTACTTTTGGATGGGTAGTCATGTAGTTTTTTTTACACAAAAATTCATGCCTTTCACATGATGTATTTTCATCATTTCATTGACTTTCCACAAGGTTAACTTTTGTGGCTCTGAATGACATGCCTCTACACTTACTGGACATGTTCTTATTAATATTTTAAGCATTATATAAATCTCACTTTGGATCAAAGCTTCAACAAAACACAAAACGAGCACAGTAACTGATTTTTATTGCCATGTCATGAGATTGTATTGTTTACCAAGTGCTTCCTAATGTGTATAGGTTTCATATTGTTTGATACAGCATAAAAGTATTGGAAAGAGGCATCTTTGTTAAGGTGGTACCCCTGTGTGTGAGTGTGTGAGTGTGTGAGTGCAGGGTTGTGGGAGAGGAGGGGTATCCTTCTAATCCTCTCAGTCACTGCAGCTCCACTAATCCCTGCCAAAGCTGTGCCCTAACTTTACCCTGCACTGTGAACCAAATTACCTCCATCTGCCCTTTTTCCCTCCTTTTCTCCCCGCTGCTAGTGTGAGACTTTCAGACTCGTTTGGTGTTTTAAGAGCTACACTATCGCGGTCAAATACACAAACACACATGTACTGCCCAACAAAGCCAAACAGCTGGAGTCATGTGAGTAGTGAAACTGAGATTACTTACTTTTCCACTTTATCAGGCCAAAAGTACTTATGATGCTGCAAGTGAACTACTAGGGTTCCAGTCGAATCTAAACACAAAAACACATATGAAGATAAAAATAATGAAGCAGTATTCTTAAAATACATTTAACAGAAAAGATGATCAAGGTATTTGTCTTGTGTATTACATTGTTTGTAAAATACAAAGTTAAAAATAGAATTACCAATGAGCCCCTGTAGACTCACAGAATCATAGATATAGAAATTATTTCTGTATCTATGGCTCCATATTGACTTCCTAGTAGAGGGTTGTAATGTCATACAGTGTCGTTCATAATATTACAGACAAGACAAAGGGGGCTGCCTTGATGAGGTGTGCCAGCCTGTGAGCTGAAACCTCTAAAAAAAAGGGGACGCCTCTTGAGTACGTGACCTTGCATGCAGTTAAGAAGACACCAGCAGTGTGGCTATTCCATTTTGCAGAGAGAAACTGAGTTGAACTAGATTGATAGTAAAGCATAAATAATTTCAGCATAGCATTGAAATTTGCTCAAATTTCATCAGGTTTCAAGAGTTTAATCTCGAATCATGTCATAAAAACTGTAACTGTGTGGTAATTTTTGATAGGACAGCTCAGAGAATTACAGTAAAGAAGGGAGGCTGCTGTGGTTTGGACAGAGCAGCAGTTAATAGGGCACATGCTCTACCAGGTGAGCTATTTGGGAACCCTAGAACCCCTTGAATAGTAAAAATTTAATAATTTAAACCCAGTTATAAGCAATGGCCTCTAAAAAAAGTAGCTCTGCAATAAACTACTAGTGTGAGTTAATATTTAGTACTTACAAGGTACTATGGCTTAATATGCACCTTTTTTTTAAAAAAAAAAAAAAAGGTATTTTAATGTCTGCAAAGTTGTGGAGATCGTCAAAACTGCATTTCCTCACTGGCATGACCTCCGACACATTTCGGTTCTCTTTATCTGTCTAGGCTTCATTTTCTGCCTCTCAGCGCGCACATCCACATCCCACAGCAGCCCAGCGGAGGCGAACAGGGAGTCATCGGGTTCACAGGACTAACCAGGGTCCATCCTGGGTGGAAAGTTTTTGGAGAGTGAGGCGGGCGGCCTCCCCTCCCCTCTGGGGCCCCTAAGGCTAATGTGATCCCCCATTTGTGCTCCTGTCATAAAGAATGCGCCCACTAAACCACTTTCCCACCACTAAGAGGATTACTAAGGTAATGCTCCTGAATCAAGGGATGCTCTGGCACATCTAGACATTGGGAAGCTGAAATTAATAATTCATGTAGAAAGATGGAGTGCGATTATATACTATGGCTCACACTAGGCGCCTCACCTGGACATCTGTCTTAGAGATGCTGGCTAGATAAAGTTTTAAATCACAGAGAGGGTAAATAAAAATCTCAAATTGGTTGTAATTTCAGTCTTACAATGTGTTTGCAGCCAGTTTAGTTGTGGCCTTTATCAGCACCTACTCTATTGTTGTCCTGGGGTGAGTCTATAGCCACGTGACTCCTCTGACACACACTGAGTCACCAGCTACATCTTTTTATCCGGTGATAAGAATGCTCCCCAGAATGAGAGCAAGTCTTTAATTTTCACCTTATGTTTCGCTCCCTGAAGCATCTGACGAGAGTCACCAATACATGAACAAGGACACGATCCTAATGCAGTGTCACACAGTTTATCTCTCCATCAGTCAGCGTCTCTCCAAATTTTTCTCACTGAATGTAGCATTCTGTCAACAATTATTTGAATGTTTGAACGTTTGAACATTGACAGAATCGTGGCAACCTGTCTGGAAATTAAACTGTTGTGACATTTAGGGTAAATCTATAAGAGTTCCGTCCAACTGTGCAGATAATCCAGCGATGGTTGCTAAACTTTGTGGGTTTTCCCAGTGTTAGGAGGTTGTGTTGTGAAAAGGAGTGTTTTCGTAGTGACCCTTATCCTGTCACAGGCCTCACGTCCGATCAGGATCAACTCTGCCTCTGTGTGAGTGTGCATCTGTGTGAGCGACATGACAAGGTTTCCAAAAGATAACTCACTTCCTCTTTGGCGACTTGTTTGCTTTTCAGTCTGATGGCCACTAGTCTCCTTTGTGTCGCCAGCGTCAAATGGCGGTTGCATTCACGCACCCAATGCCCATCAAAAATCCCCTCACACACATTGATTTGAGCATGTTCACACACACACACACACACACACACGCACACACACACACACACACACACACACACACACACCCCAAACAAGGAATATAAATTGTAAATAACAATAATCTATGAAAAGTGATTAATATTTATGTTTTGATTTATGAAAACTGAGATAAATATGCACATTTTTCTTATACTAGTAAAATCTCTTCCAAAAATGATGATTGAGTGATTTGTTTGGCTGCTCAGGTACAAACGTATGCAATTTCTTCCCTGGTGGCTCATTGTGAATCAAACTCCATCCTCACCCCAGCAGTGTTTCCATCTTAGTTTATCTCACTCTCTTCTATATGAGTGGAAATAACCCAGTTACCTCTTACACATTTGACCCCCACAGATCTTCGTGTTCATTCACACCTTGGAGATAAACCCACCGACCTTTATTTTCCTAATAAAGAATGGCTGATCATGAGATCTCCTCCTTGGGGGAAAAAAGTAGTCAGTCCATATTGTAATAAAGATCCTCCTTAGAGGTTAACTGTTCCAAGAACATTCACAGTGGGGACGGGGTGAGTGAGGCTGAGGAGCAAGAAAATCCCCAGTCTAAAGTCAGGGAAAATGAAAAGTTAATAAGTACAGGCAAGGGGGAGGTGGGCAGGTGGGGAGCAGTGGTGTTAGCGATCTGGTCCAGACGCAGGAGGGGGGCCTGGTGGGAGACTGGCACAGTTAAATATGATGTCCTGAGAGGTATTCATTTGGTCAGTGGGCAATGGATTTACATAAGAGAATGGGCAGCTGCCAAGAAGATTATTGGCTTTAGGCTTGGGGTGAGTGGGTACAATCATTGTAGACGAATGGCCCATCCAATAAGTCACACAGGACAGACATGTTAACTCATATCATATTTAAAACGTCAGAAGGTTGCGAATTCTGGCTATTATAGCTTACATATTACACACTCAGCAGACAAGTGACATAAGCATGTATTTAGAGTGGGTTTCTGATTAAAGTACATCTATTTTTTGTAATAATTTTTAACTCAAGTTTGGTCTCCACCGGCTTTTGCAAAAACATTTACCTTGTTTGTTTGCTGTTGGGTGCTGAGCAGGTAACTTACTGTGGGTTCATCAGATTTATGTGCTGAAACTGAGCAAAACAATGACCTGAAAAACAAAACAATGTCCTGAGGGCCATGAAAATGCTCATGTTTGCTCTCAGCTGTGTAGCACTCATGTTAAGAAATAGCAGATTAAAACCTTCTTTGATTGAAGCCTTTAAACAAAAGATATAAGAGAACTTCTAATGAAAATCATTCATGAGAATTAAATGTTTTTATCACAGAATTTGTGGATTTTTGGTAGGGGCTGTTTTCAAAAGTGCACCATGCAACTTTTTTACAGACTGATAAAAAGCGGTTTTCAAGAGCTAACATGACTTTTAGATTTATTTTAAATTTGTATCTTTAAATTTGACATGTTTACTGGAGCCCAAAAGAACAAAAAGGCTCAAAGCCGACTTACATTATAAAATGCATTCAAGATATTACTTGAAAAAGAGTTAAATTTTGCAGCTTTAAAGAAAAACACATCTAAAAATATTGCAGGGAGGAAGAGCACACGTACAAACAGCCACAGTGAGACAAAGAGCTGCACACATCAGGCTCTTACTGCACATTACACAAACAGTAGCTCTGACAGGTACCACTTTTTTACCCGTGTGATGGAAAAAGCACTCACAGCAACAATCATCACTGACTAAAGGCAAGTGGGTCACCAGTTTCAGACACACCTTCAAGTCAATGGCCGTTACCATGAAAATGCAAATCTCTGCCACTCTGGGCTGAAGTGCCGAGTCAAGTCGAGTCAAGCCAAGCTAGCACATGACTACAGAAAAGGCCTATGTATCTCATCCTGCAAGTCCAACCACCCTTACCTCACATATGCAAATGCTGTTGATCCTGTTTTCAGAGGAGATAAGTCACTATGTAGTCTAATGGAGGTAAATATTAGGACTACATTCAAGGAAACATCTATAGTTTGACAGATTCCTGTTAAACAGGTTTCCACAACACTGAAGCCATGTGTTCAGTTTACTTTGGTTCAAAACATTCTTATTTTGCACATTTGCTGATTTAACAAATTAGTAATAATTTGGGGAAATACATTTCTCATGTCTCCATATTGCATTTGAAGGTAAAGCTGAAAAATATTTAGCTAGAAAAGCCAACCTCAGATAGGAAACGAAAAGATCTTCACAAAATACATTTGATGAATAATTGTTTGCTTAAAAAGCAGTTTGACATTTTAAAAATGTTTTTGTTATCCTTTTTGAATTTTTGAATAATTACATGAAAGATAATTACTACAAGGCTAGCAAAATATTAAGCTAAAGCTAGCAGACAAAAAACTTAGCATAAAGACCAGAGGCAAGGAAATACAGCTAGCCTGGATTGTCCGAAACTAAAAACAAACTGCCCGACAGCAACTTTAAAGCTCACTTATTAACATTAATTTAATCCCTACAGAACAACAAACAAGAGCATTGTAGTTTTACAAGTTTAGCTAGCTGTGTTCTCCTGGTTGCAGTCTGTATGCTAGGCTAAGTTACCAGATTTAGCTCAAGACTGAGGCCACTTTCACACCTGCCTCGTTTGGTCCAGACATTTGGACTTTTCAGTTTGATCTGAACAAAAGCAGCAGGTGTGAAACCTCCCCCCAACCATGGTCAAGATCAAACTGCCGAACTGAGGTCAGACCAAAAGAAGTGGTCTTGGTCTGGACCAAACTGAAGCACGGTTTGCTCGTGTCCAGTGTGAAAGCAAAGGTTCGGACATTTGTACCTGTGACAAGAAGTTACGGCACGCTACCAAAGAAACGGAAATACCAAGTAACTGCTACCAAAAAAAAACATACAACTGCATAACTGCAGTGTGAAACCAAAACCATTTGCACCACATGTAAACACTGTCTCAAAAACGCAAACCTTGGTCCAAACTTCCAAGTGTGAAAGCACCCTAATACACACATAACAGATAACATTGATATAAAAGCAAGAATGTGCAAAATGTTCAATTTTAAAGCACAAGGAACTACTGGCAGTTAAATGTCATCTATCACTCTGTTATGATCAACCATTTGTGCTTGGTGTTGTTTCCTGGAGTGAGTTCTTGTGACCTTTTCACTTCCTCTGATACAATATAGCAATTCATTGAAATAGACTGAATGAGTCAGTGCTTTAGAGCTTGAACAAAAACTGCATCGAACATGTCTTGTTTGCAGCCATTCAATGGTGGTATGTTGAAAGCAAAACCTGTTGCTCTCTTTTTTAATTTCCGTGACGCTCTCACTTGTCTTGCCTCTCATGAAACCTCTTTGGTTTCCCTTTCTGGGTAAGTCAGCGGCTCTCATTTGCCGCAAACAAAAGAAAGTAGCCTAAGATAATAACCTAACATCTACACAAAAGATCTGCAATTTTCTGCAAAGGTGTGTACACACAGAATCAGCTTATGTTTGTTTTACGACAAGCCTCAACACAAATGCACACACCCATACTAGTTGGCTGAGCAGCATTGTCGTGGGCTTGCAGACAGAGGCGGCTCATTAATGCTGCATTACAGGGCCTCAGTGCAGACAGCGTTACAGTGCAACCCTTGTTTCTTAAACTTCTAAGAATTGGCTCTTAGTGTACTTGTTAACCAGCCACATGACAAAGTCTGCACTATTTGTAGCAGCAGCAGCAGTTGAAGTCATGGTGGTAGTATTAGTATCACGGTCCAGCCTAATAGAAACAGCAGAGTGGTGATGAAGACAGTACTATGAGAAGGGCTGGAGGTATTAGAGTGAAAGCGGGAGGAGCGGTTTTGGTGCTAGCTAGCTTGTTTCAGCTTCAATCCACTTTTCTCACCTTTGGACACACCATCTCTCACCTGTCAGATCATTGACTGCTCCCTGACCTCCAGACCAGGGACTCCACTGGGTTTAACCCAAATCAGAGCAAATGTTGTGTGTATATGTGTGTTTTAATGTGTGCAGAGGGGGTAATAAGGTACCAGTGTTCAGACTGTTCCCTCCTGCACCCCTTGCCCCCGCTCTAGTTTCCTGATCCGTCTTAGATCTGCTGGGTCGAGCTAAAGCCCCAAACAAAGGCTCGTACACAGAGGGCCAAACACAAACTTACTCATGTGTGATAGAGAGCAGAGGAATGCACAATGTGTGTGTGTGTGTGAGAGAGAGAGAGAGAGAGAGAGAGAGAGAAAGAGTGACAGCGAGATCATAAGCAATAGTG